>VZRJ01011678.1:978206-1295452 GCA_013397565.1 Ptilonorhynchus violaceus | reverse complement strand
GGGGGGGGGAGGGGGAGGCGGGTCCTTTCGGCCCAGGCGTCGCAGCCGGTGCCCGCCCCGGCCCACCATGTACTACAAGTTCAGCAGCTTCGCGCAGCGCCTCGTCGGGGCCACGGCGGCCGCCGCCTACACGCCACAGGTAACACCCCGCACCGGGCAGGGGCCGCGGCACCGCGGGCGGTTGTCGGGCCGGGGCGGGATCGGCGCCCCCCCGGGCACCGAGCACATCCGGCACCTCGTGTGACCTTGGGCGAGACGGGGCGCCGCGCTCTGCCGTGCAGCCCTTGAGTCAGCTTTGGGATGTAGTGCGGGTTATAGCAAAAATCAATGGGCTTTCATCGTACAGGACGGCCGCAGAGCTGAGCAGTGGCTGGCGGGGCTCTAAAATCACCGAGTCACAGAATCACTGAGGTTGGAAAAGACTCCTGAGATCATCGCGTCCAACCTGTAACCAATCACTACCTTGTAACCAGACCATGGCACTGAATGCCACGACCAGTCTGTCCTTAAACGCTTCTAGGGACGGTGACTCCACCACCTCCCTGGGCAGGCCATTCCAATGTCTAATCTCTCATTCTGTGAAGAAATTCCTCGTGATGTCCAACCTAAACCTGCCCTGGCACAGCTTGAGGCTATGTTGTCTTGTACTTGGTTGCGTGGGAGAAATGATCGACCCCCACCTGGCTACACCCTCCTTTCAGACAGTTGTAGAGAATGATAAGGTCTCCCCCGAGCCTCCTTTTCTCCAGGCTAAACCCCTCCAGCTCCCTCAGCTGCTCCTCATCGGACTTGCGCACCAGACACTTCGCCAGCTCCTTTGCCCTTCTCTGTACCCGCTCCAGCACCTCAATGTCCTTCCTGAATTGAGGGGCCCAGAACTGGACATTGTACTGTAAATTGCGGCTGGCAAATGGGAACAGCTCTGCAGGTAGCCCCGCCCTCCTGTCCATGCACACACACACAAAAATTACTAAAAGCATTAAAACCTTTACCAGAGAGGATACAAATCTATAAAACTTTGTTTAAAGCAAAATGAAAACCGACCTTTTCTCTTTGTAATGCCAGCTTATTTCTTAGGTGTATAGAGGTTAAAGATGGCATTAATTAAGCTTATACTTTTCACACTGCATAGTTAAAATACATGGTTAATTCCTCAGGAGCAAAGCAGATCTGAGTGAGGGGAGAATGAATCCCTATTACATCAGTCATTTCAAGCCAGCGACTTGCATATTAGAGAAAATAAATCACAGAAATAGTTTGCTTTGCTGTACATCAGCATAGATTCCTAAGTAATATTAGGAAGATTTCTAATGTGATTTTATCATGGGACAAATGCAGCATGGTTGTTACACCATGTTCAGTTTTCTGAGTAAAGTTTGAAAAAATTAAATTCTTGCACTTTAGTAAAAAAAAAAAAAAAAGACCATAACCTGGAGGTCAGGAATTGTAAGAATGATTTTTAAAAAGTCAGCCTTTCAAAGAACTGCTTCCAGAGAGCAAACACATCTGCTAAAACAACACAAGTTTAAAAAAAAAAAGAAATTAAAGTTATAGTTGGTCTTTTTCCCAATAAACTCATTAATAAAAAGAAACTGAAAGTAGTTAAAGACACTACATTCTTGTAGGCTAATGTGCATTGTTATGATACACAACTCTATTTCATTCTTAGCGTGTCAGTTCTGTTAGCAACCTACTTTACGGTTCTGCTTTCCTGGATATCCTTGATAGTGTGAGTTTTGAATGGAAAATCCAGTCATCTTCTGCAAGCAAGAATATTGTGTTAAGCGGCTCTCAGATTATTTCAAGTGGCCCAGGCCAACTACAGAGCTTTTTTTTTTTTTTTATTTTATTTTTAGAGTTAAGAGAACTTGATGATCAGACTTAGTACAGTGGTTAATAGGTCGCAGTCTGCCAGGATGCTCCTAACAAGTAGAATGCTGCAGGTTACTGCAGGACTTTATCGGTTCCCTGGAGCAGGCAATAGGGTGCACTCTTGAAAAGTTTACAGAAGACACCAAGGGAATGGCCCCAAAATGTATGAAGTAGAGTTGTCATTCAAAGGGACCAATTTAGAATGAGCTGACAGGAAGGCTGTGAACTTCCTTGATGGAAAAAAGGTAAAGGTATGCATGTAGGAAGAGCCCTGGCATGGTTACAGGGTGGGAACTGACAGGCTGGGGGCAGCAGCTCTGTGGTAGAGCCCCTGGAGGCACTGCCAGGAGCAAGCCAGCAGCATCCTGGGATGTATCACTGTGTGGAGCTGTTGATTGAGGAAAGCAACACTCTCCCTCTGCTCAGCACTGGTTGGGTCACATCAAGGTGCCGTGTCCAGTTGTGGGCCCCCTGCTATGGGAATGTCAACTGGAGCAAGTTCAGCAGAGGTCAGCAAGAGGGTCAACAGCCAGGCCTTGCACATGGATGCATGGTGGGAGGACAAAAGACAACAGGCATAAACTGCAACAAGAGATTCAAACTGGAAAGGAGGAAAGACATTTTCATGGTGGCAAGAGTCAGGCAGTGAAACAGGTGCCCAAAGAGGGAGGTTGTTCACTCTGTCCTCAGAGGCTTTCAAGGCAAAGCCAGACAAAACCCACAGCAACCTGGTGTCACCTCGCTCTGGATTAAAGAGCACTAGAGGGCCTTCCATCCTGAATTACCCTATGGTCTTAAGTAAACATGGAGCTAACAGAGACTTTCCAATGTGGCAGTTTCAGTCCCAAGATGGTTTTTTTGTCCTCCTCTTTCCCCATCACTTTGGAAGGCTTCTTGGATAGCTATTGAGTGGCAGGAGTTCAAGAAAGCAGGGAAGATGGCAGAATAAATAATATGTTCTGGTTTGTCTGCTCACTAGGAATATATCCAGCAGGCTGGAAAACATTCTTTCCATTATTGCAGTGATCGGAGCACTTTTTACCTCTTCTAGACGAAGTTGTGTTCAAAGAATAAACATTGATACTTCATTTATATAGTGGAGAGCAAAGTCATGGCGGCGGAATGGGGAAGGACTTCAAGCCTAAACAGTAAACTACCTCCTTTCTGGAAGTTACATTTTAAAAAGTTACTTTCAATCCCTTTTTACAATGGTATTAGGCCTGCTTCTTGGTAGAATTTCCTTTTCTTTTTTCCTAAGTTTGACTGAATTCCCAGGTCACACATTTGGATGCATCAGTCTGCTAAAAATGTTTTCAATAAACAGCAATTGAAATATAAAGGGAATGCTGTGAGGATGTAGGTGTTAACTCCAAAACAAAGTAAATTTTTTGCTGTTGATTTCGTTGCTCTATTTAGTAAAACTATAGCTCAGCATGTAGAGTGGTTTGGTTTTTATGCTGCTATTTATTTTCATGTTTTTAGAAAAATGAAGGCATCCTGCAATTCAAATTCTGCTTGGTAAAATATGTAGTATAATAATTCTCTCCCTTTTGTGCCGTTACATTCTGGTGCTTCCCAATGGACTGTTGTTCTGCTGCAGGTTTAAGTTTATTGAGGGCTTGCAAAATATGAGTCAAAATGTATTTCAGAAATTCTTTTACTGACAGTAACATAACTAACAGCTTATACTAACAAAAAAAAATCTCTACTTTGAAGTCTGTATTGTTCTTTCCATCTCAGACTTAGCATTCTTAGAGGACTTAATTTTGCATTTAACAAAGTTGTATAAAGTAGTCTGAACAATTTATCTTGTTTGAATAAATGGAAACTTCCTCAGGTAGTGCAGTTGAGGAGTCAAATAGTTTAAAAACTACTCCTCATATTTAGGAGGACAATGACTGCCATAACCATTACAAATTAATAAAAATATTAATTCAAAGGGTTGGCTTATGTTTAAAGTACAAGCAGTGGGATCAGTTTCTAATGGTGCCAGATGAGGACAAGTAAATGAACTTTTCCCTACTTCTTCAAGGTTGAAGATGATCCTGGTAGAAATTTAGTTGTACTACAGTATCTTCTCTTGATACAAGTTATTTTGCTTGTAGCTATTTAAAACCCCTGTAAGCCACAGATCTTTTGATTGTAGCCAATATGAATTGCTTAGAGTTTGTTGAGAGTCTATAACATGTAACCTTTTATGCCATAGATGATACTTAATACATATACAAAATCACCCTTATGGAATTGTATCATCGCAATATGAACAAAGCCTCAAGTGATCTTATCTAAAAGTATCCTTGTGTTAGTGATAACAAATATATTTAAAGGTATACAGTGAGAGGTGTTCTACTGTGGAAGACCTGCTATTTAGTTTAGAAGTGTCTAGATTCACCAGGTTCATAAAAGTTACTTCAGTGCGTGTTCTGAAGTACTAATTCTCAGTGTAACTTTCCTTCCTGTTCTGCTTTTCCTTTTGGCCCTTACCTCAGTTTCTCTACTTTCTTGTTCTCTGATCTATTTGAGCAATTCCCCTATCATTTAAAAAGTTAAGAGTGATATTATCTCCATTGAATTATGCTCCAAATCCTTAACTGTTTTTGCTGTCAGGAAAATGTAAATTTAATTTGCAAATTCATACTAGCAAGGTGTAATTTTGTTTTAACCTTGAGCATGATGGCCAACCAACAGATACATTGGGTCCTGATCTTCAGATCTCTGACAGGAAAACAAACACACTCTACAGCAGGGTTGGCAGAGAATTCTGTTTGCTCTTTTGGTTTAGCTACATGTCTTGACCTTTCATTGAGGACTTCAGCATTTAAAAGAGTCATTGCTGTAGCATGCTGATGAAATCAGCTGATGTTGACTGTTCTGCATAACTACATCTGCTGTACTTAGTCCAAGAATGGGAAAAAAATCATGTTATAGTGATTAGAAATAAAAGATTAACACCTTAATATTAGAGGAGGAATTATCAATAACTTTTTTTTTATGAAGCATAGGTCAAATGTGTAGCAGCATTAATTCCTCAGCTCTGAGTGTAGAGAGACACTGATATTATTAAATAAACCTGTGTGTTTAGTAATGTTAAATACAAGTGACAAGGATCATTTAAGGTCTCAGTTCTTACTGCAGTGAAATTCAGCCATTACATTATACTGCAGATTTTTCCTCAGCCACACTAACATTAGTAAGCTGGGTGTGAGATAAAGCTTTTGCTGCTTTCTCTCAATAACCATGGGGAAGTACCAAGTTGGAACAGTGAGGCATTTGCACTAATTTAACTGAGCTTGGTTGGAGTTGGCCACAAGACTCACAATTCATGGATGGAATTCGAGTGAAATTTTACACTGGGTGAGGAACCTTAATTAATGCAGTGTCTGCATTAAGCAAACTGAACTGTGTCCCTTCTGCAGCATCTGTTTTGTTATACTCTTTCTTGAAGCCAGTGAACCACATCAATGTTTTTTGTTTTAATTTCAGTGTCATGTTCCTAACTGGCACCATGCTGCTCTGAAAGTAATTTACACCAGTACACTGGTGATGATATGAGTTTTCTGAACTGGTTCCATTTGATTTCATGATGAAGTTAGTCACTTGAGTCAGGTCTGAATCTGCTATGGCTCCAACAGAAGGGGATCTTTCAACTGTGTGAACAGGAGTGTATTTCTAAAGCCTGAAAAAGGTTATGCAATAATCTACAGTTGTTAAGACACCTGATTTCACTGCATTTTCACACTTGCTGTAATACTAAAAGTCAAGAAGGCAAGAAAAGCTTTGGAGAAAGAGTCACCCGCACATTTGGTATAAACATCTGTTCTATAGTTCTTTCTATCAAATCACCAACTTTTTAAAGATAAATCTTACAAAGTACTTAAAGATCCTATAGACAAAAATACTTGTCTGAAATTGCTTTTTTCAAGGCTTTTGATGTAGCTGGTACTTAGCCTTGAATATATAGTCGGTCACTTCCCCTGACTAATAATAGTTCCCTAGATGCTTCCTTCATAGCAGTGTGACCAGAACTGGTCACTGGTCTTAAATAATTCAGTATTTACCTTCTGTGCAAGCCTGTTTGGTAGGAGGACAGCAGTCACTGAATGTGCCAAAGAATTCAGTTTTGGCTGCTGTCTTTCAAAACGTAACCAGAAAGATCAATTCATTCAGGCACTTGAAGAGTGGGAAGCTGAACCCACGTCTTCAGGATAGAGCACTGATGACCATTCCATAGGCTGTTTTGGGAAGCTGAGAAACCTGGTCTTTCTGCTAAAGATGCCTGTTGAGAATTTAGATGCCTGCAGAGAATTTACATATGGAAAACATGTCTGGTCTATGGCTGGCACAAAAGAAAGAGTGCCAGTCTGCCTCCAGCTCCAAATGCTGTCAGACAGTTCTCCTCAATACAAAATGCATCAACTAGTCCTTTAAACAGAATTTCAGTGCAGTCTTAACTTGACCCGTGGAGAGCACTGGCTCCTTCTGTTTGTAATAAAAACCTGTTGCGTTAATCTAACTGTACTATGCTTTTTAATTTCTGTGCCAAGTTAGGAAAAAAAATTGTGGCTGTTTTGAGAGCCATAATGTAAAACATCACTGCCATGTGTCCAGACATAACTGTTAAACCTAACTAGAGTAATAAAGACAAGGAGGCCACTTCCTGTTGGCTGTGACTTAGTGCCCTTAATCATAGAACTAAATTATGTATTTTCTAGTTATGGCAACCATCTGAACCGAAAGGAAGTTGAGCTGTGCTGCTCATGGGGAGCACACTGGGATGTGGAAAGTTGCAGCAATATGTGAATTATAGGATGCAGTTACAACTGCATAAAATCTCCACCATGTCAGGGTCTTTGGAGGCCTTTGAGCACCACTTGCAACTTCTGCATGACACAGGTGATCCCAATCCTTTTTCTTTTCTTTGAATGCCCAAACTACATCCAAATTATTTAAGACCCAGTTATTTATGGATCCTGCTTGCAGCATTCAGGTGGTAGAGTTCATTCCTCACTCTGACCCTAACATCGGGAATCCTTGATCCTAATCCTACTGCTCAGAGAGAGCCCTAGATAGTCTGTGTGCAAACTAGAAGCAGTAATTTGGACCAAGTGCCAGCACAGAAAAACAACAGCTATAAATTTATACCATGAGGAAATTGGAAAGGAGGCTCCTGTTTTCCTTGCTGAGCTCTGATCCAGACCTGTCACTGAGATATCAGTGGGCCAACAATGTGTTTGTAGCTCATTGTCACAAGTCTTCATACCAGATAAATACTCTTTGTAATGTATCCTTGTAGTGACTGCCTGCCTAATGTGGCAATTGGTACATTTGCAATTCTTATATACCTTGATATTTTAATCTTTATTTATGCAGGGACTCAAACCAATAGTTCCCACTGAATCCCCAGCTCCGATTTCTGGGACAGGAGGTAAACTTGCTTCAGATTTATCAGCAACTGATTCTTACTTGGGTAAAAACAAGGTGCCAGACCTACAGAAAATTTTTCAGGTAATTACAACTTTGAAAGTAACTTAAAGAAAACTGGAGAGTGGGACGTATCTGTCCTTATTTTGACATAGCTAACTACTTTTGCCGTTCTACAGTACCTAAATTCTGTAAAGTCTAGTCAAGAAACTGTCAAGTACAGTATAACCTGTGTACTTGTACTATACTACAAAGTATATATATGCCTTGTATAGGAGATAAATACAGAAAGTGGTGGAAAGACCAGTAACATTGTCTTTTTGCTGACTTCAGAAGATGTTTGTTGTATTATTTGACTAATGGAAGCACTTTCTCTCTGGGAATCCAAATGTATGCCTTAAAGCAGATCATTACTGTTTTGTGTATAATAATTTGAATATTATTGAGGCTGTTTATAATGCAGTATAAGAGCAGCACAGTAAAGTTTTCAAAGCCAGTTTGTTAGCTGTGTAATTTCTAAATGTAGTAGGACTTTTCGTAAAACAAATTAGTTAAAGGGGTTTTTTTAAGCATCAAGAATGTGCTTTATATAATGTTCCCTTTTCTCTTACATGCCACTTGCATTTGCAATATGTCAGTCTGACTTGGTGAATAATTTTTTATACGTGTCTTTTCACTTCTGTCATTAGTGGCACTTTTCCCATCCAGGTCCTCATGAGAGATATTTCAGGATATATTCTTTCTGCTTGCACTTAACAGCTTTGGCTAATAACATTAACTTGCCTTTGCATTTGTCTTGCTAGATAAATCAACATAATACACTTAATTGTAGCTGGCCTGTTTGTCAGGAGGTTTCCCTCTTGGAAGTCTAGTAATTTATTTGAGGTAATTTGTTCCTTAATGTCCTTCGTGTGGGTGTTAATTTCTTTTTTGTTTGTCTTCTCTTTGAACTCTTCCCACAGAGATCAGATGGGCTGCCAGTACATCTGAAACGAGGTGTTCCAGATAGGATGCTCTATCGGACCACGATGGCTCTAACAATAGGAGGGACTATCTACTGTCTGATAGCACTGTTCTTTGCCTCACAGCCCAGAAACCAAAAATAAGTGAACCACAGCTCATGGGACTCGTAGCACTTCTCTGAAGGACCTCCTGCATGTATCTCTTTGCACTCTTTCCCTGTGACCACATAGGGTTCATTATTCAGTTCAAATTTCTTGGAGAAAATGTTTTTAAATCAGTTGCCTTATGTATTCTAAAAAATAATATAAACAGAAAAATACATAATTTTAACATATGGTTGTAGCTTTTCTTGTCTTGCAGGAGTATATGAACAGTTGGAGAAAGCTAAGCTTTTCCTTCCTTCCCTCCCTCAACTTAAACAATGTTAGAAAGAGGACAGGACAAATATTTCGTGGGCTATGCACCACATCCCATAGTGGAAGGATGCTGCTAGTTTGCAAAACACTAAAAGCAAATAATTTAATTATTATAACATACTGGAAATCTGTTTCTGTTACACACAGCTCATTTTACCTCAGCAGCTGGCAGTGGAACTTTTCCAAATGCTAGTATATTATTAAATAATATACTACCTCTGGTGGTAGGACAAAGGGCTTGTCTCCTTGGAGCATTTAAAGTGGATTTATTCCATAACTTTAGCATCACTGTATGCAGCAGAGTGCACCATTATTGTAACATCAGTTACACCAGTTATTGGACTTTCATTTGTCAAACTGTAGTATTATGCAATAGAGATAACTACATGAATACCAAAACAGGCAGGTCTTGAAAGTTTCAGACCACTTCAGGAGGTCTGGTAGTGAAATAAACATATTGGTACACTTTTAAGTTCAACTTGTAGATCTCAAATCAGAAAATTGATTCAGCTACCTTATTGTCATCTTTTTGAGATGGTAAATCTCTTAAAACCCTCTCCCAGGCTGCATTGTGTGTTTAACTATAATTTTTGGTGAAACAGGTCACTGTCAGAACTCAGGTGCATATTATTTTCAGTGCCTGCACATACCTATTTATGTACACACATTCACACACATTTCCTTTGCTCTGTGGATGGAAGAGAGACAAGCCAATAAAACCCTTACTGCATTCTTTTTCCTTTGTAATAGCATGGCCTTGAACTGCAAGTTTCATACAAGCCTTCACAAAAAGCACCCTCTAATTTGATAGATCCTCTTCTGCCCCTGAACATCGATTTACTGGCCTCTGTACAGACCCACCTCTCCCAGAACTCTGCAGAAACAACCTTCAATGTAAATAAGAAAAAGAGATGATAAAGGAACCTAAAACTTCCTTTTTTCAGTCTTTTACTGAAAACATTCTGATTTTTTTCCAGTTAAGTTACATCAAAGCCTTGTTACTGTTTCATAGGAGAAAATAGCTGATTGTACTGTGATCTCAGATTTCAGTCAATTGGTATTTCAGGATGGGAGAGATTTAAGTCAATGAAAAATAATTTTGTAAGGACAACAAGAGTCAAAGAATAATGGAGAATAATTAAATTCTGCAGAAATTGACAGCTGTGTTGCCTCTACTGATAAAATATTTTATCCTCAGTACTAAATTCCATGGCACTAAATCTTGTGCTTTAGGCTGTTAAATACTACCAAAAAAAAAAAAAAGAAGAGAGAAAACAGTACAGTAGGTTGTTGTCTGTCTTCCCTACATACCGTGTATTAAGCACTGCCTACAAGAATTTTCTAATAAAGGATATTTTGCACATAGACTTGACAGGTAGATTTTAATGAAGACAAGCTTTGCTCAGAGTATTTCCATGCTCTTAGGTTTTTTGTTTGGTTTTGTTTTTTTGAGGGAGTGGGTTTGGATTTTGTGGTGGGGAGTTGTTTTAAACCAACTATTTTTGGCCTTCATCTAGAAGGTAACAACTTTCTGCTTTTTGCTAAAGCAGATGTGGATAAAGTAACTAAGCTATTATCCCCCAGATGGTCAGCCACTGGGACTACCCTTCAAGTACTTGTGGAAGGAATGACAGACTTAGTGCTCAGGTCCAGCTTGCTTAAAGGAACTCAGCTAGGAGGCTGGGTTCATGTATTGCTATTAGAGGTCATGGCTGAAGCCGTGGATGTCAGAATTGTCATCCTATTGCCCTGGGCCTACCTTTTTCCAGCCCTTTGTCAGCAGCTAAGAACACATGTGCGAAAGGGAAAAAAACACCCATCAGATTTTGCAAATAAACAGACACTACATGATGCAGTGCGCCTTTTTTTTCCCCCCCTGGTGTTTGGGTTTTAAAAAACTATTTTCACTTTGCCCTTCTCACAAAAGCTGACCCAGATGAAGCAGCATGAGAGTTCTGCTTCAGCTTGTCAGATTCACACACCTGGTCCAGTTGGGGGTTAAAGAACAAAGAGGTTTGTCTGCAGCCACTGAGTACAGCTCCAGGCCTGAGAGAAGACTGCATTTCTATATTCCCACAGCAAAGTGCTCTGAAAAACAAGGAGAGCTTGCAAGCTGTAACCAGGTTAGTCTGTGGCAGCAAAATCTTGCCCGTTTTCTCAATTAGTTTTGAGATCATGAAGAAATTGCAATATGGTAAATCCTTTCTCTTTCTAGAGAAAAAAACCCTTTGTTAAATATGTATTTTAAAATACTGATGCCAGATGTCTGAGGTTTCAAGAGGGTTCAGGTGTTTGGAATTATCGTTTGTGATACAGAGACCTAATCATCATCTTAAGCTTTCAAGAACACCCATGCCTTTAAAAGGTCTGACCCTGGCCTGATTGTTAAATAAAGTCTTGAGCAGGGAGAACCAGGGGTGACTTGCAGCATCAAGGCTACTTCAATATTTTGAGTTGTCATCCCGGGAAGAAAATCTGATGGGAACTACAACTTCATTGTGGTGTTATGTTCTGCTTGGTTTTTAAAGACCCTTTTGGTTTTTTCTTAGAAAATATGCAACCTACCAGCATGGAGGACTGAAGAAAAACCAGAAAAAGGTGCATTTTTAAATGATAGCTTATACTCAAGTGCTTTGGTTTGAATGTACAGTAGAGAATAAATTATAATAAGCTCTCATTCCCCAAGGTGCTGAGTTTGGAAGGGAAAGCAGCTGAGATTTAGAATACACTGGAACAAAATAATCTCGTGGATAATCATCCATCCCCCATGGCATTATCTTATTGTTGAGAGACAGTGGTTTTCCTTCTTAAATGATTTCTCTGGCAACCTGCATTCAATAGTGATATCTTTGTAATGGTTTTTAAATAAGATCTCCTCCCCTACCTTTTGTGTGGGAGTAGTAGAATAAGTGCATTTGAGAAGTCGTTGATAGTATGCACATACGTCTTTCAGCTGCTTTAAAAATAAAAGTATGTTGAGGGGAGGATTCCTCCACAGTATTTCAGTGTGACCATACAGTCTCAACAGGCTTATACCTTAACATTCTAAGTTGTCAATAGACTGATTATTTCAATACTAAGGCATTAACTGTTTGATCTTGCCTTAAAGTTAAGCTTTCAAATTAAAAGGCTCTGTAAGGAGTAAAACCATGAGAAACTAGAAAATTGGGCATCTAATCTTACAGACCTAAAAAAAGCCAAAATGAGTGTTTGAGAACTGTTTCCTTGCACATACGTGCGTAGTACTTATTCTGTCTTTACCCTCCTTCCTCACTTCCAAGAGGCTTTAAGAGTCATAGATCAGGTTTTTATTTTGGTGACTCCTCTCACAAACCCTTACCCCTGCAGATCTTAAAATTTGAAAAATATTGGGTAAGTTCTGTGTAAAATCACGCTAAACTGTTCTAAAAAAGGTACAAGATATCTTCATTTTATGACCTAGTATAACTAGTACAACTTTTTCCCTTTCCAGCCCTTCACCTCAGTGAAGAGTTTCACAAGGAAGCCAAAGCTTGAGCTCTGTTTTAAAATGGACAGTGGGAAGAACTTGCCTGTATTCTAAGCATTAATTTAAAGCAATAAGCATGATAAACAACCTTTTAAGTATTTTGCATATTGAATACTAACTGCATCTTCATTTATAAAAGATCATTAATTTGAAACAATTCCAGTTAGCTGCAGTGCAAGTGATGCACAGATTGCTAAGAAATAGAAGCATATTTGCTGTGAGAGGGAGTGCAGGCGTTCCTGAGATTCAGGAAATAGGGTGTACGCTGTCAAGCATCAGTGTGGCATTTCACTAACACCAGATTTTATCTCCTGGTGCTTCTCACATGATCCCAGACTGCTTTTGGATATGGCACTAGAGAGAAAGACCCATTGTTTTGTACATTAACTATCTCAAAATACAACAAAGTTGAACTTAAGTATCTGTTTCCTCACATACATACCCTCAAGTCTATTGCAGGCAGCCCATATCTGGGTTACAAGAAAACAGTCATCATCCTCTGGCTCCAAAGTGACGATACTCCATGATAAAATATTTTTTCTGAATGATTTTGCCCAGTGCATTCAGTGCTGCAAAACTAGGGAGGTGGGAGAGAGGGGGAAGTACTTTCCTCACTTCACGTCAGCTGCATAGCACTGTCGCTTTTCCCCCATCCTCACTCCCCCATTTTTATTCTGAAGACCATACAATTTTTTCTAGCTACTTCCTTTTTTACAGCTTTTCTTAAATATTCTGTCCCACAAAAGAAATAAAATTGTTTCCAAGGGCTTCAAGAGAACTTCTGAAATATTCATATCTTTTTCATATCATTTGTCACATGTATTTTTTCTCTGCAAGCTGGAACAAGCCCCGGAAGTCTCCTTTGTCAAGTACATGATCCTGCCAACCCACTGAAACCCTTCACTGAGAAGTCTTTGCAGAAGCTCTTTTACAGGTGTGCAAACGTAGGGGCATCAAATTACTTGCTGCTTACAAGCTCCGGACTGTATTTCAAAGAAATAGAGGAAATATTTCCTCCCTGCAACATTTTTACAGTTCAAGCCATGTTGCCTCAAATGTATATTGTACCCACTTCCATATCTTCCTTACAATTCAGTCATACACATTAATTTTGCTATAAGTGCTTTATCTATTTATGCTGTGGTGCTCAAGCATCTTGGATATCTTTCACCATGGAGCCCAAATTTTGAGCACCCGAAGTTAGAAATGTAGGCATTAATTATAATGTGTGTCTATTACAAAGCTTTCACTTGAGGCACAGAGACAGCTGACAGCATCCATAGCAGGGTTCAGTACAACATGCCAGGGTTAACCAGATGTTCTCCCAACCACAGGAAGCCATCCTTACCCTTTTGAATGAGTCTTGTAACATGTGAGGAAGATCATCTGTGTAATATTTTGTTGCTTGCTTATTCATAAGAGAAGATTTTACATTGTCTAATCCACAATACTGCATAAATGTAAATTGTGTCTTCCTTTAAACTAAAAGCATAACAGCACTTTGGAAGGAAGTAAGCAAAATGTTTGGTGGAGTGGAGGGCTCCTAAGTGTCAGTACGACCAACTTGATCCCAACTTGTAACAAAGAGAGCAAGACTAATGAAATGCAGCTTTTCTGGCGTAAAGAACAAGTCCTACATATTAAAGCTTATTCTTGCATAAGCTTAAGGAAAATTTATTAGTCTTCTAATTGGAACTGATTAAGCAATTCTGCTCATATGCAAAACAAAACCCACACTTCATCATCCTCATTGACAGCAGCATAACCCTGCAGAATTAACAAGAGGCAAGACTTTAGGCTCTTACAAAACAACACAGCAAAACCCAGTTCTGCAGTCAAGCAGGTTGGAGTCCACATAAGGTTCACCGAGATATGGAGAAACTGAGCAGCTTATAACACAGTATCCTTACACTGTCTTTTTGGAGAAGCACACTTTCAAATCAAACTGAAAGAATGATTTCTGGCAATCTTAGAGACTTGCAGGTTTTTCAGAAGTTAATCTGGAGCCCCTTCTAAAGCTCTGTAACAGCTTTCCATGACCACTGAAGAACAGCTCACTAGACAAAGGGGTGAGTTTTTGCTTAGACATGTTCCCAGCTGTGCAAATCCTCACAGATAATGCCTATCAAGCCTGCCTGAAGAGAAGCTGGGTGTTTGATCTCTCTGTACTGCAACATGTAGAATAATACAATATCCAAATGTGACAGTATTAAAATGCTTGAATAATTCCAAAAGACACGTGCCCTTCAGGAAATTTATCATGTGTATGGCATATTTTTACTTTCACTGACCATGAGCTTGCAATAAAAAGCTATGTGGTATGGATTTCCGGGATTACAAACTCAAATCCCATGTTCTTTATTGAAATTGTATTGGATAAACCATACTGAGAGAAAACAGTAAAGGTCTGCCAGTCACAGTATTAACCAGTCATCCCTTCTCCCTGGTTTGCTGCTCCTCATTCCCAAGAGATGTCAGTACCTGTGCTTTTCCTGACACTTTTCTTGGAAGCAACAAGTAATCATGCACCTATACACAGTATGATTTTTCTTGCTTCTAGAACAAGGGCTATTGGTGGCCTTAGAGTAACCAACTTGTTTCCATGACACCCGTTCCTTCCTTTGTGGATGCAACCAAACAGCTTGCCTGGGCAGTTTTGTCCAAAACTGTAGTGCCTCACATGCCTGACAGGCCTAAGGAAGTGAAGGCCTTCATGGATACTCTGGCTTGTCAACAGCAGGCCCAGCTGCCAAGGCTGGCACTTGGGTACGAGCAGCAAGAGAAGAGGGAAAGTCGTGCTCACTGTCTCTGGAAACAAAGCCACCAGACTACATGAAGGCATCAATCACCTGCACCATCAAGTGCCACAGCAGGTCTACTAGGACATTAGGTCACCCCTTGTGACCATGTGTCAAATGGTTATTCCCTATATATACATATGTTTGTGTGTGTTGACTATTTCAACTCTTAAGTTTTGGGTTCCCTGTTTCCAAAACTCAGCAACTTTCTCAGCAATCTCTCATGTGAACACTTGTATGTGCTCTTTAGTTGTTGCATACTGTAAACTCAAATGACCACCTGATACCTACATTTCATCAGGATCACTGATCCGTGTTTATCTTTTAATTTCTTTAAATTTTAAGTGGCGGCATAAGAGTCTTCAAATGCTCGATCAAGCCCAAACTGCTCTTTTAACATCCCTTGCTTTTGTTAGGTATTTCTGCTAAGCATTTGCTGGACAGCTATAGTATCTTATCTTGTATGAGCTGTTCTGTTCCTGATAACTGAGCCTTAAAGTTGCTGAACTCAGTGCATGTATAAGCAATGGTGTGCTTTGTTTCTCAGAACTAACACACAGATATGCATACACAGTGCCTCCAAGGATAATTCTGGTTTTCAGTTGCACTTCAGGAAAAATAGATTTCTAGGAATAGCAATAAATAAGTAAATGGAATCTAGTGCCTGTAACAAACATTTTGCCTGGTTTGTACCAACTGGCTTAAAGAAATTAAAGTTATGTGAAACCCAGCAAAATCTGTCTTCATAAGATAAGCTTTTATCCAGCATGTTGAAATCCACTCTAAACAACTTGGAGTTTAAGTGTTACTGCACTCTCATACTTCGTATTTTAACATACATTAGGCAAGAATGCACTGAAAATGCCTTCCTACCCCGTTTTCTCATTAAACAATTGTTTCAGTTTTACACTGTGAGGAGGTGCATGACTGCTCTAGTTCTAGAGCTGCAAATGCTGGAGACACAATGGTCTCCAGCTGAGCTTGTGAAGGATTTCAAACAAGTGGTTCTCTATTCATATATTTTTGTGTGGAAAAATTGCAAGGATCCTATATGCTATCATTTTTAGAGTCAGCTTTGCTAGAACACAGAATGTTAAGCCAAAACTAGAAGAGTTTGGCCTGCCAAGTTGCCATAAATTGGATGGATCCTGTCTCCTGGGTCTGAATCAAAACAAGTCTTGTTTCTGGCAAGGTATAAACTCATTTTCAGATTGTTTTTTCATGCTCTTCACCATTTTATCAGCAGAACTTTTAGGTTGCATAGAAACCTGCCCAAGTTTAATTCTTACTGGCAAAATCCAGACCAAAGTGGACATGGTACAAGTCAAAGAACAAAGTTCTTTATGTTTGTGTTACAATGATCTGTTATACAAACATTCAAAGTTAGCGTGAAGAGCAGCAGGGGAAAAAAGAAAGAAACACCAAGGCACAAAACCAAGACACCTGGCAGAATTTCTATCCATTTTTACAGATTTTGACAGGAAATATCTACAGATTTTTCCCCTCTCAAGATTCCTTCCATATTTCATGTCTCCCTGTCAGAAAGATCGAGTAGCAGAGAGCAATTTCTTTCCTATGGAGCTCTTTGTAATAAGCCACATCTCTTCAGCTCCAGACATAGAAATTAATGCAAGATGCCAATGAAAGTGCTAACTGTGAATTTGTGTCAGGATATGTGACCCATTGTGATGCTCTTTTAGGACAGGGAAGTTAATGGGATGCAGAAGATAGACCAAACTATACAGCAATTATAATAAAATTGTCCTTTTACCATCCAAGATATCCCACATAAATCTGTGTTACCATACCAGCCTGGTGAGGTCATCTGCAGAGATAATATAAACCTAGAAGCTCCAAGATGGGTGACATGACTGGGGTTTAGGTCTCCCCCTTGTTTCCTGTGATAAGACCAGGGCATTTTAATACAAGCCCTGTTTATGTATGGTAGACTCACAATCTACCACTTGCCAAACACTGTTATAATGACCAAAAGGTTTTTTGGGTTTCTTTTTTATGTTGTTGGTTTTTTAATTTAAAAAGAGTTATAGAATTTTTCACTGAGTACATACTTTATAGACCCAAGATGCTGATTTGATTCTCCATACAAAGACAAACATGCTTTCCCTGAACCTGGTTCTACCACCTTGTTCTAATTTGTTTTATTTTTCAGACTTGGTTTTCCCTGTTGGAGCAAGAATTAAAAGTACTGGAGTGTTATGAAGAATCTATAATTGCTTAGGCATGCAGAATGAGCAAGAACTAGTCTTGTACAATTAAGATTGAAAGTTCCTTGCAGTCATTTTATAATGTATTTCTATAGATACAAAGATCCTTGAAGATTTGACATTATATTTTGTGTATAATACCATTTACAATTTTTGATTTTGATCTAAGTCCATTTGATTTCCTCAGAGCACTAATTACAAAACACCCAACTCTGTCACTGAAGCCAAATATTACAGTCCATGTGAATCTTGGTTGGAGTTTCACCTGAGGGATGCATGAAAGAAGGTTGCAGAAACCAGTGTAGAAGTAACTATGTTTTTGCTGTAATTTTTTTGCAACAAGGAATAATATATGGTCAGAAACACTGAAATAAATTTCAAGTGTATTAAAACTCTTAGATTTACTCTGAAGCCACTTTTATCTCATACAGGGTCTGTTATAAGATAAGGAAGCGTTTTTAAATAGGGATGGCACTAACAACTACAAGCAACTTCACAGTTGTGTTTGTGGAGAGCAGCTGGGTTCTGTGAACCAGAAGACTACATTGGATCTGGCAGCTTGAATGGCCATGGAGCATCATCTTATCACTATAAATTTTACTTTTGTAGAATTAAGAACAAGCTCTATTATTACTTACAACATTTCCGTTTTTGGGATACAAAATGATCCTCTATTTGTAGCTATTTGTGTCATTTTGGTTACAAATCAAATGCGATTTACTCTATTAAGCCTTAATTAATAACATTTTTTGTGGAATGAACTATGGGATTTTCATTTCAATATGTAATAAAAAGTTTGAAATATATTTTATTGCTTGCACAAGAGGAATCGAGGAAAGAAAAAAAAAAGAGGTGTAGTTCTCACTCATTTTATCTTCTGCAATTATTATATCTGCTCAAAGTAAATTTAGGATAATGACATTTTAATTCAATGGCCAGCTAGGAGTAAGAAAAATTCGGAGGCATTTCTATTTCAAGTTGATCTTAAAGGAGTCTATTTGATTTGAAACAAAAGGTACTAATCTTAGGTGATCTAACCTTGAGAAGTTGTCAACTTTAAAATAAAAATAAAGTACATACTATTTCTGAACCTTTAAATGACACCCCATCTCTTCCCACCCCCTCAAAAAACAAACAAAAAACCCCAACAACAACAACAACAACAAAACACCTCCCCAAAACATAAAATGAAACCCAAACCCACTCTAGAATTTCTGGGATAAAACCATTGCACAGAAACACATGCACAATTTCTTATAGGTTTCTTCCTCCTTGTGCAGATGAAACTATTGACTGAATTTAGGCCAAACTTCAGTATAATTTGGTTTTCACAGGAACTGACTGCCTTAACAGAAGGTTTTTAAGAAAACAATGTAAAATTAAATTCTGCCTATTAGCGTAAATGGCTTGATGGTGTTCTAACAAACACATTTACCTCTCACAGGACTAAATTAGAGTGAACACACTAAAATAGAGTGTACAAAAAAAAAATAGGAAATCAGGACAGAGACTAATTTTAAGGCAAATTTAGCATAATGAAGACTGAAAAAAGGTATGGAGGAAAAATGTGAGTGAGGTTTTACAGTGAACTGTTATAGATTTTAATACAGTTAGACCAGTAAACATCACATGAAACTCTGACTGTTTCATAAAAGCAAAACTGGAAATGGCATCCAAAGAACAGGAATTGTATAAATTATGACACTGAATTTCCCTGCAATGTTTCCCTAGAATGTTCAAACTACTGTGCAAAGTCATCATGCAAATAGTTTTACTTCTTGTCGTTGTATTAGGGCTAATTACATTTCCAAGGGAGATATTGGTCTAGGAGTGGACAGCGCAAGGCAGACCTTCCATTACAGACTATTAAGAGTCCTGCCTGAGTGAAGCTTATTCCTCTCAGAAGGTAACAAGGATAGTCAGACATCTCAGTGAAGAGAGTTGTTTGTTTACAAGTGTTTCTCAGACAAACATATGCTAAGAACATAGACATCAAGATGAAGAGGTCTGGGGATGAACACTTGAAAATGATTTAATTTCTACCATTTAGTGGAACTTTGATGATGCAGAACACTCCAGAGTTTAATAACACAACATAAAGCAGTGTTTTCTGTCTGGTGCTTAAAATTCAATTATTAATTAAAGTGACTATACTGCTTCTTCAAGCTAGAATGATTTGAAAATAATTTCTGATTCATTGACCTCTGTGTTTAACCCTAGCTATTGTATTTGAATGTTGCAATGTTTCACGTAAATATGTTTCTCTTTTCCTTGACCATGACCTGTCCTTCTCCATTACAAAAATATGGAAAATTTAAGATAATCATATCTTCAAAATAGCTTGCTTTGAATTTGATAAATACCCAGTATTGATGCAACCTAAGATTATGCCAAGACTGAGGACCACTTTGAAAGGGACACATAGCTTCAGAAAAAAACATTCCTGAGCACCCAAAGGAAACACGAGACATTAAGAATAAACAGAAATAAAAGTCTGTTTTATACAGGGATGTATGAAAGGGAAACGAGAAAGGCTGGTGAGATGAAATGTTCTCCTTGGCTTTCTGCCATTCAAACATTTTCATTGTTGTAATATCGCTGAGAATTCTGCAATATTTTATTTTACTGTGAGCCCTGTCAGCTTGTCTAACCAACTCTTAGTTTTTTGTCCCCGCGAAGGACTGTGGCCCCTGTTAGAGTACTGAACACCTGCAGTTCAGCTTTGCAAAGGGAACGGTGAGCATTCAGCACTTGACAGGGTTACAGCACAGTGGCCGTCACAATTACTTTGCCCAAGACTGACCTGAGGAATTTATCTTGTTGGTGAAACATGGGGGGAGGAGAGGAAATAAGCTCAGTGCCTGTTTTGAACAGGCAGAATGCAAAAGTTAGGGACCATCTGTGGGAAACAGACCTTTGAACAACAATGCTTTGATCTTTAAACTATAAGAATGGATTTGTTTCAACACACAGTTTTATGAATGGTGATTATTTTGTCAAAATCAAATTGATGTTACGTATTTGAATAAATCACTATTAAGTAACCACTTAGGAGTGGATATTTCCAGCTGAGGCTGAGAGGGCATTCCACATCCATGGGCAGTGTGGAAGGATGCAGGTAAGACTAAAGACAAGCTTCTCTGTGTGCAGCAGAACTAATCACGCCTGCTCTCCTCTGGTAGTCACTCTTGGTCTGTCAAACTTGCTCCCTTCCCTTCAAGGTAACACTTGTCCTGGGTCCTCTTTAATATTTTAATCAGGTAGTAGAAAACATAGAAATAATCTGGAGCTACTGACAGTCTGACAGACAAGATTACAGGTGACAAGTTAGCCCCAACAAATCACAAACAGCAGGTGCATTCTGCTGCTTTTTCTGACATTAAGAGCACAAATCTCTCAGCTTCCTACTCTGTCAAAGCATCAGTTTTAAGAAGTGTCCAAAAATTTAATTTTCTAGAATGTGAAAGAGATCAACAAACATGTTTAAGTCATTATCAGAGAGGGACCAATAGACAGACAATGGATTAAATCACATATTGCATAACTGACCTCTATGTTTTAATAAACCTAATTCCTAGGTAAGTAAAACAGAGCTGAAGATGAGCCCTCTGGCAAAAGCAAAGGGGAGCAATGACAATGCATCAAGACACTGTAGGAGAGATGGCCCATAGGACCCATACACCGTGGCCAAGCTGGTTTGAGATCATGGCTGCCCTCTTTGAGGTGCTCTGACTGCATTATGTCAGAGGTACTGCATCACTACCCTTGTCTGTCAGAGCACTGTGATTCAGCTCTATCTGCCACCAGGCACAGCAATACTGCGAGGTCTACACTGGTTTTTTAAGCAAGGCATTGTAGTTAATCTGAAATTCTATAACGCACTTAAAATGTGCATTTCTGATAACAATATCAATTATATACTTGAAAATCAGTATTTGCCCCAGGTAAACATGGGAATCCTGGATAGCAAGCAGTATAAAAAGGGAGGAAGAAATGAACTTTTCCCTAAATTCCGTGCTGGTAAGCCTCATCTTTGTAGGAAAAGGTACAAGGAAGTACACAATTCATCAAGACTTGTAGCAATTTAGTGGCACATAACTACCAGAACATTGAAAAACCCTACTCACTGCATGTTGCTACATCTGGAGCACTGCCATCAGCAACCAATATTGAAAATAGTCATACTGCAGTAAAATGCTGTTTAATTAGCCACTTAATCAGGACAAGTGATATGAACAAATACTGCAAACTGCATCCAAACTGGTTGGTCGTCAAAGAGTTCTTGTGCTCAATAAAATAAGAAGATTTAGAAAGTTGCCGTCACGCCTTAGGCACATCCTACCACACAGAATTCACCATGTGTGAGGCAGCACCATTCCCTAGCAACATGAAGCATTATTATTAGCATCTTAAGACCCAAGGTTATTAGTGAGCTGTGAACTCACAATACTCAGAAGATAAAAACCTCTAATACTTTTATTGCTCTCATTCACCAGCTGGTGTTTTAATCATAATATGTTGTCTCATTAAAAGTCATTACATCAATTCTGTATATGGTTGGAATCCACAAAGCCTGTTGCACATTTCCTTTACAAAAAAAAAAGAAAAAAGAAAAAAAGGTCAGCCTTGTCAGCCTTCAGTCCCTCAGAGCACTTCTGGGTTTATATTAAAGCCTTTCATGAGGAAAGGGTATAAAGGAATAGCTGTACATAGTAGGGTTTTCCCCTAAGGTAGAAACAAAGCCTGAGAAAACAAAGGTCTAGGCTATTGAAGTGGGCTGTGTGCCGAAACTGGTTTTGTGCAGTTGCAGGTGGAAGGCAGACAGAGTGTCTAAGTTTTAGTTTTAGCCCCCAGGCTCTGAGCTCCCAGCTGAGTGAAGCATTGTTGCCCCATTTCCCCAACACAGTGGTGTCTCAGCCTTATTCTCAGAAATGCTTCGTGCTTAGCTGGTATTTACTATGTTGGACCCACACACCCACTGGGATGTTTTTAGTAGTTCATTAATTATATTTTAAAAAGTGAAGGGAGTGCTATAGAATAAAATCCTCCAGTTGCTGGAAAACAGCTGAGAACTGCACCCATCTGCTCTATGGGGTAAGGGTACACCTTCATGTTGTGCTCTATGTTTTGCTGGGTCGGATGCAATGTGGATGGACTGGGAATCAATACTGTGAAGGCCTTGTGTCTCTCCCTCTTCAAAAGGAAGCACCATGGCTTCCTCCCAAAACTCTAAACAGAACCATGGGACAAATAAGGGTGCCTCAAGTCTCAGGTCAGGCAGGCAGAGCAGGTAACGTTGACTCACCTGATCTGAGAAGTGTTTTGCTTTGAGAGATCAGCGAGTGCATGATGAGTCTCAGCCCTGTCATCCCATTGCCTGGGCATGGTCCTGCTCCAGTGACAAGGGGCACAATAGCTGGCAGCCTGGTATATGGCCAGGCTCATAAATTCACACAAACTCTCCCTTTTTGGCATAGATCAAATAGTTGGAATACTACATCCCAGTTTCGCCATATCCCTGCCAATACAATCTCACCAAACAGTATGGATGGTATTTGTTTGCATTTAGGGCCATTCTGAATCTTATCAGCCTGAACCACAGCATTTCTCACTACCAAGTCTTCCTCTCCACTCCTCATGTTTAACACTTTCATTTTGTCTTCTTGGGGTAGCAAAAGTATTCAGAGTGAGATTTCTTTGGTTTTGCAGTTTTTCTTTCAGAGGCTCAAATTCAGAGCCTGCAGTATGTGGTTCATTGTCAATCCCTCAACACAAACTACAAGATTATAAATTCCCCTGCAAATGGAGAATGCTGTCCCCTGGGACCAAGGGAGTTCCTGGAGCCAGGACAAGGTGGTCTCAGTGCAATTCAGATTAATCTTGTGTTTACAAGGGATCTGAAAAAGGAGGTCCTGGCTCACCCTGAACACCAGTCGGATCTTCACGTCCCTTCCTTTCTGTCATTGAGCCTTAAGCAGAAATCTTCTGGGAATGTTTCTAAATTAGCTCGCCAGTTGACCTCCTATTCAGCATGCAGGAGCAACTTTCCAATTAGCAGCTCTTCTTCCACTGTAGTCTATACTCTAAGAGTCATTATTCTAAATTTACCTACAAATTGAACAGCCCTCCTTCCATCTCTAATCAGGCCAGGTACCAACATGTTCTGAATCCTTCCTCATCTGATTACATTACTGCTCATTAATTTTCTTCTTTATTGTTGTTATTATTCCAGCTTCACAGTAGTGGATTGATGTTGACTATTGACACAAACAACTTCAGCTGTACAACTCAAACCCTGTATGTTCTGTCTATAGCATTGGTAGAATAGGCACATTTATGTTCACATTTGTTTGTAACGTTTAGTCATTTTCACACAAGTATTATGTACCACTACACAAGAACATATGCAGAGACGATTGTACAAACATTTACAGTTGAATTTCAGTTCTTAATTACTTTTTCACCTGTATTTTTCTAGCTGGAACATTACAAATTTCTATCTGAGGCTGCATTTAAGAAACATGAGCACCAGATATCTAAGACAAGAACTAAAAATAAGAAAACACACCTTCTTCTCACAGGAGAATATTGAAATGACAAAAAGCCCTACAAAGTCCAAAAATATTCCAGCATGAAACATGGTTTGAAATATGAAAAGAGACAGGCACCCAGTGTAGTAAATCTCTTGACTATGTGATGAAAACATGTTGCAATTTCTGAAATTTAAAGAAAGTCTACCCCAAAACATAAGAAATATTCACATCCAAGATCAACAGAATCTAGACCTGCAGCCAACCTGACTTCCTCTTACTTAGTCCACCTTTTTTTTTGTTTTAAGACACCTTGCACATCCTCTTCATGAACAGTTTGTGACTCCCCTCCCAGCCCCGCACTTCTCATGTTTCTGCACCAGAGCCCTGTGTGAGCAGAGGCACAGGGACATAGCCAGAACTTTCGTGTCCAGCAACTCCATTGGCTTTGGACACATCCTTCCCTCATGGCAGCTCCATATTACCCCTCCTACATAAACAGCAAGGGTGCAAAAAATCCAAATGCAGTGATGAAATGCAGCATGAGCTGCAGAGCTACCCCAGTGATTCTCCCAGTCATCACCAGACTGTGGCTTCACCTCACCTCGCCAAACATTTTTCTCTCCCTCCTACTCTGTTTAAGATCCAAACTTTGAATCTGAGTCTAGTGTTCAGCAGAGCCCCATCATCTGCACAAAGTCACTTCACGAAACAGAAGGTGGGTCCCTGCTGTGTTCCTTGCCCAGCTGCCCCCTGGACTACAGTGTCTGGCCACCCGCAGATCGGGGAAGGAGATCAAACTGAACCCTTTCAGGTTGTGATAATTTAATCTCCACTTCCCAGATTATTTCAGCAAGCAGGAAAACACTCTTTGTCCATGTACCAGTCTCAAAGGCATCAAAACCCCTTTTCTGAAAGTATAATTTTTCTTTCTGAAAGCTAATTAACACTGAGAACAGACACTGTAACACCCTGAGGTTTCCTCAGGCTGACAATTTTAAATACTGTTTCCTTCAATCTTCATGGACTTCAAATTGAACACTTGTTTACACTCCCAGTGAAATACCATTATTTAATCTGCATTAAAATGCTTCTTCCAGTCATCACATTAAAATTTCCAGCTCTTGTGCTCTGAACCATATAATCTATTATAGCTTTTATATTCACACTAACCATGTCAGGAGCAATCTGTGGATATCCTAATCTTTCCCTTTCTAACACCATAATCTCCTGATCATTAATCAAAACAAAAAAAAAGGCAAGAGAAAGATTTGCAAAGCTGTTCTGTGCCTCCTGTTCCACGTTAGCAATTGCTAAGTCACTTGGCAAAATTATTAAGCAGACAAGCTTTTCCGTTTTATTTGATGTTTTCTACTTCTTGGAATAGCTTGCAAGATCTTACCTCAGTGCCCCATTTGTGACTGGCATATGCTGCTTTATTGAACTAGACCAATGTAATGTGAATGAAAATGATTCATTTTCTAACACTTCCTAAGTTTCTTTTTTGGTTTTGGAAATGAGAGCAGATTAGAGGAAGTATAATTTTACCAAATGGGACATTTACACGAATCAACCTTATCTAACATTGAAGTGAACCCCGTTCAGAAAATGAAGCTACAACTGTGTGACATCCAGAGGTCCCTTCCAATGTACAGTTTTCTGTGACTCTAATTCCAAACTTACTTTTTTCCCTGGCTCATTCTCATGCCTTAACACTGAGTCTTTCTTTTGCCAAATGCATAAAGTCTTAAAAGGAATATGTGTCTTCCTGTTGTTGAAGGGCTACACTCACAACACAGCAGTTTGGGTTCAAATTTTCCCTGCCTGCAACCTCACCCTGTTCTCTCATGTTCCAGAGAAATGCTTGAAATATCTGCCAGAGACTACTCAGTGGCTTGCTTTTGATTTTTTGATGCACTTTCATTTTGCACAGAGTGCACATGAAGAGCCAAAACAGAGGTCTACCTCCTCCCAGGTGAGTGCCTTCACTGCCACAATGTGCATCATGTCCTCACCTTCCAGTTTGCTCTTTATCTTCTTCCAGGTGAACACCCAACTACTTCAATGCAGGATATAATAGATTGCTGGGGAAGAGATAGTGGTGGTACCTTTTCATTGCTTTTAATTACAACGAAATCATTTGAATGGTGCCTGCACACACAAAACAGTCTCTGATTAAAGGGAAAAAATAAGTCAAGAACAACAAATCTCTCCCTTCCTTGTCTTCCTCCTAGGTTTACAGATGAAGCCAAAACTTATTTTCACAGTCCCAGCAGAGTACATGCTGATCATTTCTCTTGAATGGTTTTAAGCTTTTGAAACAACACTGATAACTAGTTCTAAACCTCACTGATGTACAGAGAATAACACTTGAGTTATTTGTCACTTAAAAATTAGCTATAAAGAATAACCTCTGCATTCAAGCAGGAAAAGCTGACACTAAAGCAGAGAGGCATTTTTCCATCTATCAGAACATCCCACATAGGACTAACAATTGCTTGTAACAAAATGCTTCCTCAAGGTCACTTCTAAGGAGAGACAGAAGGTCACCCTGAGGCAGAGACAGAAGATCACAGATTTGTGTGTTTCTGTCTTGCTTATTAGATTAAGTATGAACACCAGTACATGTGGGGAATGAAGGAGATTCTGCAAGCTTGTGGCTTCCGCTGCATCACAAAATTCACAGCTTTCACTAGTTCAAGAGGAGCTCACAAGAAGGCAAGGGTGACCTCTCTCCACCTCTGCAGACAACTATCTCCGTTACAGCCCTCGGACACTACTGCCAAAGAAACAGCTGACAACTGAGGTAGTAGTGAGAAATATAGCTATGGCCCTAAAGCTTCAAAGAAATATCTGAAATAAGTATTAAACACTCCCTTTTTTTTTTTTGGTAGATTAATTTCTTCAGTACAAACAACCAGATGAAGAATTTGAAGGAGTGTGCGAGAACATAAGTGGGAAGCTAATGAGTGAGCAGGGTGGTATTACCATGCCCCAAAGTGAATGTTATCTCCACACTATGAAAGGAGCTAAAAATGATATCTGTCAACTATGGAACGTTTGCTGTATGAAGGAATAAGAGATTAAATAGATTCATGAAATGTCAGAAGAGATGAGTAATTATTCAGAGAGGCACCTAGACCAGATTAATTGCAGCTTAGGAAGAGAAGTCTTCATAGGGATGTTTCTGTAAGTTGGCAGCAGGGAACTGCTGAGGAAAAAGCCTTCCACTTCTAGATAACCAACATAATAATAATAAAATAAATAAGAAAACCCATCACAGTAACGACAAAACAATAAAGCAAACAAACTCCCCCAAACCTCACACGATGGGAACCATTACTCCATGAAGAAGGATCCAAGAACGATTTATCACTGTCTATATTTCTCCTCTAAGCCAGGACATACAGTTCATATATTTTAGGGTACTTTTGAAGTATCCCAAAGAATTTTTTTAGTAGAATATCGACTATTACTCTTGTCCTTAAAATTGTGCAACAAAATATATAAACAACGATGCAGAGGCTGTTAAAAAAACTTAAATACAGAAATTGTGAAGGGAAGAACCTTGTGTGACATCAAGGAGATATGAAGAATACAATTTCCTTGTGATTTTAGAAGACAATTACACTAATCTCTATTGCCCTGACTGACAATTGCAGGAAGAGAAGCCCTATGTCAACAAGTATTTTATTAACGAAAATACCATACACTTCAAGAACAGATTATTACCAGACTCCTGAACTCAAAATTAAGCATACAGTTTCCACAAGGTTTTTGGTCTTATAGAAGCAATATCAAAATTTGACAACTTCTGTAAGAATAACCTCATCAGCCTTTTTTTATCTTGTAATGAAAATAAATACTAAATTAAAGTAGCACCCTAATTTACTGTCAATTTAATTTTCCAGCTCTATTATATCACACAGTATGAATATCTTAAAGCTAATGCAATTTTAATACCTTAACTTTTAGAGATAGAAAATTTGCTTTGGCTCATGCAAAAATCCTTCCCTATGCTCAGTCTGCAGACAAAATTCATCTTTTCAGTTCTCCAAGTCTAGCTGCAGGTGACTTACAAACAGCATATGTTTCCCTGTGATGCCTTCAGAATTGTTTGGATCTGATCCCACCTGCGTGTCGTGCCTTACTTTAGCAGGATTACACCTCTCCTTCATGGGTGAGCACTGGCAGTCCCAGGTCCCGGGACCTCATACTGCAGTCATGTTCCCATGACTGGCTCCCCTTTTGCTTTCAGGATCTGAGGTGTAGGATCTGGTCATCATCATCACCCCATGGAAACTACCAAACTCAACCCTGAAGGTCTTCACATACCTCTAAGAACATACAAACTCCTCCAGCACTGCTGTTCCTGGAATGAGATAAGTTTTTCAGCAGGAAACCAACCCAGGAAGTATTGCCTGCAGGAGCAAGGAGAAGAGCAACACCAGCAGAACCAGCCCCCAAGGAGCCAATGAGGACAACGCCCAGCTGATACTCTCTACCACCTGCTGATTGGGCATTTGTTGCCTTGCTCTCTTACTCCATTTGATATAATCTCCTCATCACAGCACTACTCTGTCTATCCTTCCACTCTTCTTTCTCTTTGGTAGGAAATCCTCAAAGTCTTATCGTAAGAACGGGGGAAAAAAATCCCTCTGAAAGCCCAGTGAAATCTTCCTTTTTCAATGAAAGAGAAAAAGTCATTAACAGAAGAACAAGTTTACCACTCTTGCAGTCATGTTTGCTTTATCCACACCCTATGCATGATCTTCTATCCTTCCCACTACAAGTTTTCATTCTTTGGAAGAATAAGAATTTCTAGTTGCTCTGTATTTGCAAAATTTTTAGTATACAAGGACTTTGTTCCTATTTGATCCTTGATTCCATCTTTATAATAATAAAAGTTGGACATTCAGATATATACAAAAATAACCATTAGACAGAAGACTGATTATCAGGAAACAAAAAAAATAGTTGTCTTAAGGTGTTCACTGTTTCAAAGACTGACCTTCCTCCCTAGCAGTCGAGCTGTGAAAATTAGATTTTGCAGTTCAGTTTTAGGTGGGAGAATTGCCAATATTGCTGAGAGCACTCTGGCAGATAACTTGGGATACAACACACCTGTGTTTGCAAGAACAAGTAAACCTAGTTTTCTTCCTTTTGTCTGAGAAAATTTTTACTGCTTAAAGATCTGTAAAGAAATTCAACTATTACAATTGAACATTTTCTATCTTTTCTTCTAGATAAAAATCTAGCTCTTGGTCCAAATAAAGAATTTGCTGAAAATGTTTGACCTCCTTAGATACTGTTATTATTCTCTTAGGAATAAAAATTATTCGTGGTTAAAAAAGCCCCACAAACAAACTTTAACGCCTTTTCCAAGCAGTTCTCTTTTTATAACAATAAAAACAATAATATTTTTATAACATTAGTGCCTCCCCCTATTTATAATAATCTTTTTCTTTTCATTTATCTTTTTCTTCAAGAATTGTCTTATTCAAAAAAATCTTTTGTATTTGCTATTTCAAAAGCACACATACACGAATGCACTGCATATTGAAGTTCTCATTCAAAGCCAATTCACTAAGAAGGTCTCCTCTTAATTTTATGCCCAGTTTCACCTGCTTTTTCTACCTGTCTATGCCTATACAGGGAGATTGGATTTTTTGGATTTTTTGCCCTCAGCCAATTCTATCTAGTGACATCATGAGATGGGCTCACAGCTCTGCCTGTAAATTTGACATTGAAAAAGGGACAAGGTCCAAGGTTTGTTCACCAGTCACACTATTTTCATTAAAGAAACTTCTTATTTATAGGAATTATTAGGAAAATTTTAGGAAGAAATTTAAGATCTTCAAAGCTATTGTACTGTGCTGTGAGAAGTATCTTCAAGCACAAACTAACGATTTTGGAGAATAGTATAGACAGCTTAACTGCTGGTTATAGGAGCTGAATTTGTTTGGTGCTCTCCAATAGCCACTTTCAGCTGAGAAGTCCAACAGGGATTTGCCAGAGTGCTAGCCAGTCAGCATGTCTTTAATACAAAGCTCTGGGTAACACCCTGAGCAGCTCCAGGTAGCTCAGGCAGTGTTCTGTTTGAGGTGCCATATTCCACCCCTTCCTTTTCTCAGCCAAGAATATTAACAAGAATTAACAATGACTAAAAACATCATACAGCGCTTCAAATCCAAGTAATAGCTGATTGACTCAGCTAGCAGGATCTGTTTGTCTTTGTCATCCTGTGCTGCTGCCTGGCCACATTGCTCTCCTGAAGTGTTGATGCTGTGTAGGCAGGTGCTAACAAACAGGAATCTATTGAAATTTCCATTGAGTAAACTGAAAATGATTAAATGAATACAATAAAAATGAAAAATGTAAATGCTACTGGAACAGCTATATTTGGCAATAAATCTACCCTTGATTGCCTGTTATTTGCTAGTGCTCACTGGCTGGAGACAGTGAGCTGCCTCTACTTTCTATTTCTAGAAGATTTCTGCCCTGTTGAGGCTTCTTAATGGTACAAGCTATTTATATTAAGACATCTTCTTAATCAGTTGCATTTCTGCTATCAAGTACAGTTCAGAAATCTATCAGACTCAAGAAGTCTGTCTTCTAATCTGATAAAAGATAGTGTGGCTCATTTGGTCCCATATGTTTATTTTTGCATAAAGAAAACCTCTTTACAGTAAAAAAACTTGCAAGTGCAAACACAGCCTGGATGTGAGCACGTACTCCAAAGCCATGCTTGAATTGCTAGAACTACACAGAGTCTGTGCTGCTTCTGTTGCCAGAATCTCTAGAGAAATATCTTGCTGTTATTGATATTGCTCTAAACCACTTTGAGAGTGTTTTGTTAAAAAGACAAAAGTTCAAATCCCCCTTTGGGAGACTGTGGCCAAAGCCATCTCCATTTTCATGTTTTTCAGTACTCCATGAGGTAGAAAATAATCCATTATTTAAAATTCTTTTTAAGATAAGATTTGGTTTTGTTTTTTTTTTCTCTGATGATTTTCTGAAGGATAAAATGTCCCGTTGAAGAAATATCATCAATGTCTGTTTGCAATACTAATCTGGTCCTTTTTAGTCATTTTATTTCCTTTTCTTACAAATTAAATTTATTTGTAGAGACAGAACTCTTCAAAGATATTCCCATAAGATCTCTGGTTAGATTATACCACTACTTCAAACGATAATGAATCTGTTTCTGAAAAACAAATGTTTGTCTCTTCCAAATTGTGCCTTGAGTTCCCTTGGGCTTTACAATTCAGTGAGCATTAATGTTACATAACACAAATAATAGGACTTTTTCCGAGAAGACAGGATGCAGCTGCTGGTGCTTAATTAAAACTTATAAGATTTGTTGTGTTGCTTTGATCTGTTGCTTTTTTTGTTTTTCCACCTTTTGAGGAAAGGTTCTGTCAAAGTCTAAATGTGTTCTGCATGTTTGTCTCAGTGAATGTCACGCATAGGACCTGTCTCTGAAGCTTTTGAAAGAAAAGGCCAATTCCTTTCAAGGTGAAAACATTGACACGTCTAACTGTGTTTGCATTAAATTTTTAGACCTGTTTTAACAACATGCACAGCTTATATATTGAGATCATTTCAAGCACATGACACAGTCTGTACACACAAGCAATTATATACCTGGAAGTGTTCAGAAAACCTGTGCGTATGGCACTTGAAGACAAGGTTTGGTGTGGTGCGCTCAGTTGTGGTGTTAGATTGATGGCTTGACTTGGTAATGTTGGAGGTCTTCTCCAACCTTAATGGTTCTACATGTGTCAAAAGCCATAGAACAGGTACGTACACCTCATTTTAATGAACACCATTTATGCAGGAAGCCTGTACCACACAATATACCATATGCATCACTCTACAGAACAATGATACAGATGTTGTGCAAGACAAGAATTAGTCAGAGGCAGCATAAGATGCTGCTGGAATGGGTCAGAATCCATACTGCTGCATGATCTATAGCAACAAGGACATCACTGCTTTCACATCTGCACAGGAAGTAGCACAGCTTCTAACAGGACGAGGACGTTACTTTGCATAATTTGAGGACAAGAGGCCATGCTTTACCCAATCAAATCAGAACAAAAGCAGAGAAACCTGCAGTTCTCCCCCTTCTGTCTGTATTTTGCAAAAGACATAGCTATTATGTGCATTGGAGTGTAGGGCAGAACTCATGCTAGCGAAGACCAGGGGCAGTCGAAACTAGCTTTACATAGTTTTTGTACCTTAATGAAAACTCTTATATAAGAGTTTAATCTTTCAAGATTTGTCACTTAATTTAAATACCAAACATTACTTTTCTCTCTGTCAGATCAAAAATATTTAGGGTCACATCCTAAGAAGAGGACTGAAGAGTAATAGAGAAAGCTTGACCATACATGCAGTGGTGTTAGCAATATGTACTGCTTAAAGCTCTTAGGATAAAAGACAAAAGTCGCTTATCCTCCACAGTCAGGCCAGTACCAGCATCCAGGTACTGAATGGGTGCCACTTGTATTTATTTACCCGTGGAAAACAAGGTTTTCTGTGTTAGAGTCCCAGCTCACTATCATAGATTCTTAAAAGCAGTCCTTTTTTTCTACTGAAAGCAGAACATGATGCATACAAATACAATTTGTGCTGCTTTTGTTGCCATCCATAAAAAGTGCAATGGGAGTGGCATGACCACAGTGCCTGTGCTACCTGGAAAGCCAATCTGGCTGCTGCTGCACAAAGAGATTGTTGATCTTGTGAGGTGGTGGCTGTTGCTAGGGGAGCACGTGGGACAAACATAAATAAATGGCTTTCCAAGGTTCAGTTGTCCCTGACCTACTCACAGCCATCTCCTCCTAGGGATGGCAAGATTCAGCATTACCTGTAGTGCTGGCAAACCTTGAAACAACAGCTCTGAAATCAGGACAGGAATTGATTGCATCCTTTGCTCCATCTAAGCAGCTACAAGCTTCTAGAAGCTGGAAGGTCATTAGCTGTCTTAGCAATAAATAATGCAGAAGACAGAATTTTTAAAGAGGATATAATGTGCCTGAGAGCTGCTACCAGGTTCATTACTGATTTCTGCCAAAATTGTGTGTCTTCATGGATGAAAGTACTCAAACACCAGATCTTGAGATCTTGATTTGAGCTGGCATAATTTTAGTTGGTATTTTCAGTCTGAAAACAACTCAAATATGTTATAAATTGATGCTTATGACCAGCAGGTTTCAACAGGAGCAGATGAACTTATCTACTCATCTCTCCGTTTGGATTTATCTTAACACTGCTATGGAGTCCGACTCTCCTTTTCTCTATTACTTGCCATACAACATAGATTTGATTTAACTTCTATTTCAGATAATCCTCAGAAAGGTTTGAGAAGTATAAATTTACCAAATCTTTCTGTAAGAAGGACAGTCTCCTGTACACTCCTCATTCCTCTCTGCCCTTACATCCTGCTAACAAATCAACTCTTTTGACTTAACAAGGACAGTCCCTACTACTGGGTAATCTGTGCCACAGAAAAAGAGCTGTTTGATTTATATTGAACCATTTTAATTAAAAATTGTAAACATTGTGTTAAAGGACATGTCCTCATTCTGCCACACTTTAACTCCTTGTTTTAAATTCTCTACTTCTCTGCCACATGAATTGTCAGGAGATTTCTAACATACCCTTTTTAAATGAAAGGTTATATTTTTAAAATTAGTTTTGTGATTTGGCACAAACTTGACGGGGCGGAAGCAGGCTGTGCGGTTAAGACAGCTGAACTGATGCATTATGAAAGGTATTAACATGTATATAGAAAGATTAATAATTTTCTAGGTCAGTTCTAGAGTTAGGATGCCAATTTGTTAGATGAGGTAAGCATTTTGGTAAATTAAATAATTTTATTTTTTTTTTCTGACACAGAAAACTAGATATCCACCTGCAAGGTGAATTTATCACAACATAATAGTTTGGGCTTTTCATGGGGGAAAGTTTACAGAGTTCAAGAAACATCTAATATTTACCTTACAGTGTGAGCCGCTATGTCAAAGTTACAGATATGAAAAATAAAAGCCCTTGGACACCTGGATTTTGCTGAAACACAGTATGGAGAGACCTTGAGAATGTAAAAGCAAAAAATAGATCCAAGGAGTTGTGTTACTCAGGAAAATCTGTCTTCTCTGCTGAATGAGGCAGACGTGCTATCTAGCAAACCATTTAAAAGTATTGCTTAGGGACTTCTTGTGCTATATGAAAGCTGTTCAGCTTCCTCTTTCTGCCAAAACTACTTCATTTTGATATTTTCACAGCCGCGGTACTTGTTTCAATTTGTTTCTTATTCCAAACCTTCTTCAAAACAAGGTGGTTACCTTTCAGACACCTGAAGAGATACCTTCACATTCTGAGTTTCGCTTTGCCTGCTGTGAGCTGGGGAAAACATATCAAAACAAGTGGGCACAAGTGTTTTGGGTTTTGGATTTAAAAGAACAAAAAGACATAAGGCTCCTTTATGAAACATCAAAACTCAGTCACATGTAACAAATCCAAATGCATGTGCCAGGCCCCACAGGAAGTTTCATGGTGTGTACTGCTTGTGTAGGTATGTAAATGTGTGGGTAAATGTTGGCATTCTCTACTCAGTTTTTCAAATTTCAGATTGAAGACAGACAATCAGAGGAAGAAGCAGCAAACCAGAGGAGCACTCTGAAAGATTCAAGATGAGCTTATAGACTGCTTGTGGGCCAAGTGCACAATCACAGGCTACAAACTGTGGTCAAAGAAACCCATCTGCTGCTGGTTTATTCAACTGCATACAGTGAAACAAAACCTTGTACTTTCTTTTCAAAGAAATATGCTTTTATCAAAGAAACCTCTGCTTTCCTCAGGTTTGCTTCACAAAAAGAACAAAAGCAATGTTTGTTTCATTCTTCCTGGTTAATGATGGGGAAGTGCAACATTATTCGACTTCACTAACTGTATTCCTATTTTAGCCCCCATCAGTCATTGTGTAAAAGAGCAAAAAAATCCAAATATAGGTGAAAGAATACTCGATACTATTGATAAATCATTCAAAATTACAATTAATATATTTCAAATAATGGGATTCACTTACAAACATCCTTAAACATATATGCTTTGGAACTGTTTCATTAATGAGAAAGGAGAAGTTCTCCTTGTCTCATGAGTCTTGGACCTGGAGTTTACAGAGGATGATGATACCACAAAGTTTGCAAGAAAAGGCTAAGAGCTGGCATCAGTAAATAACATCACCCCATATCAAAAATAAGCAGCTGAAACAGATCTTTTGCAGGCCAGATCCTTAAGATTTCAGGGCTGTGTTTTTCAGACAGCCAATGCTGCAATTAGGGTTAAGTTTTCCTGACTATCTAAGCTGCTAGGTGAGACCAGGTTTTCTAACTGCACTCATCTGCTGATACTAACTGAGCATACCTTCGAATGATTTTGGCATTCCATGTGTTGAAGTTGCTTGAAAACGTACCTTCTATACTGGTGCTGAAGTGGGAGCTGATGACAGGTGCATGTATAATAACATTTAGATCTTACCAGGAGAGATTCACAGTAAATCTCCAATCCATGCGCATTTCTTATGCTGTGCCTCACCTAGTGGAGCTGTCTCAGAGTGTGCAAACCTGGCTCTTTCCAGATCTGAAAGACGGGACCAAGAGCAGGTCTGAGTTACTCCTTCCCTCCCACTGCCTCCATGAATATGCGCAGTGTGGGTGCTGCATCCACGGCACCAACTGTTTTGTTCTGCAGATCTGCTCCTATTGCACTGTCCCACTTGCTAATATTGACATAGATCTTCAGAAAAATTGGCTCTATACTCTAGAAAACAGGATTTTAGTGGCATACCCACAGCACAGAGAGGCGAATGTGGCAGAAACACAACTCGGAGTTGTTTCACCGCTGAGGAAACTGGAAATAATGTGGCTAAAGGTTTCTCCTGCATGGGACATAACCCCTGCTTATCTTGCTGCCTTCAGCATGACTGCGGTTTCAGTGCTTGCTGCTGCACTGTGCCACGAGATGGTACCAAGATGAGGTTGAAGCTCAGAAGGCATCTCTACATGTTGATGGTCCTTTTTGTCCTGCACTGTCCTTACTTCTGTGGATGATGAAGGGCACAATAACTTCCAAGGAGTGAGCCCTGAGGTAGCCAGAGAAACAACCCTTTTTGTCTCCAGTGCCTCCTGAAGTTAACAAAGTAGCAGTCATCCCAGGGGTCTATTCTAGCTAAAAGAATGCTGGGGAATGGAGCATTCAAAAGGAAAGGTAGCAGTTTCCAGTGGAGAAGGCAGAGGGAAATCAAGCAGAATGTAAAATGTAGAGAGAAATTAATTCAGCTTTCTGCATGCAGTACACATTGGTAGCAATTCCTACTTGTATATTGGGCTGAGGGCAATATATCACAAAATTCATTTCTCTGACCTTGTGCACATTTCTTTCTCATGAATTAGGTCTTTATGTTTGATTCATAAAGGCACAAGGGAACTGCAGAATATTCAGTTGTATAAAAGCGGTATGTAGGACAGACTTTCCTTTGCTGTAAGATGAATGATGAAACATTTGCACAAAGATAAATAAATTAGTTTTATGCAAAACAGTGGTCTAATAGTTTGAGAAGAGTATGTGGGAAATATGAGGTTTCTTATCCTGTGGGTATCACCACGGTATTTGAGCACTTTCTATAGTTAACAGGACAGTTTTGGGGCTGGTAGTGGTTCTGAAATTTATTCTTATGGAATCTATGAAGTAAATAAGGAGTGCATCTGTGTATGTACAAGGGTATTACGAATCCTGCATATTAGGGGTAAAACTGCAGCAGATCTCATGTTTTACTCCAAGCATTAACATTTAATCTTAATGCCTTCCTTCCTTCCTGGAGAAACAATTAAAATACGAATCTAATTCAAAGCCAGAGGAAATCAGTGCTATTTGTGCAAATATATTAACTTTTAGCTAGATTGCGTGGCTGCAAGCCCCTGTTCTGTGGAATTAAAGCATTTGACGGCAGGGCAGGTTTTTTCTTAAAGTACTACCAGGTTAGGACAAACTGGGACAAGATTTAATGCATCCTTTCATATATGGGATAGGTCCCTATCCACTGTAAGTCCTTTCCCATTTAATTTATTATTATTTATTTATGCATTGCCAAAGCAACCTTGTGCATCAATGATTATATAGGTAGCCTAGATACCTGCATCATGCACTGTAGTTTTTTGAGTAACTGCATGTAGACCGATGCTTAAGGGCTTTGGAAATTCTACCCAGAATGCTGTCTCTCTTTAGTCCTTGGCTTTGTTCTTTTTTAATCGAAATCAGAAAACCTATTAAAGCTTGAAATGAGTACAACTCTTAAATGAAAAAAGCCACCAAACAGCCAAGTAAGGCTCAAAACTAATTTTGGCATTTTAATGCACAATGAATTAACTAAGGCATCCAGATAGGTACCTAGTATCTTTTTGACATCACAGACATCTAAATCATTCAAATCCTCATTAAGGTAGCTAATATATTAAACAAACACATAGCAGAAGGTTAAAAAAACCAAAACAACAAACCCAATACTCAAGTCACACATCAAAGGGAGAAAACTGCAGAAAATTTACTCGAAGACAAAGGACTAATAAAACTCTTTGCTATTTTTGGTCATTTTTAAGAAGTGCTTTAAAGAATTTCCCTCCCTTTTCCTAATTTTATCCAAAATAAAAATTAAAAGAGATGGTGAGTAGAATAACCAATTCCAAATACGATAGAGGTTAACATCTGAGTTTAATTAACTATCATAGTTAAAAAAGCAGTTACAAAAAAACTGTCAAATTAGAAGATTCAAAGAAAGAAAATCAAATCTCCAAAGACATACATATGCACAAAAGAGCACAGCATGTAGATTAACCACTATCTTCTAAGAAAGTCTACAAAGTGGCTAAGAATTCAAAACAAGCAAGATGACACTTCTAGAAGAGAAGATCAAAAGAAAGAATTCTTTTGGGCTTGAAAGTGCACCAATATTGCAAACTCTATTAAAAATCCATACAAGGGGCTAACTTAGAACTGTTTGTTCAGTTGAGGTCTTGGAGCAGTGACAATGTTTTGTAACATGTTGCCCACTGTTGTACTCAGTACCAAATGCAAAATAGACTAGGCTTGGCAACTCTGCCAATAATTCAACCTGTCAGCTCCAGGGCATGGAATGCCGGTGGCTTTAGTGACCATCCAGAATTTGCTCCTTGTACTTCCATAGAATCATAGAATGGTTTGAGTTGGAAGGGACCTCAAAGATCACCCAGTTCCAACACCCTGCCATGGGCAGGACACCTTCCACTAGACGAGGTCTCTCAAAGCCCCATCGAGCCTGGTCTTGAACACTTCCAGGGATGGGATCATTCACCATTTCTTGGGACAACCTGTTCCACTGCTTTCACAGTAAAGAATTTTTTCTTTATACCCAAGCTAAACCTACCTTTCTTTTAGTTTGCTGAATCTAGAAATACAGCAATTGCAGAAAAGACACGTGTGAGATCTCACGTGGAGAATATACTACTTTAAAAAACTCAGGAAATAGCTTAAGGAACTCTGAAGCTACCTGAAGTCATGTCAAGCGATCCAGCTGAACTGCTGGAACCAGGCTGCCATCTACACCAAGCTGGGAAGTCTCTATCTAGCTTAGATATCTATGTATGTTATACTTTTCACAGCTTGGTTCTTATAATGTCAGTTTTCCCTTAACCTGCCGGGTCACGTGAGAGGACTTGTCTGGGAACTTTCTTTCTACTCTTACTTGACTTTGTTTTTTCCTTCATCTCAACCAGAAATTTCAATGGGAAAGGCTTTATGGCAAAGGTGGTATTACACAGCAGAACCTGGAGTGAGAATAGAGCACTCAAAGGAAGTGGTTAAGGATTGAATTATGAAAGGTTTCCATTTACTGGAAGAGGGGGAAGTTTGCCCTGTAGCTCCACAGAAACTAGAAGGTTCAGCTGATCCAGAAATAAGTGGCAGACAAAAATTTAAAAAATAATCAGTTCCAACACCCAGGGGGAAATGACCTCTTCTGTACTTTACAGAGTCTCCACGTTAAACAGATAGAATGCAGTGCAAAGTTTCTGAAAGGTATGCTTTTATTCCTTTTTTTTCTTTTTTTTTTTAACAGACTTCTTCAAATAACTTGTTTTCAGTATATTCTTGAAAGGGCACTGCTGTGTGTTTGCCTGAGAAGGTGGAGGGCATGTTTTGTGCGAGCCAGACAACAATGGCACCAGTCATGCGCGGTTCAGTTCTTCGAGAGAAGCTTGCTCCAGCCCCTAATGTGGCCTTTTAGGGCGGCTTCTTTTCAGACATATTCTGGGAAGCACACACCACTATCTAGCAGCAAAAGAGGAATATGTGTGTAATAATTATGTGGAGGAAAACTATAATGTTCAAGAAAACTGTGCATTTTGATATCTTGTTTGAAATGCATTTCAAGCATTTTCAGTATAATAGATAAGCAGGCAATTCCCATGCTTTCCCTTTGTGCCATACTCAAAATGAAGCTTCCTTTGCTTCTGTCAAGGCAAACTCCATTTGGCACAATGGTGCTGATTTTTGTTGCTTTGAACTGGTGTAGGTCACCAGGACTGATATGTGTTTCGAGCCATACAAGTGTCTTGGACAAAGATCAACCTGTAAATCCCAATCAAAGCTATACTTTTATTTTCCCTAAGCACATGTCTGAGCTAGCTTTAGTTAAGTTTACTTCACTATTGATTTTCATTATTGATTAATTTTTCTTTGGAAGAATTGCTTCTTAAGGAGCTTATCACCTTTGCACTATAATTCTCCATGAGCTACATGGATAGAAATCCAATGCAAAACCACTACAGTGGCTCTTCAATTTTACTCAAGTAATTTGCAGACAACTTTGCATTTACTCTACATCTGTTGCTAATGATTCATAGATTTGAACAGCATTAGTAACTTTCTGACACCTCATGTTCAACTACTCTCTTCCAACTTGTCTTAGACCTGTCATAGAACATGATGTTCCAAGCAAAGGACATTTTGTGTTTTATGAGATTTAATCACTTGAATTTTAGTACAACAATGGAAAAAACACTCCAACCTGTCTTCCTGATGAAGGCTATTGTGCTGACATATTGTAAACCTTCTCCCCTTTACTGATGCTAAAGAGCAAAGCCTTAATTCTTCCATCATTAGCTACCTAGACGGAGCAGAAATCATCCTACCAGGCTTCTATTGCTCCTAGCTCTAAAGGTTCTGCTGACATTTCCAAAGCATAATTGTGTTATTTCTTGAAATCTTTTTATTAGTGATTTTTACATCTGACAAGCATACTGTTCCTTGTGCTAATGGTACGTTATGCAACACCCTGATTTCTAGGATGTTTGAGGATTTCAAGATGGTGTGGGCTCTACCATCAGACACAGAGGTAACAATTTTTGTTAAAGAATGAAGCAAATAATTCATTGCTTGAATTCTGTTGCCCCAAGCTTGCTCTCACCTCCAAACGGTGAGTCACACAGGTTTCTGCTTTTGAATGAGAGCCAGAACCGGTATTGAGCTACATGCATCAACTGTATTTACATTTTTATATCAGAGCAGTTGGTGGCTTACATAAAAATACGAAACATAAGCTTCACATAGAAAAAATTTCTCAATGAGATTTTCACATTTTCTCATTCATAAATCAACAATTTCCTAATAACTTAGTGAAGTACAACAGGTCACAACTGATCTGCCAAAAGCATATGAGCCTTTTCTGATGGTGGAAGGTAGAAGGGCAAAATTGCTTCCAGAGAACATTGTCAATCTTGAAGATCAATAATCTTCAAGAAAAAAAAAAGACCTGAAGCTGAATGAAACTCTAAGTAAAGGGTTTAATATAAAAGACTGTGTGTTTTGAGAGCACATTTACTGAGTGTAAAAGTGCAAGAGAGCTGAGTGCCCAGCAACCTGGATTAGGGACAGACTGGCAGTAGCACAGCATGACACCTCAGATTTGATCTCTGCACAAGCAGATACAACACAGATCTTTAATTCCTGCCACTTGTGCCCCAAAAAACTTCTGCATCCATGTTGGCTGCTTTAGAAAGAAATACTTTTCTTTACTTTACTTCTTAACTTGGCTCAAATGAAGAGTGATTCTGAAGCAGCTAGTTGACAGTAGTGTTCAATATGCCTGGGCACAAAAAACTGTAATCAGAGCTCTAGGTCATGCCATATAGTTCATCATGAATTAAAATACTTGCAGCTCATCTGAGAACCAAGTCTAAGCAGCAAACTGTCTTCCAGTGAACACCATTAGCCAGGAAAGCCCTCTGGCATGCAGTAAAGAAGTGGGGAATATATAGAAGTCCTAAGTGTTCTGCAACATCATTTTTATTGGGGGGATGACCTTTTATGACATCTGATGACAGCAAAGGATTAGTTTAATGAAATATTATATGTGTTAGACTTTTCCATGGAAAAGTAATATATTTTCACATCCTCGTTCGGGAATGTGTGGCAGCCATAAGAAATAAGGTAAGACGAACATGAAAAGTTCATGTTTGGGGATAATTTAGAGTTGTCAGACACTCTTTATATTTCTCCCCACCTTTTCTAACTTTTGAAAAAAATGGATCTGCTTGCTGACATGGTAAGCTGTAAAAAAAAGTCTGAAAATCTCACAGAACTCGTTTTGATTTTTGGAAGACTTCAAGGGCATCCATAACATGGCTGTGTGATGGTCTGTGTCCATAGCTACTTCTGCCAACAAGCGTAAAGGGGCTTTTTCTATAAGCTAAAATCTTGGGAACAGTCAAGGATAAACACATGAATCACGAAGCTTACTCCTAATCTGAGTAACATAGGGGTATCCTCTCCTTACATATGGAAGTTTATTTTTTATTTATCACTGTATCTGCAGATTGAATAGCACAGATATTTCCACTTTTTCTTCCAGGGTGGAAATGGTGTGGCAGAGGAAAAGATGGACAAGATAGGAAGAGATCTGATAATGAATTTCCTTCAGCACCACTACAGGGGACAGTGAGCTGACAAAATAAGGACAGTTTTAAAAGTATGGGTTGAACTTTGAATTAGCTTGTTATTTAAATGTCCTGCTTGGCATTTTTAGCAGAGAAAATATTGGAAAATAATGTGTTTGACTAATCATTAGTATTTACAGTGGAACATGAAAATTTCAGTCTAAAATACTCAAACATAAAATTTGTTAAAACCCTAGTAATATTAGAAATAAATGAGCTGTGAATGGTTCTGTAATTTGTTCTTTTTTAAACTTCAACTTCCAATTTTATTTTTGCATGAACCTGTTCTTACATTCAGCTACCCTCAGTCCTTTTATTGCCATGCTTTGGCAGTCACAAACATCCCTATTCTCCAGCCATGCTTCCTTTTTTCCTATAACGAGTTGTAGCATTTTCTTATGTATGAGGTGTCTAAGTGATGTGCAACATATGTGTGTGTGTGCACTGCTCTTATGGTTCCTGACTCCTCATTTCTTCTAAAAATTCGTCAAGGGGCCATTAAGCAGCTCTCAGGCTTTAGTGATTAAGCCAGCAAGGGGAAAAGGTAAACACTGATGTTTAATTTATTACCACTATTGTAAATTCTCATGGAATATGAAGAACTATACTGCTCCACTGAGTTTTACACATGCACATTATACTTAAGAGAAACTGTCTACAAACCAATTACATTATCTTAATAGACCAAATTTAGGCCATATTCCTGCAAGATATATGAGGACCTGAGATTTTAATGTGATTTACATAGTACATGGTTAAAACATTTCGCTACCACTTCTTTTATAAAAAAGGTATTCTGGTAATTTCATGAGTTAGTAGGAAAGGCTCATAAAATTATTGCCTTTTTAAAAAATATAATCATCTGATGGTTTTTTTCCTCAATGTTTACTTCTTCTTTTTGAAAGATTTGGATACACATCATGAAACATTTCTACACAAACCGCAATAAGATTTTTTTAAAACTTCAGTTTTGTTTGGGTTTTTTTAAAATCTCTGTTTTGTTTCAGTTTTTTTAAAGATGCTTTCAACTGCAAGTTCACCTGTAGTTAGAGCTGTCAGAAAAAAGAACTAACCAACCAATTTAAGAAAGACTTGTGACAAAAAATCTCAAGAACTGGCAACACTGGTATTTCAATAATGTATTGTTGTAGCCATTCAAAATACAAATTATAAATACGTTTGAATAGGATATTAAAAAAACCCCTACGGATATATATATATAGAGCAGTAAGGATGACTGAGGCTGTCCATGTTTCACTCATAGATTTAAAACCGCCAGCCCATCTCCCATCCCAGACAAAAGAGTATATGGAACAAAAGTAGGCATACAGTGTTTTTCTCCATGGTAAACCCGACTGAAGTCTGAGAGTCAGCAGCTCAGGGGCTTTCTGAAAGAGAGGCTTCAAAGAGACTGTTGTACTTAATAGTTGTCAACAGAACTATATTCCATCAATTCCATTTGGAGGCTTTTTATACTTTCAACCTTTTGTGATAATGAGGATGTTAGAACATCTCTTACTCGTTCTGATATGAGAAATGGAAATAATAACCTTTATTCACCTTCTGCCTAGCTTTAATGATATTGTACACTTTCAGTACACATTCTTCTAGCTGCCTTTCTTCCAGGCTGGAGTGTCCTCTTGGATTTTCGTTTCTTTGGTTTTGACTCTCTGATTTAGTCTCATGTGGAAGCTGTTCCATACTTCTACCATTCTTTAAGACTGAGATACTATAGAATGTTGGAAGATCATTGAGTTAGGGTTGAAGACCGTCTAGTTCCAAACCCTCTGCCATGGGCAGGGACATCTCCCACTAGACCAGGTTGCTGAAGGCCTTATCCAGCCTGGCCTTGAAGACTGCCAGAGTGGAGACATCCACAATCCCCCTGGGCAACCTGTTCCAGTGTCTCACCACCCTCACAGTAAAAAATTTCTTCTTAATATCTAACTAAATTTCTCCTCTTTTGATTTGTGCCAATTACCCCTTGTCCTATCGCTACAGTTCCAGACGAAGAGTCCCTCTCCAGCTTCCTTGCAGGCCTCCTTCAGATACTGGAAGGCTGCTATGAGGTCTCCACACAACCTTTTCTTCTCCAGGCTGAACAGACCCAACTTTCTCAGCTTTTGTAGGGAAGGTGCTTCAGTCCTCTTATCAACTTCATGGCCTCCTCTGGACTTCAAAGTTCCATGTCCTTTTTATGTTGGGGGAACCAGAACATAAGGCCACTCCTATCTGCTGATAAAGGACTTCATCCGAACCACTCTCCTATAATCTCATAAGTGTCACATACATGTCCACAATGTTTCTTTTTAATTTCATTCTTTTAATTGGCTCTAACATTTAGTTTATCTTTTCTACCACTGATGATATTTTTGGAGAACAAACACCAAGATCACAGTGAGTCCAGGATCTTTCCTTGGCAGGTAAGAGCAAATACAGAGCCTATTATACTGTGTCTGCTTATTTTAATACGGGTACACTAATTTGCATTTATCAATATTGAAACCTTCCTACCGTTCTATGGCATCAGGAGAGCCCACTGCAGTTCCTCAGGCAGCTTTGTTTTGGCTGTCCTGACTCTCCCTGTGGCAACTGCAAGCGGCACCCTGAGATCACCTGCTCTAGCAGCCCCCCCGCACTGGCTGTGCCCAGTGTTACCAGTCCTGAGCCATCTCTCAGACATCTCCCTCCTCATCCTGCTCTCCTCTGTCAGAAGTGACTGCTCATCTCAGCTCCTGCTGCCTGGCTTTTTAAAGACATGCTCTTCCCGAAATCCTGATCAAATTTGGAATGGATCTGAAAAACACTGCAAGAGAAATATCTTCTTGTCCACTAGAGGGAAGTGCCTCCATAATTAGGATTTGATGAGTGACCATACAGATCAAGGAAAATAGTCTTCTGTGTTTCTAAATTGTGAGACAACACTAATTTTGAAGTTTAATAGTAATAATTTAATGCACAAACAAAAATCTACTTTTGGTAAAGACATTGACACATTAGGTAATAAATAACCTTTTAAATTGAATTGTGTTAGGCTTGCTTTAATGCAGACTCTGTTCAATAAAAGCTATCTTATGACTTAATCGTTTCACAGGATATTGCTGTAGAAGAACAATTAAAGAAAATGAAATTCGGAACTGTATTTCTAGCAAAATCTGTGTGGTATTAAACTCTCACAAAATAGAAATACCATTAACCTTTAATGAAACAATGTTAAATTACTTTCAAATAGTTGTCACTCTAAAAATGAGTCATAAAGTCACCTGAGCAATGTTCTGTTTATCTCTGCGGTGACATATGTAAACCCATCCTTTTTTCAAATCTTCTGCCATTTATACAGCACCATCAAACAAAGCTGGTTAAGGTAGAGGTGCTGATCTACTGAATCGTTTATACTTATCAGTTGTTTCACAAGAAGAGAGCGTGCTAGACACTCAGTCTGCCAGAGCCTGAGTGGTTTGTTTCCCACAAAGTTTAGAAACTTAGGTATGAGAGGACTAGGTTTTATACAGATACATTACATTCTGATTTCACTTTTTTCTTACTGAGCTCTAATAGAGACCCTACCATTTCTAGAACATTTAAGAAAGGCATCAACAGAAGCAGTACTGCAATGTCTTCAAGAACTGACCACTAAATTCTCCAAGTGACTTAGCAGCTTATAAGATTTCAGATATGACACCCTTATGGAATGTTCTACTCAAACTGAGTGAGGTTTGAGCTCCTACTTCACTGTAACTCTCTTCTATCATTATTTTGAATTTTCATGATCAAATAATAGTCTAAGAGGAATTTGATGGCAAACCAAGGGCAATATGGATGTAAACTCACTACCTTGACCAACCTATGTTTAAGCAGTAATGCAGCTATCTGACCCAAATTCCTTAATTGTCACTTAAATGTCTCCTGAGTGAAGGAATTGTCTTTTTATTATATAATAAAATTACTGTTTTATTATAAAGGGGGGAAAAATCAGATGCAGGTGACAAGATGCTACAACAGTGACTTTTGTTCTTATCTGCCAGAGTTCTGCAGTCAGTTTCACTAAAATTCTCATGGCTTCAGTACTCTGGGCTTCACTTGAATCTTTCATTCTCTTCAGCAAAATTTCCTACTATTTGCTCCGATCAGTTGAAACACTCTAATGTATTGCCAGGAAAGGACAACTTTTGTTATCTTGCCACACGGAATCATTTGTAGTTTAAGTTTACTGCTACATGAAAATTACCAGTTAAAAAAAAAAATATCTACAAGACTGTCCTAGAAATTCTTGCTTCAGGTTTTCTGAGGAGAAAACAGGGTTGCCCTGTGCAGCATTATCTTTTCCTTCCCTTGTGATTCCCTCATGCTTTAGGAGGAATCGAGGTGAGAGGCAGCTGCAGGCAGGGGTCTGTGGTGCGTTCTTGTCTCATGTAAGCCAGAGTCTCCTTGATCTTCCCAAGCTGCCCTAGGAGCTGCTCTGGTCAGGGCAGCAGTCGGAAGGACTTTCCCTGCCCAAACACATCCAGCCAAGAGGATAAACCCTTCCTACAGACACAACTCCCCTCCACAGGCGTTCTGGAGGAAGGGTGAGTGGCAGAGGCCATGCTCTGTCACTCCCTCCCTCGTCTGGGGGGTCGGGGTCCCCTGTGAGTAAGCAGGAATACCGGGGCCTTGGCCAGCGTGTTCACAACAGACCATAAAAAGGTAAACCTGCCTCATCAAGGTTTTTACAAATCAAGTCCTTCAACTACATGGAAGAAATGATTTTTAAAAACAAAACATTGTGCTTGCATTTTGTTTTTTTTTAAGCTTAACACAAAGTGACAGTTGACTAAACAGTTTTACATAAAATTTCCATTTCCATTTGAAAAGCTTACATTTGCAATAAACATCCCTTCCTGGCTCCATTCCCAAACTCAAGCTTTGCTCTGGAAAAACCCTCAAACACTGAAATAAACATTATTTCCAAACTGACTCCCCCACCTCACTTTTTCCTTCACAGCTCCATCTCTTAGATAACATTACGGGCTTCAACTTTACAAGGTATTTTCCACTTCACACCAACACGCTGTGAAACAAATCACTCATCTGCAGAGTGAACTCTGCTTAATGAGGTTTTTGCTTTAGGTTCTGTTCTGAGCACAAACTGAAAAAGAAGATGCTCACTTACCACAGAAGAGTCGCTGCTGAGTTTTGAGCAGCAGAACTGTGAATGAGTGGTGCACAGAAGAGAGCTTTTTAAATGGCATAGCTTTCCACCGAAAAATGGAGAATTTTGACCCAGCTTGCTGAAGTCTAAAACCTATAATTAACAGTGACTAGGCTGCATAAGGCTAATGGATTGCCTATGTAGCCAGCCTATCATTTTATTTAAAATATAATGAAAGAAAAATGCTCTCTCTGCAATCAGCAGGTTGTGGCAGCAGAGAAGAAATGAACACAGTGAATAGGTGGGTGTTCTTTTGCTGGGTATCAAAACCTTGTTGAAGGAAACACATTTCTTTTGTAAGACTACAATGGAGATGTGAAAAGAACAATGAAGGATTTCAAAAATAGAGTGCCGGAACAAAGTATCACGCTGAACAGGTCAGAAAGGGGTCCCTGGTGACTGAAGATATGCAGAGCTATACCTGGCTTATTTTTTTTGCTGCATGCTGCTTTCATACTTCTTCAGACATATACACAGGCTACCTGGTGTGGAGTGGGGTGGGTGATGTGTTACACTCCTCAGGGCTGACTTACCCCCAACCCTCGTCTGCCTTTGAAAAGCATTCTCCTACAGACTACCCAAAAGGTAAAATTTCCAGGAGTAGCCACTAATTTGATGTACTTCAAGGGCTTTTGTGCCTACATCTAGGAAACCTAAGTGTTTCCTAGGGAGATGTCTCAGAATTTGGTTCACTATTTTCCGGGGGAGACTTTCCATTCCTGCATCGTTTGGAACAGCATGATATCAAACAAATATGACTTCTCTTTTTGTGTTAGTAAATTCATGCTTGACAACCTTTCTAAATCCTGGTTTCTGCACGTATTGTATCTATAGTAATACTGTACCTATAGTAAGATCATTAGCAATCTATTCCACATAGATATTTAGTCATACAGACAAATAATATTAAAAAGAAATACCTGAATACTAAAAGTTAAGGTTGACTGATAGTAGAGGTGACTTTTTTTTTTATAGGTCTATTGTTGGCAAACCTGTTCCTTGATTTTTAAAAAAATAAAAGGCACCATAATCAGTTTATCTCAGATGACTAGACATAAGAAGAATGGACAGCTGCTACCACTGCAAAAATTCAGGCTACAACATTATTTCCACTATAACTGTATTTCCCTGGTATTTTTCAAGCATTCATAACTTCCTGAAATATTAATAAGTGCTGAGATTTATTGTGCACCTAGGGCTCGGTCTAGTGATGGATGTAGCTCTGTGGCCCTAAGCTGGCACTAGAGCTTGCATTCACATGCTCTTCTAGAATGAAATCAAAACAGCAGAAAACAAGGCTGGAAGGCACCTTGAGGGATCACTGAGCATCCCCTGGCATTCCCACCCCATGGATGGATAACCATATATTTTCCTAATTTATTCTTAGCAATCTCCAGTGAGAGACGAGGGCACCCACATTCCCCTTCTCAAGCCTCTCTGTGCTCATTATTGGGACTTCTGCTGAAGGTGAGCCTTCCATTGCCAACCTATTTGGGGTCTTTTTCAGTCTTATATATCCTGGAGAGGGAGAATAGCTAGTTAATACTTAAACAGGATTTAATAGCAGCCTTTGAATATCTATGGGAATCTTGAAGAGAAGATGGAGCCAGGATCTGTACCGAGGTGCTTGGCAGGAGCCAGTGGTCATAAATTAAAGAGAGACAGAAACAGGGGAGGTTCTGGCTGTACGTCAGGACAATATTTTCCCTATAAGGATCATTATGGACTGGATGAGATTGTAGACTCTCCCTCCTCGGAGGTCTTCAAGATCTGACTATTCAAAATCCTCAGCAACTTAGTCTGAATTCATTGCCTCTGCTCTGAGGGAGAGGTTGGGTTAGAGACCTCTCGAGGGCCCTCTCAACCTGAATTATTCTGCAACTTTAATTCTATCTCTCTTTACAGAAGACCCTTATAATTAAACTGCTTTTACTTTTGTGTAGTTTAAAAATGTATTCAGCCTCCCTTCAAAAGATATGTTTTCGATGAACCTAGTTGTCGTTTCTCTCCTCTGGTGTGTCTTTGTATTTCTCCCATCTCTCCTGGAGAGCCCTGAGCCTCTGGTTTTATATGAGAACACTTCTCCAAACTGAGGCCAGAGACATTATCAGCTGGCAGAACAGAGATTCCCAGTTGCTTCACAAAAGCTGGGAAAAAGCTTCACTTGAGATGGTTACATAAAAGTCAACACACGGCATGGAACAGTATATACAGAATGGCATTTTGAAACATGTATACTCTGTAAGAAAACAGTTTGGAACTACTCAAAGTGCTCTGTACACATCCTCAGCCCCGGAAGACTTTAAAAGTGAAGACTAGCGTTACCCTGAAATTCAGCTTTGCATTTATCTCCTTCTCCAAACTGTGAGATCATTTTTCTCTCTTGGAGTTTTTGTGCTTTTTTCCAGAGCAGTTTCAAATACACCATTTGCCTCCAGAATCCTTCAGGTCAGCACCAACTGTTAATGTTGTGCCCAGAGATGGATGAACTAGGAATCTGACTCCAGAACAGAAGTGCATTAAGTGCAGCTTAAATAATATGTAGTGCTTTGACAGCAGTATTTTTTATTTTTAATTTTTGCAAACAGCCATATTCCAATGGAATTAAAAAATGGTTGTAATAAGTCCTCTTCAAATAAACATCATACAAGCTGGGTCTTGGTTGTTTATGTGAAGCAAAGAGCCCAAACTGTCAATTTTCTTCCTGACTCTTTTTCTCTGAAGACTCAGAAAAACCATAAAACTACATTTGAACAATAGGGGACAGAACATATACAATATTTACCAGGCACCATCTAAAACAATCTCAGCAGTCTGCATCATGCTTTTCTTCTCATAGCCCTACACAGCCTCAAAGCCCAGAACCATATCGTGCCATCCCTATTTTTCCCTTCTTCCCTGTGCTCTCCCCACAGAAAAACCCAACTTTGTCACAGTCTGAAAGAATGTTCTTTTACGCAGGGAATTTTCCCCAGGGTCTATTTCAATGCCCTTGGTGATTTTAGGACATTTAAAAGTTTCTGCAACACCATGGCTCACTTGTTCCCAGTCTGGAACCGTACTTGCTGACCTTAACAGAATCGTAGTGAATTTAAATAGACAAATGTATTTTTTACTATTTTCCTTGAGAGTATTCCTTTCCCCCTTCAAGGGACTAGTATAGTCAAAAGAACAGCTTGAGGACATGAAGTTTGCTGGTTAATTCTTTCCTTCCAAATTACGCAAAGTATCATCTTTACAAATGCCCGTAGAATATAAGATTTAAAGATTGCAATTTATAAGTGGAGGCCTTGTGAGAGTCTTTATCTTGGCACCCATCCTTTGGATTACTTATACACAGTTTCAAGTAATCAGACCTCAAGTAATTTGATATAATGCTTGGATCTTAATAATTTCATTTATCAATTTTTCCTTATGTTTTTTGAGAGGTGATAAACTGGCAAAATGCATATTTAATCTGTATTTTCTACAAGTAAAACTGCCTCTGAAGCACTGGACATTTATTTTTACAGCTGGTTCTGAATTCAAATGCACTGGTTATAAATAATTTCTGAGTATCATGTAATATTTATGCTGGAAATCTGAAACTCCATGTCACGTTTGGAGAAATGAAACAAAGGGAGAAAGGTTACGTTTTGACCGAGCCAGTGCAGCTGAAGTGTCTGACATGGAACTACCAGTGCCTCTGCAAGAACCGGAGAGCAGTGGTTGTTGCCCCGCCGTTGCTGAGGGATTTGAAAGTCTTCCCTTGACCTGCATAATGAATGGTCTGTAATATCTTCTCAGCCATCCCCCTCATCCCCGCCCTTTGCAAGACTGCTTTATGTAAGAAACAAAGTGCGGTTTTTTTAATCCATCTGAGTGTTTGCCTCCACTTGACGGAGTGCAGAACATTGGCTGACTTTGATGTGTTGGTCTTTCACCTGATTGATTGGTTTCTTGGAGGGAATGGTCAGGTATGTATTTATCACAACTACTTGCTCAGCCATAACTATGCTCTCAGTTTACTCCTGTGTGGGTTAAATTTAACTGTCCATCTTTTGGGTGAGAGTTACCTTGCCTGACTTTAGGAATCTCCAATTTGGACAGCTGTGGTTGGGCTGTGTGCCCCGTATATTCAAGAGAAAGAAATAGGTACAAAATAGATAACAAATCTGTAGATGACAAAGCCAGGAAGGAAAACAACAAGGCAGGCATAGGTTGTCTATGGATGTCACTGGATCACAAGCTGAACATGAGCCCATGTCCAGGTCAACATGATCAAGTTACCAGTGAAAAGGCCTGGGAGTATTAACCTAAGACAACTTTCCTACCACTGTATTGTGTTACAGGAACAGCAATTCCCCTTACAGTCAAGGGTAGAGTGTGTGTGGTGGGTAAATATCCCAGAGATGATGAGAAAACATGACCTAAGAAAGAAGTAGGATCATTTCTTCTAAAGAAAAGACCAAGGTCTTTTCAGAGTCTTCAGTCTTCAGATATGCCAATACACTTCAAAATGCAATGGAGCAGCCTATTGTCCAAAGTTGTACCAGGGAGGACAAGAAATTATTGACCTGAGATGAATACAGAGCTAGTTGAACTTCCAAAGGACTTTGTGCTAAGAATACTAAAGAGCTGGAATAAATGACTTTGAAATGATCTCCATCACAGGAAGTCTTTAAGAGACAGTCAGGAATGTTGTGGGAGAGCAGCAGACTCTGTAACTTGCCAAACTTCTTTTCAGCTTTATTTTCCTACAGTTTTGTGCGTAAGCAGCTGATGCAGAAGGAAGTAAATGCTTGTGTGGCATACCACAAACAGCAGGTGATCCAAACACCAAATGGTTTGCAGTTTCATGGACCTCAGGTTTATCCAGACAGCTAGAACATCCCACAGAACTGAAAACATAAGCAGCAGGCTATGCTAAATTAAGGAAGGATTTCAGGTGTTCTTGTTGCAGTACTCTAAAAAACAGCTTAAATGTCAAAATTAGGCTCCAGTGAACAGAATGCTAGACAATAGCCATTCTTCATAACTCAGAGATACAAACCTCCTCATATCGTTAAAACTTGCAGTCAGGTCATTTTAGAGAAGACCGACCAGAAACCCTAAATGTGTTAATTGACAGAAAAAAGTATGGCAGTGAAAATGGTTATTTTGATTCAGCAGCCTAAAACTGCCCCAGAAGAACACTTAGGAGCAAATAGTATTGCTTATGTCATGAAGTCAGAACAGAAGAACCAGCAAAGGAAACATAACATATCACTTTAAATAAGACAAGGAGCATTTATATTCTCTCCTTCCCCTTATAGCTTCCATTATAGTCACACTTTGCTCAAGCTTGATTACCTTGGAAGACTGATAGTACTGCTAAAGCAGGTCAACCTCAACTGAGCAACTAGGAGGTAGGAAAGCAACATAATGAAAGACAAGCTAAAAAATTAAATATGTTGGAAAAGGTGCAGAATTGAAGTTGAATATTTAGTGCAACAATAAATAAAACAGTCTCATTAAGGCAAACCAGAAACTGAAAAGGTGAAGAAGAAAAGTGGTTTAAGGCTTTGGCTAATGCAAGGAAAACAGTTACAGACAGCAAGAACTTTGAAGTGTTGACACGGAAAGAGGGAGAGAATCACTAATAAAACTTTGATAAGTGAAAATTATGCTACCTGACAAGGACAGTGAATAAAAAGATTTAGAGTATGCATCTTTTTGATTCAGGAATTTTCTGATGGAAAGAATACCAGAAGGAAAAGTCCTTCAACAATATTTGGAAACTGCTGGGGCAGTCTGTATTTAACACACTATCCGCTTAAGAATGAATGAGCTCCTTTTCTGGAAAAAGACATTTAAAAATGACAATATTATGAATTCTGCTCTTTCAGGAATTAAATTTTTGAAGTGCACTGTAACATAAAAATAACTCCTGTAAGAGAAAAGATAACTCTCATTCTGGTTAGCAAAGAAAAAATATGGAAGAAGAGGAATACCAAGAGTGGGAATTACAAGCCAGGGCTTAGGTAAATGTCCAGAAACCAGATGCAATTCTTATGTAAAAAAACCCCTATGTAATAGCTATACCCATATGCTAGTGACTTGAACCAATAAAAGACCTCAAAGTTTCAAAGCTGAACTGTATTGAGTAGTACCTTGAGTGAGCTGTAAATCCCTAGCTAGACACTGAGCATTCCTGTCTAAGACAAGAGAAACAGGAATTCTCCAAAAGTTAAGGATATAGAAAACCCCTGAGCAGGAAACTCCCTGAGGCTAGCCAACGGCCAGTGTAAGGAAACACAGGACTGCATATGAGCTTCTTCCCTCTTCAGAGGTTTCATAGTCAACCAAACACTCCTTTCCCTAGCAAAAACTTCCAGAAACTCTTTGGGAAAACTGATCATCATTCCTGTTCAATCTCAGCTGAGGCAGAACCATAATTCATTTTTTTACAGCCTTTAAGAAAGCAGAGCCAAGTGGTTCTTTAAGCCAAACCCCAAAGGACTGCTTTAACCTCCGCCTACAGAACCAAATTCCTTCTTGCTTATCTTCAAGCCCTGAATTTTATGTTCTTGCCCACATGGTGACAGTTTTAAGAATAAATGCTATGTCAAGAACAAAAATCAGCAAGAGCAAAACTTAGCCTGGCACTAGGGTATTTCTGTGGGAAGAGAAAGCCAACAGACTGATGGAAGTGAACTGAATTCTCCTCCATATACACACACCAAGTGTTCTTAGGAGCCACCGGGCTACCATGAAGGATTAACATTGCAGTCAACAACTGCTCCTGTTCAAAGGTTGAGCAGAAAATGTTCAACTGCTGTTTGTGAGGATCCAAATACCAATTTCTATACAGCTAATCAGAGCAGTTCCGAAACCTTTTTGCTGCCCTAAAGTCAAGAGCACAATTTGGTTTGTATGCACTAAATTCTCTCCAGTGCAAAGCTAAGAGCCTCTCAGCAGCTTGTTAGCAAAGTTTCCGAGACATGCTATCCCCCATGCTACCCTCTCTGTGCCTTTGAGAAGCAGCAGATCATCAGAGGCCAAAACTGGGATGCAAAATGCTAACCGTTAAGCAGGGTGCATGATTCCTATCTGAAAATCCCTTTGGGAAGTCAGGAATGCCAGTCTACAGAGTCTAGCTTTTCAGGCAGAGGCCACTTAATGGTATTTGTACAGACTACAGCATTTCTGGAAGTGTAGACAGTTGAATTTAGGTGGTTCCAGAACCAGGGAGGCAGAGGCAAAAGATTTGGTGAACAACTCGATACCTGAGTGAGTTAATCCCTCTCTGAATCCGGCTGCTCAGGTTGCTGGTTAAATGAGGCTATTATTTCTCATCCACTTCCTAAGGCTGTTTCAAGCCTAACTGCAGGACTGCAATCAGATACTTCAGTAAGCTGCTATCGGCACCCCTGGGGACCTTCTGCCTCTCGTAAGCAGAAATCCTGGAGGAGCTGCCAATATGCAGAGCTCTTCCTCAGACTTCCTCTAACAGGCTGTTGCTTAGCCACAACACAGCCCGGACAGGCTGCGGAGCTGCAGATGTCAGCGTGCGGTTAATCCGTGTGCCGGCACGGGGCCAGCGGTGCAAATGTCCGTGTGTAATTACCCTTCTCTCGTGACTGAGCACCAGCCCCTGCTCAGCCAGCCGCACCAGAGGTTCTGCACAGCTTGGAGTCCTCCCCGTTTCCTGCCTGATCAAGAACTGCTTGATCTTGTGACAGTATTTCAATGACTGTTTTTGTATGAAGAAGTGAAGCATTAAGTGACTGTGCTAACAGCACGTTTTAAATGACATTTACTCGCAAGCAGAGTATGCCCTGTGAACCAGGGCGGTATGCCCAATACTCTCTTTACAGGAATATAAGATTGGGGTTTTTTTCCCTGCAGTTTTCACAATTCTAAATAATATATTTTTTGAAGTGAAGAACAGGAGAGCCCTCGTGTGGCTAATTTAACATCTGTGATGTTGCTTAGATGCTATGGACCGCAGTAAAATAATATATCGTATGTAAGTTTTCTTTTGTTCTTATCTCTGATCTCACCCCCTTTAAACATGATTTAATGAACCTCAACTCTGTTTTCCAGCTAGTTGTATCTCAATTTTTTTCTTCCTCCCACTGAAAATGAACAAGCCGTTCCTCATACCATATCTGTGCTTCATTTCCCAGTTTTGACAATAGGAATGTAAATTATAAAGTAACCCTTTCTGAAATGTTTCTCTTGTGGGCTGTAGGGAAGAAGAGAAGCATATGGGGGATTTATTATGCTCAATGACCTCATTCTTTCCAAGTTTCCTTGCTCTCAGAAGACATATTTGCAATTCACACACACAGTTCAAAACCGTAGTAGGCTATGCATCTGCTGTATGTACATACACACACTGAGAGCTTCTTACACTCCCAGAAGACAACAGGCAACAAACCAGTGTGAGTGTTCATGTTGTTATTGCACTAGGGCTCTCCTCGGAGCTAAATTATGCAAAAAGCATCTTAAGCAACCGCTAGTTTCTGTATGAGCTTCTCAAAGGCACTGCAAAGATTAGACAGTCAGATCATCTGAGGTCCATTTTTAAGGAAAAAAAATTCCTCATGCCTTACATTCTTTCAGCATCAAATGGATAAATTGAAAAGAAAAAAGAGAAAAAGGAATTATCTGAGCTCTAATATACCCAATTCGGGGATAATTTAATGTAAGCTTTGAAAGAGTCTCTTACGTGTTTTCTTGACCCCGTGCTTAGCCTTTAGGAGGCACTCATTACTATGCAGATAATATGACACAGATTAAATCACAACTCAAAGCAAAAAGTCCTCAAGCCTCCCAAAGGCACCTCTCTTCTGTCTGAAATATACGCATCGTATCCATCTCCTCTTCCTCCATGTCTATGGAGTGTTTGTTTTGTTCCCTTCCTCATTACTCCTTTACAAACCAGCTTGAGCAAATGCAGGGCAGATGCTGCTGACCCAGTAAGTGGGGAATTCTGGATCTTGAGAAAGATTAGGGTGGAAAAGAAATATATTCTCATTTGGTTACTACATTTGTCTTTTTCTGTGCATGAATTATTTTTTACATGACATAAACACGTTGTGATTGAGAATAATGAGTTGCCAAAATACCAGCCAGCAACACAGGTTTTGGTGCTCCTAGATGGCCAGTCATCCAGTAATGACGTTGCAGGAAATTTTTATGAATGAAGGCTGAATAGTTTAGGAAACTTCTGATGAAGTTACAATCTAGTAGCAAGCAATAACAATCTAGGAGCACAACCCACTGGTTATGTGTGTCTGACATGCAGTTAGCACAAATTTTACTCAGAAGCAGAACAAATCGTGAAATAATGGATCTAGTGGCTCCTTTCAGAAACTGTCTGTACCAGCTCAGATAAAGCATCATGAAAGCTTGATGATAAAAACTCAGATGATAAAATCAGACGAAGACTTACTCTATGTTTGTAGAAGATAAGACTTTCCCCAAAGTTACAAAGAAAGGTTAAGGACAACAGATTGCCTTCTAAAGGGGGGACATAGATAAATTGTGTTTAACAACACTGGATTTTATGAGTCACCTAGAAGTAAAATATCTGGCTTAGGTACCTATCTTTCAGTCCTAACCTCACATTCTTTTCTTCACAGTGTAATACCATAAATGGAGACTGTTCTCAACTCAGATGAGACGATAATTCACAAATAGAAACCTTAATAAGAGTTTTGAACCTACTTAGCCTGAGGTAGATTTCTAGGCATAATTAATAACCTCCCTAAAAGAGCTGGCACCAGTCTGACCACATTCAGCCTTGTTTTAATAATAAAGGAACATATGGACCAAACTGGTGCCTTCTGAAGTTGTGACACTGCTCCATGGCCTGTGTGTTAAGTCAGTACTTGGGCTAAAAAACAATTTTTCTTTTTGAAAGATAAGTTATGTTTGCTTATGTTTGTTTGTCCAGACAAAGACATAGTCTGGCTTCAAATGCCTTTGGCATCTAGCAAAAGAATATCTTCACAATTGTTTATTATATCTCTTCATCAGTTCTCTTGGGCAGAGGTGACAGGTAGAACACAAGTCAAACTTCTCTGAGAAAGACCAGCAGTTCAGTTGAATGTCTGGAAACGTAAGGGTTGAGCCATTACAGTTATTCTGTTGAGGTTTTTTTTAAAATATAGAGAAATGCCTTCACCTTAAGCAAATAACCTGCTCAAAAGGCAGAAAGTTGCTATTTAACTCAGATCCTGCACTATGACATTCTCTATAAGTGTTTTATTTGGGTGGGTTTTTTTTCTACGACAGCCTTTTTCTACAGTGAAGAGGCAGACTTATTTATAAATATTAAATTCTTTTTCTGGTCTCTGGTTAGATGACATGTACAAGATCTCATTGTGTTCTGGCTGCAGGACTCGGTCATAGTCTCATATATATATATACACACACATATATTGTACATTTGGGAACATGTGAATAATTTGCCTTTGAAGAACAGAAACAATTATTTTAATAGGCTATGCATGAGTGTAAATCTATATTCAAAATAATACTTGAAGGAATGTCTGTATTTTGTTTGCTGAACAAATGCTTGAAAATTCAGAGCCATGAAGTCTAGAGCTGAAAAAGTTAGACTGAAAGTGTTCTTTGAGGTAAAATACAATTAATCTCAGGGTCATAGGACTAGAAGAATTTCCCATTTATTTATAGGGATCCCTGTTAGAAATGGAGAGTTATTTTGCTTCCTTAGATTACAAGAGCAAGACCTGAAAATTTAGGAGACTTCTGTTTCACGCACTTTACGCCACTGAGCATAATTACAAAAGGCTTGACATTCAGATATTTTGAAACATCAGTAGGTTTTGCCAGTTGCTTACAAAATCCATACCTCTCCACTTTAATTCAACCATTTAATCTTTAAAAATCAATTTAACTTTGATGTTTTTATTACTTTGCTGTTATTTCAGTAATTCAGATCTTCAAAGGTAAGAACACATTAGCCATTCAAAGCCAAAAATTGAATAAAGCTACACTCCCTGTCCTCTAATCAGAGCTTTCATCTGCACATTCATGATTTCAGGAAGAAGCCAAATTAGTCCTAATTGCCTCTAATTTAACTTGGCCACTCAAATAGGATATGAGATCACATTTCATCATACTGTAGATATTTTAATCTCTAGTGTACACAGACTGGAGAGTTTACTGTACACTAAAAAAAGCCTATCTTATCACATAGAAGTTCAGCCATGTAGAAACAGACCTGAATTCATTTTCTTTTAAAAGTACAGACTTTACACAAAATGAGTTCTCTGTTTGATGTGCATTTGAGGTTTTAGACTGACTTATGACTCTGTGCTTGAAATAATTCTTTAACATTTAGGGGTTTTTAAGCCTCAAGTGGCATAAAGTTATTCAAATTAGTTCAATATCACGCAACTTTATATGAGGAGAAGACCTTTTGTTCCAAGACTTGAAGGAAAGGAAGCTGCTGAGAGACAAGGCACCTTGGAGTGGCTCAGGCAGACAGATGTTTCCAGCTGGATCGGGGCTGCAGCCCCTGCAGCCTGCACATCAGCAGCTGTTCAGGACTGGCTGCAAGACAGGGCAGTTGTACCTTCAGCTCCCACCTCAGCAGCAGCTGCAATTCTGTAGGAAAACTTGGAGATCCTTGAGGAACATGGAAATACTGTCAAAGGGCAGAAGCAAAGGTGTTTGGATCAATGTGCAGGGTCAGCATGAATCAGAAACTCTCAAATTTCATTTGGCGCATGTTCATTTTGGTTTTCTGCTCCAAGTGGAATAGCTAATTATCACTTTAGCATTCTTTTCCTCTTTCTTAGTTATCTGTCAGCTTATATCTGATCATATCCTTCATTTGAAGCAAGATGATTGAATGCAGTTAAACACATTTTAAGAACAATCTTTCAGAATGTTTAGAGCTCTTTGCTCAGTGATGTTGGTTTTCCTTAGAGAGCCCACAAAGGCAGTGGCAGATTGGGAACATTCCTGACTACAAACTAGAGAGGGAGCAAATGTTACACATTTACTTTCAAGCAAAATAGATGGGCACGATAGGTTTTGTAATCAGAAACCTTTCAAATGGCAGACTGTTTCTGAAAGGTATGTGTAACTGGAGAATGTGAATGCCATGCAACCTCTGTATTTAATAAATGCTAAAAATTGAGTGATTTTATTACTGGAAATTATTGGAAAAATCTGCAGACCAAGCATTATTCGTATCAGTTATTTGGCAGGTAAATTTGGATATAATGGAAGCATTGAGAAGCAATGGGATCACAGTTGTTAGTTATTGGATGTAAGTTATTTTCCTCCCCTACACAGACGGGCTCAAGCGATTTCATTGGCTTTTGTTCAGGAGGACATTTTCAGCAATCCAACATCACAGTTTAGAGCCCTGCTCTCTGGAAACCCAATTCCCTCCAATTTTTGGAGGAGTGCCTCTAAATCAACCACATATCTACTGGGCAGAGAAACTGCTCTGAGACTTGGAAACAGAGCAGCTCATGGAGGCATAAGAAGAAAACTCTTTTCCATCAGTCACCTGGATTGATGACTAGTAATTCACCTCCACAGTAAGACGGAAACCTGAGCACAGGGGCATGCCAGGTGATTTTCTTTAAATAAATCAGCGAAATTTCTTGCCTCCATACAGAGCAGAGAAATCATCTAGAGAAAAACAGCTTTTACTTTTGCTTTTTTTGCAGGGGAAAAAAAGTGTTTCTCCAAGAATGAAAACAGCTCCCATCTCAGTGTTGTGTTTCAAAGCTCACTAATGTATGTGACACCAGCAGTAGTTTCTTCGGGTATAAACACAGCACTGCAGCACAACATTCCCACCTTCATTTATGGTACCTCAACTTTGATTTTGCACATCAACATTCTAGGGGGGAGCAAAACACCCCTGAACTTGCACTAGGAACAATAAATAACACAATCCATCATTGTAAAAGCCATTCTTTCAGGAAACCATGAGAACAGCTAGGAGTCAAGGCTATCTCATCTGGGCAGCACTTCCATGAGCATCCTGAGGGAAGGAGGCCATGTAGCCAGTGTTCTGCAACGGCCAAACTAATTTGATGGGAGAACATTGGATAGGTATTTGTGAGAACTTTTGAGACACCAGGTGAAATATCACCACAGCATTCAGTCATCAAGTTATAGACTATCTGGACTAATATTGCAAGTGTGAGCTATCACAGTATTTTTAAAAATATCTGTTATACAATATTTGGATCCCTTATTCACATCCACCAGGAGTTAACTTGTTGTGGCTTTGCTAGCAGAAGAGATTTTTCAGTTCCAGAGAGCAAATCCAGAAAAGATCAGGAAAGGAAAATGCTTTAATGAAGTCTAATAAAATTACTAGGGAAATAGATAAAAGTGTTCTGTGTTACAGCCTTGGAAGGGCAGAGTTGGAGCTTTAGTTATGGATTGATAAGTCTGGGATGAAGTTAAGTCAGCTTAGTCAAAATTAGCTTTTTTGATGATCACATCTGTCAGAGCAAATATATCACAAGAGAAGGATGTGTCCAGGATAGAGAACAATTAGTGAGCAAATGCATTCCCCCTCCCCCAGCGTTGGAGTGAATAGTCAGGTGCAGGTTTCCACTCAGAAGGTCCTTGGCTTGCAAAAAAAAAAGGAGATCTCAAGATGATTAACTAATAGTTTCCCTGAGGAATTGAATGCTGAGGAAAAGGCTGAGAGAAACAGCAATCACAAGGCTCCGGACTTAACCTCCCCCATTTGGAGCCTGCTGGATTGCAAATGGGAAACAAAAGCAGTTGTCAGAACACTTTCCAACTACTGCTTCTCATCTTATAGAATAAACCAAAAATATTCGGTGACACGAAGGTCTGTTAGGACAAACTAAGCTTCTTAGCTTTCCAGATTTTAAAGAAATTTGGATTCTTGATTTAAAAAGCAATTTACTGAGAAGGGTTTGGATGTTTCTTTATAGTTGAGGAAAAATATGACCTTCTGATTCTAATTTTTCCTGAGAACATTGGGTATTTTGGAAGAAGAAAATCTTGCTGAACTCCAAACTCAAAACTGATGGCTTTGCATCAGATTTAACCCCAAGGCTCCCAGATTCCTCATAACCAAGAAGAGTTAAGATGCAGCATTTCTACTAATGAAATAAAGCATAAGTTTACCTTGTTGTGTAATCTCCATTGGCCTTTTGAATGTATTAAACACGGTTTAGATACAGCTCTGTGGTTTTTCACAGTTCTTGCTGTTTTGTGTCACCATCATTGCTGTGTTGCAGAGGATGTTGTTGCACGTCTGAGAGAGTTTATTTTCCACTTACTTTGTTTTCTGCTTTGCATGGGAAGACAGTTAAGTTCCAAATACAGGGACACATCATGAACGAAGGAATAGCAGAGAATAAGAGCAAGAAGAGCTACTATTGCCCTGGTCACAAGCACCTCTCTTCCCTACTTAAGATTACAGCAGGATTAAATGGTTTTTTCAAGTGGAGTTTGATGAGATTCTCCACCATACATTTAAATTCCTAGTTGTTAGTTTCTAACTGAAGGCAGTACAACTAAATCTGTAGTAATTTGGCAAATTTCACCTTCTTACTGCTCAGAGCATCAATGAAACAATTGTTGACACCGATTAGTTGTTTGCATTTTGTTTCATAGGTCTTAATATGCAAGTTCTTCCTGACCTGTGACTGTCTCTGCAGCTAGCCTGCAAGGTGCCACTGCTGATATCCCTGCTTTGCTCATAAGCACCCCAGCCAAAGACCTGAGGGGCACCGAGTGAAATCCTGCCAGCTGAACAATTGCAGACCTCTGCTTGTGTTTTTTAAGCTGAGACCCCAAGCCCTGACTTACAGGTGTCCAGTAAAACTGACTGAAATGTTATCATAATAGTCATGTTATCTGAATGCTCATCAGTGATAATGCACATGGATGTTTGGTTTTTCAGTTATTCAGAAAGAATATACAGAAGAGCAAAGAATGCTGAAACAACACTGCCACACTGAAGCATGAAGACCACAATTTCAAAGGTTTTGTTTCTTTTGTCCAAAAAAGAGATTTTTTTTATCCTAGTGAAAGAGCTGACTCCCCATATCCCAGCCTACTAAATCCTCAAGTGCTCATCCCTGCTCTTCTTTGTGCCAGGATGGCTTTTGTAAACTATCTACTAAGCTGGCTCAGGTAGCTGAACCCGCTGAAAAATTAATGGGGCTCTTTGCCTTGATTTTATTTGGGTTTGGGAAAAGAATAATGTGACTGTAACAGGATTTCTGCTGCATAAGAAAGTCAGTGGAAAAACATCTTCTGGTAATCTCTAAACAGGGACAGGAGCAGAGCTATTCCATTGGCTGCTGCACAAACTTTTGTCAGATTTATGCCATTTTGTAACCCCGAAACAATACAATCTAGCAGATTTTGGAGCACAGGAATCCTTCATTTCTGTCTGCAGACCTTGTTGGCTGTATAGGTGATTTTCAAAAAGTTTTGACATCCTAGCAGCAGAAAGGTTTAGAATGCTTTGCCTAAAGCGTTGGCCCCACATGGCTTTTATGAGGTCTCTTATGCAGCCTGACACAGGCAAGAGCCAAAACATTTCCTGTGGTCAAATCAAGATATAATACCTGTGCCAAGAAGCAGCATGACTGCACATGGCCAACAACCAGTGCAGAAGGCAGTGTCTTTGCTATAAAGACTGTAGATCACTGAAAAGGGTATCTTTGTTAAGCTGTTGTAACTACGCAGTCCTAAGTTTTCCACCTTAAAAGGCTCTGGTGAAATTGTGGCTGTTTGGTGCACTAACATATGTTAGTGCCTCAGCTGAGCTATGGAACTAAAAATGACAGTATCTACATTCCATTAATCAAGATAATTCACACCATCCAATGACTGTCTGGCAATAGAGTGAAAAATACTAATTAAAGAATTGCATGAAATCTAAGGATGAACTATACTGTGGTTCAGGTTTAAAGAGGAGTGATAAAAGTAAATATCAGTCTTTCAAATAACCCCAGTGTATAATAAAGTAAATGAAATAGCTAGCAGGTGCCTTCTGTTCCAAGTGTGTTTTCCTATCACAGAGTTTGGAAGAAAAAAGTATTTTAAAACCCCTCAGATTAAGAGACAGAAAGTTCCAGGTTAAGATTCTCAGGTGCAAGCTGTTATTTGCATGGTTGTTTTCTCGTCAGAACACATCAACATCATGCATGTGGTTACATACTTGCTGGTCTCATCTTTACCCTATAAAAGAATCAATTTCCTAAATTGGATCCTAGGAGAAATAGCCCTATATAACTGCTATGTTTTAAATTTTCTGCCTTGGAAATATATAATAGAACTGACTTTAGTGTCTTGCAAATGCTTTCCCAAAACAAGAATTGCTTAGCTAAGGAAGAATGCATAATGGAAGTATTATTTGATTTTTTAAAATATTTAAACCTCACTTGATGATTAAATATCTTATTACAGGACCTGAATGCTTCTAGATTCCCTAGGAACTACACATGGAACATTTTATACAGAGTTTTATTGGTTTCCATTCTGAATTGCTTTATTTTTGTTTCTTTTCAAATTTTTGATTAATTGTTCCTTCATTTGCAATCACCCTTAGGGGGACTCGGCCAGGAAACTCAGTAGAGAACTCAAACTGGGGTTTCAAGCTGACAGTTTCTGAAATTGTAAGAGCTGTGAAGTAAAAGTAAACTGAGTTGGAGCCAGTAAACTCTGAAGTTTAGTTCTAGTGAAGGTTTTGGCTCTATATTTTTTAAAATATGCTTTAAAGGGTCATTTAATTATATTTAAAAATTATTTCCTTGTGCTTCTAGAAAGTGTTACTTTACAAATTGTGTTAAGAGAGACAAGGGTCTAGACAGGAGAGACAAAGAATCTTGTAACAGACATTGCAAGAATCCAGAAGTCAGAGGTTCAAAGGAATGTAAACATAACAGGAGCATTTTGGAAGAGACAGCATTTTTACAACAGGCTAGAGAGGTGGTGAAGTCATGGGGGAGAAGTGGAACTAAGCTATCTGTGTGTCAGGAAAATTATCCAGCCCTGACCAGAAAAAAAGGCAGGTAGAAACATGGATGTGTTTCTGACAGAAAAGCTAAACCGCACTGGTACTGACACAGTTTTTGAGTGGCAGCCCTTCAGGGAGTTCCTGCTTGAATGTGCAGAAATCCTTAATTGACTTAGTTTGGATTTTTTTTTTAATCCCTAGTTCTTCTGCACCCCTTCTTTGGAAAGACCTAGGTGGGGTGCCATATTTTTCCGGTTCTGCTATTCCCTGAGAAACAGCTGACACCTGGTGTTAGATAGCTGGAATTTCTAACAGAAATATCGACTGCTCTGGAAAAAGCATGAATGGAAACATGAGTGTGAAAGTGATACACATTAATTGCTGCAGAGCACTACGTGTGTGATTTCATTTGAATGACCAGATACAAACAATAACCCAGCCTACTGGTTAGAGGACAAGATGATAAAGATGAGCTAAGGCAAAAAGAACCAGTAACCACAAAAATTTTGCCCAAGGCTTACAAGGTCTGAAGCAAGACAATGAGCTGAAAGAAACACAAACACCATCCCCACCCATGGGACATAAAGCACACATTCAAAATATAGTTGATTGCTGCTAGTTACAAAAAAACCAAGAAAGCTGAGGATGCAACAGTCATCACTCCTTGTCCTGACCAAGACACATGGGCATACATGTTGGCAAAGGATGAAATCTGAGTGCAAGGGAGTGAGACCAGTTTTGTTTAAGGTAGCTATCACATTCTCCTTCCATAGCGCCTCACAATGAATTTTTTTGTGCTAATTCCCTACAGTATTAATCACAACACTGCTATACTCTGTGGGATTTGCAGAGCAGAGGTCCCACCACAGACTATAGCCATCTGCAGCTCCTTATGACTGATGAGGGACTTGGCACTATGTCTTTAATGGAGAACGAGTCCCTGACAGCATCTGTACCAAGAGCAAAAGAATAATTCTCTATCAGCTCCCAATGGCATTTTTTCATTGTTTTGTTCCTCTCACCACCAATCAATAGTGATTTTGTCAAAAAGAGTTGAGAATAACGAACTCAGAGACTGCTATGCCTATGAAACTACAAGGAGCCCTAAGGAGCACTGCTGTAAAAGGAAAGGCTTCACATTGATGGAAAAGAGCACAATTACTGTAATTGTACAGTGTTTTATATGACAGTAGAGCCACCACCTTATGCCACTGCTGCAATTCCAGAAAGTTTTATCTGCTTTCAGTTGCAATCCGTAAAAGGTCTGTGCTATTTCTCAAGCGGTAAATAAAGGCACTTGGCAAACAGTCACATAACTTAATTATCACCCAAGCACTACTGTAAGGGGATTTTCAAATCTACGTAAATCCCATCACACCTAACAATACATGGAAGTGAATTTTATAGGCCAGCCTGAAGCTGTGATAGGGAAAGGAATTAAAAGTGGGAAATAAAACCCCTGTATGCAGCACAGCTATGGAATATTTTCATGCCAGTTGGTGTTCATAGAGAAATAATTTGCTGAAACTCTTGGCTGTAACAGACCAAGCTCTTAAACCCTGCTTGTAGAGAGGTATTGCTGGTTACTTTGAATTTTTTTTTTAAGTGAAGCAATGCCCCATCTGCACTAAGCATGTGCAAGTATGTATTTCCAAATTTGTTCATATTTCTAGGCAAGAGCTGACACAGAGGCAAAAAAGGGGTTTTAAACTTCTTTCTGAGTCCTCTTGAGCTCAATTACTGACCACCCCCCAGCTCTCCCCTCCTGTCTGGATATCTCATTAACACTGCAGCTTTCACTGACTGGCAGTGGCTTCACCTTTAACTCACTGCATCATTGCTTTGATAGTTACATGTGCTTTAGACCAGGTTTCAGAAGGGAGAAGGTGACCTTTAAAAGGCTGACATCATGTTCAAATGAGGAAAATAGAGAAGAATAAGCTCTGGCAGGTTAAAGACACAAGGCAGGCCAAAGAGTTTAAAGAACAAGTTACAAAAGACATAAAAAAGTAATAATAAAACCTTTTACAAAACCATCAAAGTCAAAAGCCTTCTAGAAAGACTATACAACAATAAATGGTAAAGGCACAAAAGAGGCATTCAGAAGATAAGACCAGAGCAGATAAATTAAATGAATTTTTATACACAGCACATTTCTGATGAGAGAATCTTCTGAACTCCCCTACATTCATTTTCTCCCCACCACACAAACACACCTTTTTTTTTTTTTTTAGTAAATGATGTCTCAATGGTTCTGCATTCAACTGAAGTTCAGAAAAAGTTTGCAAACAGTTTCATCAGGACCAGAGGATATTTATCCAAGACTTAAGAAGGAACTGAAGCATAAAATAACTTAATAAGTGCAGTCTATGATTTCTTACTTAAAGATGCCCAGGACCCAAAAGAAACATTAAATGGGATGGAGTTAAAAAACCAAAAAGCCAATGAACAACAGAAAGGCCACCCCACACTCTGGTTCTTTGTAGTGTGTTATGTGGTTTGAACTAAAAGAACAGCATTTGTGGACATATTTTTTTGTGTTTTGTTTGTTTTAATTTTTTTAAGCATTCATCCTTTTTGTGTTTTATAATCTTTGCAATCTCACTACTGCTTCGACTTACCAACAAATAACCCCAACCCTGCATGTCCGTAATAAAAACCCATTTTTTCCTGCCTGTTTTCACTATAAAGAAATCATAACTTTTTGATCTATAGCAGCCATAAAATCCTCTAGAAGTTAGTGGGGTTTTTTCTTCAACCCTCAAAAAAATTATATTTGAATTGGGTCTCAAAGCCTTAACTGTTTACTTCTCTATGGCCAAATCTCACTGCCTGTCAGATGAGGTATCTGCTGTGCTTGCAGTTTGGCCTCAGACTCTCTTACCTCGGGCCTCTATTTTTCCTTATAATTTGTGTAACTCTAAAAGCACATTAGGCACTCAAAGACAAATATGAAAAAGTGTCTGATGTTTCTTTACAGCCTTCATATGCTTAAGGTAAAGACTAATTATGTTTAAATAGCATTTCGTGCCCAGGTTACACTACTGCAATTGGATTCATGCCCTGAGTGAGAAACACAGGAGCACAATATTGCTGATACCATCTTAGCACCTTGAGCAAGCGAGAGTAATTGGTGTCCCTTTCCCTCGGTCCTTTCGAATGAAGCATCTGTGAGTATATTTACATATACTGAGCTATACCATCACCACAAATGACATAACTTTGCCTGGCTCCAATAATTTGTGCCAACTGAGTAACCAGCCAAAGTGGCTGGTCAAGCTGATGTAGCAGACACTAATGTACTCTTATCACTCTGCAAATACATTACAGTTCATGGGGAGTATTTACCAAAAGGAGTCTTTGTCTCCATCAAAAAATAAAGCAGTGATTTCACATCCCATTTGGTGGCTGCATCATCCACAATAAAACCAAACCGACAAATTGTTATGGCTGTTCCTCTTTACGGACATTGTAATAATTGTGTGCCACTCAATAAGGATAGGATTGATGGCATTATCTGCTTAATTTATGTAGTGTAAGTACATGTTACAAAGCTGAGATGCAACTGCGAAGGAAATTATCTCAGCCTTCAAAAAATGGTAGGGTCTTTCAGGAAAGAGCAAATGGTGATGCATTTTCCTCACAAAACTGATTTTACTGTTAAGCATAAATCAGTCTTTCCTTTTCCTTCATGAGAAGGCAAACAAATGAGAATGGAATTAACCTTAGAGTACTCCTCTGTTACGGAGCTGGTTACATAGTCACGATCACTAAAGATTAGTACTCTACAGTTTGCAGTTAACAAAAAAAAAAAAAGAAATTCAAAAGAGGTTTCAAAAGAATCTCCTCTCTACCTGTATCTTGTGCTGAGCCAAGAAGTGTTAAACAGAGTTCGTGACAATCAGTGTTCACCTCCTATAAAGCAGTCACAAAATGCAGCAACATCCACCTTTTAAAAAAAACAGTGCTATAATTTAGAAACCCTTCCCTGAACAAAAGGAGACTCCCTTTCTAAAACCAAGGGAGTTTGTTTCTGGGACACCTCCTGCAGACCAGGAGCAACCGAAGGGCAGCGAGCACCCTGTACATCCATTAAAAGATTGCTCTCTCGCCCTCTGTTAGCCAACCTGCCCCTGTGTGATGAGCTCAGGGGAGGCACACACCTCTTGTGACAGAGTGGAGAGGGTCCCCAGAGGACACCTGGACTCAATGACCCGAAGAGGGGCATGTACCAGAAATCATCAGTCTGTATCCTACTCCCTTAGTGCGTCTGTCAGGACAATTCTTTACATTTTTAGCCCATAACTCTGTAAAAAATAGTCAGTCCTTTGAGCAGTCATGAGGACTTTCAAGTACAACCACTGTGCGAGCATACAAGATTATGTTCCTTCATGCTCTGAGGAGAAAAAAATCCTGAAGATGTGACACTGTGCAGTCAAGTGTTTAGGGGAACCTCAAAACCACATGGGCTCAGGACAAGAAGGGAGCTGGGTTAGGCTGCCTGTCTCTGGGTGACTTGCTCGAACTGTGGCACTATTGACAGGAAACTGCTACAACCACCTCAGCTGCTGGGCAGGGGTTGGGCTCTCTCCTCTGAAAGAGAGGGAAGAAAGGCCATCAGGAAAGCAGTCAAAATGGATTTTGAATGGATTGAATTATGAGTTTATTTCATAGTCATATACATATAATTTCAAGTTATTAATGTGCTGGATAAGATCTTAACATTATGTTAATATTTGTATGCCACATAACATGTATCACAAGCATATATAGTAAACATTTGAAATAATGAATTAATGGTATATAGTTTAAATCTATGATCCAAAGTTGATGTTGGTCCTGCTTTGAGCAGTAGGCTGGACAAGATGACCTCCAGGAGTCCATTTCACCTAAGCTAATTCCATGAGTAGCTCTAGAAGTTTCTCGTTATCTAAATTGCTCTAATTATTTGATAGTTATAGAAAAGTGGCTAGCAGAGCCGTTGACTGTTAAAAAAAAAGGGAAAAAAGAAGCCCACAACCTTGTTTAGTGGAAGAAAGGTTGTCAAAGAAAATCAGTTCCAAACACTGACCCTAAGAATGTAAAAGCATCTTCACTGGTCACTTTGAGTTCTTTCTCCTTTTGAGAGAATTTGCATTTACTGAACACAAATTTATTCAGATTTTTTGAATAAATCCACCCACCGAAACTGGCAAAAGTCTGGCTCTTATACTCACGAAAAGCAACTGGAATGATCAGATGGTCTAAGTTTGACAAAGCACAGAGAAGGCATTACAGATCTAATTTCAGTGACATTCATTACTCTTTATCAGGTGATATTTCAGTAGTATAACAATAATTTTCATAGACACAAATAATTCTAGAGTCGGTTGAAAAGGAAACTCGGTATTTCAAGGTAATCATTTGACGGTAAACGTTCCTCTCCATTCAGGCAGACGTCTCCCTCAGTACAGGATCCTACCCTGGAAGCTGTCTATTGGAGTTAAATATCTAAAACCCACTATGAAAAACGTAGGGCTGCACATTACCCAGGGCACCCAGTACCATAACATTCACAGTCATTTGTGTTTGGATGGCACTCAGCAATTCAGGACAGGCTATGACAGCAGTGGCCCAGAAGAAGCCCCACTCACAGAACACTCATCTCCCCTCTCGCGGGTGACTGTCACATCCACTGGCCACAGAGTTTCCAGCTGTACCAATAAAACTGGGAGTTGGCTAAAGCCAAACAACCCTAATAGGACTGGCTTACAGGGGTTCTGAAAGAGAGACCGACATAGGCAGGAGCAGTGGAGGCTGATGCAGTCACAGCACAGTTAAATGACTCGGCACTACTGGCAAGGAAAGGGGGGGAATCTCTATTTAGAGTCCACTTAGGTGCCACAAGGACTTCAGTGTGACTTTGAGCCTCTGCTTCAGGCAATGTCAGTTTTTGCAGGAGTGCTGTGCTCAGGGAATTTGGGCATTCGTAGAGTTCAGCAGCAGGTGTTAGATGATGCCAAAGTCATCTGAAGGGTAGGGTTTTCACTAGTCAAATACTGTTGAAAATCTGGGACCTTTAGGCCTGGTTTCTTTTTGGGTAGAGGTTTTAAATGAGATTCTAACACTTAGGGCCCAAAGCAGCCTGGCTTGCACAGTGATTAGCTCTCTAACACCCCACCCTGATTCGTGATGCAGTCTGTATGCACTGTCAGAAAACACAGCAATATTCCTCATAGCAGAGAAAGAAGACACTGCAAATTCAATGGCAGACATTCACCTTGGAAGCTCAAATAAAGAGAAAGAGCACAACCAGGGGAAATTTCTTCTCAAGTCCACATCATTCATAACCCTATCACTTCACTATGGTGATGATATCACAGCTGTACTTTCCCCTACAGAGGAATTGAGAAGAATTATAATGTAAGTGGGAGACTACAAGATTTATGCTGTGTGCACATCCAGGCAGGAGCTTCTAAAACCACACCCTTATGCCTGCTGCAGCAACCTCCACATCAGCTTGCAGTCAGCATCTGCCCTCGGATGCGAGTCCTCACAGTAAGGACAGGAGCACATTGCCACAGAGGCTAGCAGGCACAGGGTTGTGTCTGATGATGGGTGACACCTCACAAGGGCTAAAATCAACTTGTGTCAAGCGGCTTGAGGAAGAATATCTGAAGCCCATGAATCATTTCACAAGCACTTAAAGCTTTACTTTCTTTAGACTGTAAGAAGTATGTGTTTTGCACATCAGAGAGAGGGTCAACCTGTAAAATAAGCTGGTTGTATCCTTGTATTCCTGAGGCTAAAATTATTTGTTTTACATTACATTAGACAGTCTCTGAGTTGTTACTGGCCTGATGAACAGACTAGAGACCACAAGAAAGCATAGATTTCTTTTTTGTCCCTGTACAACCCAAATGCTTCTTCTGGTGAACAGAATTAAAAGTTTTATGTGGAAGAGTGCTGAAAATCAGATTTTGGTTACCAACATGAACTAAATTATTAAAGTAAACTGCTTAATGACATGCAACACAGTACAAAGTAACATGCAAAAGAAAGAAGGAGCAGCCTTAGAATTGGCAGTTCTAATGTTCAATTTTAGAACACTATGGAAATCCTACATAGTAAAAGGAAGACAATATACCTGGGATAGTACATAGAAATTCTGCATTAACAAACTATCTTGACAACATGTAACTACTTCCCAAGACTATAGCAGTTACCCCTACTGAAAGTTTTTTAAACACTCGGTTACTTATTTAGGCAAATCGAACTAAATACGCTAAGATAGATAATTTGACAGCTCTTATGTTATCATAAAATTTGTAAGGTGATTTAATTGCTTGATTAATAATCATATGTATATCTCACCCAATACAAATGGGCAAGTTTACCCCTCAGCAGACTTTGCTCTAGTCAACCAAGTTAGTGCTTAAAATAATTAAAAACATAGATTAAAAATTCAACATGGGGTACACTATAGAAACCCATCATGAATAGCAAATTGTTGCCAGCTTTCGATAAAAGAACTAGTGAAGATTATAGAAGGGAAAGTAGTATTCTCAAGATTGAAAAAAAGATTTCAGAAGACTAAATGAAGACCAGCAAAAATTCAGAAAACTTGTAGGAAATGATACATTCAGGTTCATAGAACAGTGCTCAGGCCCTGGAAAGGGCATTGTGGTCACCAGACTCTTCTGCCTTCAAGGTCCAAAATACCCACAAGATATTTTTATGCAACATAACAACAACATGCCTATGAGAACTACTGTAGCATGTAATCAAAAGTCAATTAAACTGAGATAACTCTTCTAAATAGGATCATAGGATCTAGAAGTAGTAAATTATGTGATAATTAATCACTGGGTTGCCTGATGATTTCCATTATAAATTATTTCAAGCAAGTAACTATTTAAAACATGCATTTATCTATTATATATTTGCTTATGACTTTAATACATAGTGACCGAGGTAATTTTTGGTTATTTGTAAGAATCAAATGGTGTTGAAGAATAATTGCTTATGGAAATACTGATCAGCTATCTGTAGGTCTGGTAATAAGCTACATTTCTTTACTCAAAAGTATATTCAAATGTTTAAGTTCAAAGTTTTTTAACATCTGCAGCAAGACAGCGTCCTGAAATATTGATTTTTGTTTGAAGTTGTAGACATAGGAACTTGCTATGGTTGAGTTGTTGCATGTGTAGCATTTAGTCATTTGTAAAGAAGTTAAATCCATGTAGTCAAAAGAACTCTTTGAAAATAAGGGAGTTTCTTTCAAACAAAGGGTCAAGTTTAATACTGGTGTGAATGGATAAGCTTTTAATGATTTTTATCTGAGGTGTTCCAAATGTTGCCAGGACCAAATGGCTTTTTTTTTAAAGACATTTTTAGAAAGACGTTAAAGACATTTAACATTTAAAGACGTTTTTAAATTCCAAACTAATTCAAATCTAATTCAGTAGAGGCCCAATTCAGAAATCCATGCAAGTCAATCATCTTCATAGTTGAAAGCAGAGGCCAAAAATTGGTTCAGTGATGTGTATTATTCTCATCATAATCTAAATGCAAATAAAACATCAATCTGTCAATGTATTCAAAGACACTTTCCAAGGAAGCAGTGTGGAAATTCAGACTCAAGAACTACCCACGTCTGCTGCAGCCAGCCTCTGTGCCCTTCCCTCCAGCCCACTTCCATCGGGAGACAAACACGGTTCTGCCAGAGCAAATGGTAGGAAAGCAGCATTTTCCCCTTACCACAGTGAGCATCATTGAGACATCAGGAGAGCACAGACATTTCACTGACAACCTTTGAGCAGAACACATTCTGCAGACCCAGCACAACCTCAACCCTAAGAGGAAAACCTTCTCTTGTTTTCAATTATTATGCCCAAAACCACCATTAATTTTCACACTGCAACAGAGAAATTAATCATGTTCTTGAAAGTAAAATTCCAGAGTAGACCTTGCTACACCTTATTCTCAGTTTAAATGGCTGCTCAAAGTGCAAGGGTCCAGTATGAAGTGTAATCCAGCAATAATCTTAGGGGATATTTAAGGCTTTTACAATTTTATATGGTAACATTTAAAAAGGGGATAGTGATATTGTAGAGATATTAAAAGCTGAGTGCTACTGAAGGTGTAGCCCCAGGCATCGGGAACAACCATCCTTCAAGGTTAAAGTATCTTTACAGAATGCTGAAAGACCATCCTAGGAAATATTTTAAAAATAATTTGTATAATTAATCTCTATGTCAATTTTGAGACAGAAAACATTTATCTCACAGTAACAGAATTTATCAATGTAATATTTAGTACTCTAATTTGTAAAACCTCTGCTTCAGATTTATTTCTTTTTGCTCTTGGATACTAGATGACATTTACATGTTCAGAGGGTTAATTTATGGATGCAAGAAAGATCTGAGGTATTTGTATTGGAGTGCAACATCTAGAAAGTCATACTATTGCCAATACTTGTAATAAACTTAAAACTTCCCACAGAAACAGCAATGTATATGCACCTCCCACTTTCGAGGTGAACTTTTTTAACCAGAGGGTTCTCCTTGGTTTAGCAGAGGTGAGAATGTATTCATCCCAATGTGGGGCAGACTTATGCTGTGATGAGGCAGAGCATGCCAATGTGCTAGCACAGGCAGAATGAGCCCATATCACCATTCTTTGTAAAATAATTTATGCAAAAATATAACAGTCCCAGGAAGTAAACATTTACTCCCACTTAGTGTATGGAAAGAACAAGGAAGTCTCAACAGTTCACAAACCCCATGAAAAAATGCTTTAAACCCCACAAAAAAACTCTTTCATTTTGGCAGACCAAAGCCTAGAAGTCCCAGGTCACAGCATTTCATGCTGGTTTTTTTTTTTCTTAGAATTAGCTTGAATCTCTGTTTTCCTCAGTAATTACCACAACATTATTCATAATTCTGTTTGTGTTTCTATACCCCATGCTGCATTATTTATAACAGCACGTTATGAATTGTGAACAGTAACACTTAACTTTTAACTCACGTGGTACTTGCAATCTACTTTGTATGCAGCAATAATGGCCATTTCTGGAGACCAAAACACAGATTAAGAGTAACAAACACTCTTTTTAGCCCTCATTCAGTGAGAAATCACTGTTCAAGAACAACCCCTGGAGCCCCTTCCTGCTGATGCCTGGATCTGTGCTGGTGCTGTGATGCTGTACAGGATTGATTACTCACTTTTTCCTTATGTCCAGTAGCTGATTTTGACAAGGTCTGGTCAGCAGGTAGTAATGCACCATCTCTAAACACAGGACCCACCACTCACTTCCAAGACAAATGCATTACCAGCTTAGTAGGTGGGTCACTCTTGTAATTTTATGCCAGGGAGGAGCAAAACAGGTGAGAGGCTGATGGTGATGATGATGTCCTCCACCTGCTGCATTTGTGCTTTTTCTGAGTTTTTCCTCTAAAAAAGAGAGGAAACTAAAGGAAAAGCAGAAATGTTATTCATATATGTGTGGTACACAGTGCCAATTCCACAGTAAGGGCTTGAAGGTCTTGCATGCTTATTTTTGAGAATTTTTAACATGGCTCTTAAAATGATTGCGAGAGACAAAGCAGCATAGCAGGGATGTTCTTATAAATTTTGGCATATTTTTTCTTGTTATAAACCACCTGAGGGGAAACTCTGTTGCTCAAACCATCAGCCCCTGTAAGAGACAAGCAATAGAGGGAACTGGCAGAAACCCCAGCTTATCATCAAAACCCTCACCATCCTTAGGCTACAACAGAAATGCTGCTGCTTTCTGTCATTAAAGACAATGATCAAATGCTTTCCCATTCCCTGGGCTTTTTGCCCTTCCCCTATCTCTCCACCAGCTGCCCTTCTGCATCCTACTGTAATAATTTTTCTCATACTTTGCAACACTGACTCATAAAAATACCTCCCTGCACCCTTCCAGAAACAGCATTACTGTGCTGTTTATACACCTACCTAGGAGCGTCTCCCATAACAAAGGAGCATGTGCTCATCGTACCTTAAGATTAACTACAGGAGATAGTTAAAACATGTATTTTCCTGCCAGCACTGAGTGAATTCAATGCTTTACTGTGTCACAGAATCACAAGATGCCACCTCCACTCACTTTCCTTACTCCAGCGGGGAAGGCACAGTGTTCATCTCATATTGTGCAAACACTTTGTATTTACGGGACATCTGAGGAGGCAAGATTTATTCTTCTGTATATATGTCTTAGAGGCAAACTACAGCAAAGCTGGGAAATATGCACATAACTTAGAGACATTGAAATATTCTTTTGTTATACCAAGCTGAAGCCAAAATTTATGAATTGCCACATGGCAGAACAGAGGCAGAGCTGCAGTCAGTGACAGCTCTCCCCAGCCCACGCCGTTCACGTCATCTCACCCTTCCATGCTTCTCTAGCAAAAGGAGCTTCCTTTATGCCCGTGGATCTTTATTACAATTTTTATTCTGAATATTCTGAGTACACTCCACAGCTTTATACACCTATAGCTGTGGAAGCATGATAGAGACAGCAGCCTTTGGGATAATTACACTCTATTCAAAATTATGGTTTGTGGTTTAAACGAGCATCTCTTCACAACACCTGTCAAACAACTGCAGATTACTTGGTTACAAATGAAGGCTTCAACCTTTAGAAAATCTAACACAAAACCAATATTGAACGTTTTGTTCCATCAGATGTCTAAATTTATTCTTAGCAATTTTGACTTTTATCTATTCATTGAATCAAGAAAACATGTAGGCAGGATAATTACTTTCTAGGAAGCAATAATATCCAAAATTAATGCAATGGCAATGGTAAAAGAAAGTAAAAAACATTACTGAATGAAGCTAAGCTGGTTTTCATGGTAAAGTAATCAACTGTTAATACATCTTAGTTTTAATTCTCTGCTTTTTAATCTAATCCTTTTCTTGTCAATGCAAACTGACGCAAGTGCTCAGAGTGCAGAACTGGAACTGTCAGCATCATTCAGACACAAAGAAAAACCCTCAGAGTTCATGGGAGATTTTGTGGGAGATTTTTGGGAGGCTCATTTTGGTTGATTTTTTGGGGTTATTTTTACTGCTCTATGACTATAACTTGCCTTTCAGTTTAGGTGAAAGAATATAGAATCTTTATGCTTCCCATTAGCAATGGGCACCTGACCTTCAAATAAAGTGAAACTTTCTTTATTCAAATTGTGTTCTACAGTCCAGCTTTTCCATGTGTTCCCTTCTGTGGCAATAAAACTGTAAAACTAAACATGTGACTTCTGTGCACTTCTTACTTGCCATAGGCAAAATAAAATTGGCAAGATCCCACACATTTCTGATGGCCACATGCTTCCCAGAAAGGCTTGCCAGAAAGATTTCAGAGTACTAGAGGATCTCCTCCACCCACATCCTCAAGGAAAGGCCCGTTTCAGGATGCCAGCAGGACACTAGAACTTCCTTAGCCCTGACACAGCTGGGTGACACTGGGCCATTTTCATAGCCATTTATGGATTTAAATTTTTGTCAGTAATAGGCAAATGATCGATGGAAGAGTCACTATATACATTCTGGACCTGGGCATCTTATTCTGCTTCTGTCATGATAAGCAAAGTATATGTTAAAATAAAAGGCTCCTAAACATTTTGTGTACCACAGATTATTTCAATTAAATGCTCAACAGAATTTGTGTCACACAAACTTAAACTGATTCAATCCCTTTAGTTTAAACACGTTGATTCTGCATAAAGCAATGGAAGGACCAGTAGGGTATAAAATTACATGCTCAGGCAAATGATTGTAATATTAGGCCTGAAAAAAAAGTATGATTTGAACAACGACAAATATAAGTTTATGCTGCAATTACATGGGATTGCTGCATGCTTCATTGTCTGTACAATCAAAATGATAAATTGGTAACACACTTTGGAGATCTATTTGAATAAGGAACCCCATAGTGCTATAAATTTATCTTCATGGTCAGTGAATAATTTTATACTTACTGTCACACTAAAATTAAATCCTCTATAATACGTTAACTCTCAAGTGCAAGGGTGTTGCTGTTCCTCATATTCCAGGCTGACCAATTAACAGGATTGATTGCAGTTATAAATTAATTTAACTGAAACTATAAACTGATTTTATAGTTTGGATGACAGATCATTGCGTTCCTTACTGAGTGCTCTGTACAGCAGTTGTCAACTGCAATAGATAGTCCCAGGCCATTGTACAATCCTTATTTTCTTGTTTATGTATTTCTATCTGTTATTGACTGTATTTTGAGGCCTCTCAGTCACCTTTTAACTCTGTTAGAAGCTATGATGCTGTTTATGTGTTATGGTTTTCTCCCAAAGCACATAAAATACCAGAAAGACTCCCCCACAGGACTTCAACTGACCTTGAATTTAATGAGCAGTGGCAAGGAGGGATTACTCTGATGAGAAAGATTTACTGAAATGGTTTAAATAAGCTTCTTTGGCCCAATAGATTGTAACATGACGTTGAATTTGTAGTGAATCAACAGTGTATTAGCTGCTGTTCGTATCTCCTCTATCTTGGTGGAAGGATATATGGAGTTTGACACATTTTTTAAAATTCAACAGACTAACTCTACTTGTCACAGGAGAAGCTAAACCCAGAAAATCTATATCAGGTTATCAGTCATAACACTCCATGATTTAAAGCTCTAGGGGACTGAGAAATTGCTGAATATGTTGCATTGTTGCTTTTCATACATCATAACAGTGTCATCTTCATTCCAGGCTTAGACAATTAGAAGAAACCTTTTTTTGAACTGAACAGTAAATACTCTTTGTTGTGATTGAGTTTACTTTTTTTTGTTGTGCAGTTTTCTTTTCATGGAATTATTTTGCACTGCTAAGCCACAGAGTTTCTGTCAAGAAATACTGGCAGACCAAATAATTATCTTTTTTTTTTTTTTGCAATTCTTAGTAGCTGATAGAGGCTCTTAGAATTAATTCCTTGCTCTGAAGGCCCAATACAAAACCATCTGAACCGGCACAAGCTCTTAAGCATTTGTTAACCTTGAGGCACTTTTGAGCTTATGTTATTGCTGTTTACATTCAAGATTTTAAATTAATGTAGTAGACTGCTGTAAAACATGGAAATACCCATCTGTTTAATGGTATTTCTATTCAAAACAGAGCTAAACCCAGAAGAAGTTGCTTGATAATACCAGCTTCCTTAAAACAATAACCTATGAGACAATTCCCTGAAGCCTGCTCTTTACTGCAACTGTTTAAAAACACCCTCTATTAGCTTTTCATTTTCACAGTAACAACATCTTGTACAAGCTCCCTGTCAGAAAGAAGTACTTTCAGCAGGCTGCATACTGATCCATACTCCTAAGAACCCTATTTAGCCAAGTACTGATCCTACTTCTGAGCCCAGTACTCATCAATAATGATCATAGAATCACAGAACCATAACATTAATCAGGTTGGAAAAGACCTTTAATGTCATGGAGTCCAACCAGCAACCCTGCACTGCCATATTCACTACCAAACCACGTCCCTAAGTGCCACACCTACATGGCTTCTAAATAACTTCAGGGGTGATGACTCCTCCACTTCCCTGAGCAGCCTGTTCCAACCCTTGATAATCCTTCTGGTGGAGAAAGTTTTCCTAAAATCCAATCTAAGCCTCTCCTAGCACAACTTGAGGCCATTTCTTCTCATCCTTTCACTTGTAACCTGGGAGAGGAGACCAACCCTCCTCACTACAATTACACCCTCCTTTCAGGTAGTTGCAGACAGCAATAAGGTCTCCTCTGAGCAGCCTCAGGCTAAACACTCCCATCTCCTTCAGCTGCTCCTCGTAGGATTTGTGCTCCAGACACTTCACCAGCTCCATTGCTCTTCTCTGGACATGTTCCAGCTCCTCAATGTCTTTCTTGTAGTGAAGGGTCCAAAACTAGACACAGGATTTGAGGTGTGGCCTTACCAGTGGTGAGTACAGAGGGACAATCACTGCCCCTGTCCTGCTGGCCACACAATTGCTGATAAAAGCCAGGATGTCATTGGCGTGCTTGGCCACCTGGGCACAGGCTGGCTCATGTTCAGCCACTGTAGACCAGCACCCCCAGATCCCACCACACAGTTTCCAGGCACTCTTCCCCAAGCCTGTTGTGCTGCATGGGATTGTTGTGACCCAGGGGCAGGACCCAACACTCAGCCTTGTTGAACCTCATAAAACTGGCCTTGGCCCATCAACCCAGCCTGTCCAGATCCCTCTGTAGACTCTTCCTGCTCTCCAGCAGATTGACATTCCTGCCCAACTTTGTGTCCTCTGCAAATAAACTGAAGGGCCACTAAATCCCCGGGAGATAATGTGTATACAGGCATGATTTATCTTCAAATCTGATTACCCATTCTGGTACTCAGAGCCTGAGAGCCTTTAATCCTTACCTGCCTGAAGAAGAAATAGCATCTATTAGACACGGCATAAGTGGTGTTATGTGAGCCGCAGGTGGTATGAACATCTCCATTTATGAGGTGATGAACTTAGAATTTTGGGATGAAAGATCTGATTAAGAGTTATTTGCTTATTTAATATTGTATTAAGTAGGAAAACAGCAATTTTCCAGGGACTTTATTAGTCATGTTGTCATATTATTCTTTCATTTAATAATTTAAATGTTTAGTAAAAGAATAGCCTGTGTCAAAAGTTTAAGCCTAAGAACAATAGATGACAACGTCAAATCTGTCTCAGTAATGAATCAGAATGGCTTCTATGCATATAAATAAGAACTTGTTGTCTGGATGTGTTGCAAACACTGATTAAACCTATAACTAAAGCTAACTGGAAAAGCTGAGGTGGACTAATTTTGATCTTGAGATAGTCTAAACATATAATAATAAAGCAGGAAATAAAGAGTAAGGAATTGGACAGTGCAAGCCAAGGAAAGTCACCCTCTCCTTCCTCCTTTCGCTAACACAAAGAGAGGGTCTCCTAGTTTTTAAAGGCTGTTTCCTAACCTTCGTATTTAGGAAAAATACTTACTATGAGAATAAAGACAGAACAGATGGAAGAAATAGATGACTGTTACTTAGGTGAGCACTGCAAGGCTTCAGAGCCACCCCCCAGGTGTGCTCAGCCTGTCCTCCTGCATGGTTTCACAGCCATCACAACTGTGGGCACCAAGGACAAGCTGAGGAGCTGATCTCTGCACGTCCTCTCAGGAAAGGGCGAGGGACAGTTTTGGCCTCCCCTCTGACAAGAGAAGGCATTTTGGCAGTCTGACTTCTAACCCATCTGCAGATAATGGCAGGCATCACTGCCTGTCATGGTGTTAAGGGGATTTTTTATCTTATCTTCCACTTTTTCATCTTGACTCACCTAAAACCAGGTGACTCATTTTTGATATGTGAAAAACTGAAAACCTGCAATGCAATGTAAAACAAATAGAGGAAAAAGTACCAGTGCAAACAATTGCAAGTTCATCCAGTCAGAATATTCTCTGAAAGTGAGCCAAGACCTATCTTTGCACCTAAAACCTGTGCATCTCAATTGCAGCCCCACGAGATTCTAAGGTTGAGTAGCGGTCAGCGCTCACTCATAGTATTTCTTAAAAATCCGGTGACCTTCAAGCGAGTGGGTTGAAAAAAACAACCACACACTCAGCCACGACTTCCATGAGCTTTATACATGTGCTGAAAAAAAAGAGAGAAAACCTGCAGCCTTCCCTGTGAATTTGGTGAAACAAAAGCCGCTGTGGAGGAGGCAAGTTCAGTGTTATGGAGCACAGCAGCTCCAGATTCAAAGTCGCTGGTTTCAGTAAGCTTCTGAGGAGAGGAGCATCTGACCTGAGCCCGGCAGTGACTTTCAGGGAGAGAGGAAGTGAGGCTTCTGGCTCGTGCTTAGATTAAATTTCTGTTGTTACAAAGAGGAAATTTGCTGCTAATTATTTGAAAGCAATCCCTGTTGTAATTGAGTCTTTGTGAAAGTAAGGAGCTAATAATGTGCATAGCTCAGGCAGAACCTGGCAGCACTCCTCATATCTGTCTGCCAACCTGCACAGGGTGAGGAGCAGATTCATGTCAAGGTCTGCCACTTCATCACTGCCACCCACGCCCCTGTGCCTGGCCAAAAACTCACATCTCGTGGCAGAGCAGTTCTCACCAAAACTCACCTTACTGCATCAACCGGCCCCAGGGAAAGCCAATAGAACTGTCTCATGCTGTGTCAGTGAAGGTTCTCGTTCCAGAACCTGGTAGAAGAACCTTCAGAGAGTGGTTCTCATGCTTAGTTTAGTCATTGGTAAAATATTTACTGCAGATGACTAACGTCAGGAAGAACAGAAGTAGGAAGCAGCTTAACTTCCTTGGGAACACATGTAAATGACTAGCAATATATTCCATTGTGTTATCTCATTTTATGAGGCCATGAATCTCAGTAAACACAGTGACACTGGAGTGATACCTTTGATCTCTAAGCATCTTGGCACACGAGGATACCTTCTCTTTCCCAGAGATGAAGATTTTGCATCATTTGCCTTTGCACAAAATAAGGTGAACCCTGACATGACTTTCCACACTGTAGGATGCAGATATTTTTCATCTCAGTTTTACCTCTTCAGGAACAGGTCCACTTTAATAAGAAGAATAAATGCAGTCTGAAATATATGGCTGCTGTAGTGAATATAGTAGCAGTAGTTCTTTGCCAGCTCTTATCTTGGAGAGAAAGGATGACTGAATAGGACTCTGAAGGACAATGCATGGTTTAAGTTAAGATATTTATTAACCTTTCACAAAGCCTCTCATAATGAATCCTTCACGGCATTTTGACTCCAATAATAAGCACATTAAACCAGTTTTTGGTTAATAGTGCTCAACCATAAAAGCACACAAAAATTTGCTCTATTGAGGTGTTTCTGCTGTTGTGTTCTTCTGAATTTGAACATAGAGCTTGGAGTACATACCAAAGCATTATACACTTATGTGAAAATCACAGAATATTCCTACAACTTTTTAAATTGTGAATATTTTGTTAATCCCATCTTCTTATATTTTAGACAACAAGGTCATATATTTTGTTATTAATCTAAACCAGATCTAGGCTATTTTTTTCACATTTCAGGCTTTTGAGTAGCATGGTTTAGTTGAGACTTATAACCTAGCAAGTTACAAGGTTGGTAGTGGGAATCACTACAGTTGACTGGTCTCAAATAAAGTGCTGTGTTCTGTTGTGTATGTTTAGAGTGTTTAATCTTAAAACATCCCTTATTTAAGAACTTCCATTTCTTGTCTTCCTTAGTAACTAAATACTAGATAAATATGTTAATACCATAAAATGTGAGCCATGACCTGAGGCTGGCTCCTGATCAGTTGAACTGTCATATAATGATGTTGAAGTTAATGCTATGCTGGCTGAAAGAAGCAGTCTTTAATGTGCTACAGAGATCAGTTTCTACTAGCCATGATTTAAATAAGTGCTGATTTTCTCAATATTCACCTCTGAAAACCAAGAGACAAGGAAGTAATTTCTACAATAGCCTGGATGCACATGAAGTATGAAAATGGTCCTAAAGAGTCTAATGACTTAGAAAGACCCTTCTCCTAGGATGAATGTAGCACCACACCAACCCAATTCTCATGTTGAGATCAAAATCAGAGTCAATATTAATGTGCTAAGCATGCTTTTAAAAGCTATTTTAGGAAGAAATACTCTGTATGCAGAACTGTTAGTTGTATCTTGACAGCTTTTTAGTTTGTTTTCTTATTTTTGGTTGGGGAGAGAGTTGAGTTTTGGAGATTTTTTTTTGTAGTAGTAGAAGTAGAAATTATCACACTTATAGATGCATTCCTTTTGCCAAGATTCATTTTTTTAGAAAAGCGTGTTTTAAAGAAGACAGGCTAATGAAGGCATAGTTTTAGCTTCAGTATGAAGTCATCCTGCTCTTTCACGGGTCAAAAATGTCTGTCTAAAGTCTTTAGAATATGAGTGTCCAGAGGTGTATGAAGCTCCACTATGGTTTAACTATTTGACCTCAAGTACATAAAAGATTTTCCAAACACATTTTAAACACTCTTAATAAAGAAATCCCAGAATTAAGTAATGTAATAATGCTTTGCCTAGATAGAGAAGAGAAATTATATGTCACATTACTGGTAGAACTTGAACTCCCTGAGGTTGTACAAATTTCTCTGAAATATGGTGTAACAAAATTCATGATTTGCCAAACACAACCATGCCCTTGATACCTATGAATAATTTGGGTATTCCTAACCCACAACAATAAAATCTTTGTCTAAAAATGTATAATGAGCTGTCATCAGGTAGTTAATATTATAAAGCTGTTATGTGAAGTACAGACATAAGGACACAGAGGTGATAGCAAAAAAAGTCAAATGGCATTTTTTTGGGGCCAAACTCCAGGGAAATAGAACTTGAAAAAGCCTAGTATGTCAATAATCTTTCTGGGAGACACCTGCCAACTTTGACAAAACCCAAGATTTGCAAATCTCAGAGAAGTCTTATGAAGACTTTCAATTCACGTATGAGGAGACAGACTAGTGTAAATGTGCATGTGTTGTCCCAGCAAAGCCACATCAATCTGCCCATTCCAGCTCCCTCTCCACCCAGCTCCCACATGCTCTATCCTTTTTCTCATTTCCAGGCTAGTTTCCTTGTTAGATTACTCTCTACAGATTTTCTTGAAATTGTCATCTAACCCCTTTCCTTTCATTTTTCCATGCATAGCCTCCCCTCCTCTCCCTGAATTCCTTCTTATTTTTCCATTTGAATTTTATTGCTCAAGCAAGTATCTGTCTTCTGAGGTCCTTCTTGGGGTCTCCCGGATCTCAGCCCTCTTCTTCAAACTGTTCTTCCCTTTTGAATTTCTGTCCTGTCCTTTCTCTTTGCTCTTCTCCCCTCTTTTCTCTGTCATCCTTTGGGCTTGGTTATCTTCAAATATTTCCAAATGGGAAAGAGTTTTGGCACATTACCATAGCACATTTGTTCATTGTCCAGGAGAAACATTTAACTCCTGTGCAGTAAAGGTCAGACAAAGTAAACATTTCTGTTTCAGAAAGGCTGTTTCCCAAGGTTGTCCTGCAGACCTGGACGCTTCTGAGAGGACCACTGAGTCATAAGAACAGCAGCAGAGGATCTGGTCAGCTTGATGGATGAGCATACAGATTCCAAAACCATCTCAGTTGAAAGACCGCAAATAATTCTTTCATAAATTCCTTTTTCGTCTACTTGTCTCAGTTGAGTTGTGCAGCTAGCATCTTTATCAAAAATTGATACCAAACTGCCATTGAAAGAGGATGGTTCTCACCCTTACATTCCTCCCTTGCCTTTTCCCGTTGGAGGGACCTGCCAGACTGGGGGGTAACCTCATGCACACAGACACACATCCTTTCCCTCTCTGAACAAGACTAAGACTTTGTAATCTCAATCTGTATGATAACTCTGTCTCGTAGCTCGGCAGGATTGATTCCAGGTATTCACTGCTGGGTTTCCAATAACCAGGAGAAAGGTGTAAGTTAAACTACAGGAGCACTATATATGCTCCCGACCAAAACTAGGAAAATTTAAACAGCCTTTACAGTCCCTTTATAGAGGTGGAGGTTGTCAGGAATTTCAAAATGAGATCTGGCATAAATTTAGAGAGACTATATGAATGCAAACAGTAGAAAAATAATATTTAATCTAGACGGATGTTACAATGACTATGAATTACTCATTAGTTACTGTTGGGGTTTCTTTTTTGGCATTCAATAAAGTTTTCACTGTGAGGCTTGATCTACCCACTCAGTAATAAATTGGCACCAAACAAGTAACGTGTTTGATTTCTACAAAAAGAGGACTATTAAAAATGTCCATCACAGAAAATCACTCCTTGTAGGAGGCCACAAATTTCTTCAAATTTGTTTTCTTGTAACCTCCACTGTCTCCTCTCACTTAATCAAGATTAGTATATTCTATTAGGAGAACTTCTAGGCTATCCTGTGCTTTTCCACAGGATAGCCATGAAGGGGAGTAGCCCTTCCATGAAGGCCTTGTGAGAAGCACTTGACATCAATCATTGCTTTTGAGAACCAGATATTTCCCCTAAGGAGACCTTCCAGGTAAAATCTATTACACAAATATTTGCTTATATGTAGAAAGGTTTTTAAAGTGTATCTGCACTTAAAGCAGCATTTGTTCCCTTATGTAGTTTTCCTCCTCTTGGCTAAATAAAATCCTTATCACTATAGATTAAAGAATAAAACTGACTGTTTTACAAAATTTGCACTGTTCAGATTTACCATCATGGACGACAACAATTCCTCCAGATAATAGAAATTTCGAAACATCTATCGATTTTCACCAGTTAATATACTTTTTACAGTGGTAACAGGCTTTAGGAAATATTTGTGCTTTCATTCTAGGCAAATGATAATAATTAAAAAACTCTATCCATTTCCTGCTTTCATCCTCCTAACTTACACAGAATAGAATGAAAAATGAATAGCAAAAGGCTTTTGGAAACAAGTTGTAGAATTCAATTGAAAATTCAAACCCAACAAGAGGTGTCTATGGGTAACTAAATATTAAAAAGAATGTAATTCCATACTCTGCAGGAATAGGTCTGTTTCAGCTTCAGGTTCTTGTTGAAGCTATATACATTTCACTCTTCACCCAAAAAATGTGGGCACTGGATAGTTTTGTTCTGGTTTCAATCTCTAACTTTCCCTTGCAGCAAAACGTTGCTGAAACTCTGTCCCTGTCATGCATTGCACAGCACCAAACCAAATGATTTATGAGTATCCAACAGTGGTCTGATGCTTCTAATGTGTCAATCAAATATTCAAGCTGTGACAAAAGTCAGACATCTCTTGGAAACTGGAAACACACCTGAAGAAGCTCAGTCTTATTTAGTTACTTTGCATAACCATCAATGCACCTAAAAAAATTGTAAGGGAAGTAGAAAGACTCCTTCCTGACAGCCCTTAAATTTATCTGAAGACCTTTTACATGACTTCTGGAGGTCTCTGCTCCAGGGAAACCTCACAGAACTTGGGGTTCCTCATTCCCAGCATCAGGCTGGAAAGTTTAATGCTGGTACCCCCTTACAAAGCAAAAATATTGTTTGTTCCCTTCTTCAGTCAGTAAATCCATATACTGATTTCCTCTTACATATCTAGAAAATTATTTCTCTTCTTCATCTTATTTTCAGATAGAGCCAGGGAAATGGTAAAACTGATCCTTTGCATTTACCCTGTGTTTTTCAGCACTTTTCCTGTCCTCCATGTGACTTCTTGCCAGTATAGTAGCAACAGGGCACATGGCTTAAGCCAAACATGTTTGATTTTTGAAGAATTTATTTCTATTAATGAGAGAAATTTGGTCTTTGTTGACCATAAGTGAAGCCTTATTATTATGAGGTAATATTTGCTCAGTATCCCATAACAGCCACCAGCAGTAATAACACGTACTCTTGGGAGAATCACAATGCCTTGCTATTAAGGAAAATACCATTTTTCTGAAACACTGTTATTTACAAGGGAATTTCCTCTCAGCATGTTATCTATACCACTGCGAAAGTCTAAGGAAGGCTCACAATCCGTTCAACTCCCCTTTCATTCATAACTCCAAAAATTAAGAGAAGAAAAACAAAAGAAAATCCACATGGAAAGCATTGCCTTTGAAGATCCACCCTGGAGTAATCATAGGTTAACCTAGAAAATAAGTTCTGAAGCAGAGCCCAGAACAGGAGAAGAATGACTAGCCTGATGGGCTTCCCCACTTCCCGAAAAGTGTGGCTCCTTGATAAGCCTGACAGAGAATTTCACAGAGCCTTGGGAGTATGACTTGGTCCTATCCTCATAGCCAGCTCTGCAGTGAGCATAGGAATCTCTTTGTGCTAGTGCAAATTTATTGTGCTGATGGCTTCATGTATTCAAAATGCCCATGTCTGGAGCTCGCCTCTCTATATCTTCAGAAGAGTTTGTTTTCTAGAGTTGTTTCAATGGCAGGGAGTACTCTGTCTAAAAGTTAGAAGTGATTTCATAAGTAAATTCAATTTTCTACTTGCAAATAAATGTGGAATTAACACCTCTGCACTAGATGCCTGGTGACCCAGTAGGAAACCATAAGGCTTATGCTCATTAGGTCACATTAGAAAAGTGGGTTTCTGATACACAATCCTAATGACCACTCACATTTGTCATAGGATTTTTATCTCACTTACACAGGATTGCTGGGAGGTCACTTTACAGAACACTTAGTGATACTTTGCCACACTGCTGAGGCAAAGTGTTGTAATTGATAATAAAATTATAGTGCTGTAATTTACAGTGGGAAAGGAGAACAGATACTAAAGCTGTTGTACACTCTCTGAAGGCAAAATTATGGCTTATTTCTGGTATTCTGAGGATCCTTACTCAACATAATTTCAGTCTTGCTTAAACACCAAAACTAAGTGGATTTTTCCTTGGCACTTCCCAGCTCATGGACTCACTAATATGTAGAAACATGCATGAAATTCAATTCAATTTGCTTTCAGACCAGCATGTTGTAGAGATATAAATGCATATGAGGAATTTGCACCACTGGAGAATCAAGCTGACTTTAAGGCAGGTTGACTAAGGCTCTGCCAGAAAAATTATTCAGGTTCTTAATTCTTTTAAGTTGTAGACTTTAACTTTTGTACCCTAAACTTGCATTATTATCATGAGTCTTATGATTGTCACTGCACTCTTTAAAGATCCTATACATCTAAAATTCTCAAACTTTATTTCAGAGAAATAGAAATTCTAGTGCTTATATTTTCAGAAAAATGTGATCATAATGGCTAAGAAAAGAGCCTTTTAAGAAAAGCTATCAGGGTTTTTTTTGGCATGATTTGGAAGGTGACAAGTCAGAGTCATGATTTCTGAAGATCAGCAACTCATCATTGCAATCTGTTATAAGGAAGACCATTAAAACTTTCAGATAAGTAAAGAGTTCCTACAGTACCTGGAATTTGGGATTCCAAATCTAATAATAGTAATTCCATATTTCTTTTGTTTCTTTTAAAAAAGCAGAAACACACCAACTTCCTAGTATTGGCTTATGCAGTGATTTAAGCTTTCTGATGAGTAACTAGATCAGGAAAAGACAAGGTTGCAAGGACACATTGATCCAAACACTAACCAGAAGGCAGACTCCTCTTGAAAGGTAAGTACCAGAAGCTGTCTTGACACCTTCTGTGGGCACACACACACATGCTGCTGATAATATCTCTGTAAATCTGTCATCAGATCTTGCACTTTCTGCTCCAAGATGTTGCCTTAGGTTTATATATGTTCAGAAGGCTGCCACCACCTCCGCTAGTCCTTCCCACCACTTGGGCAGAATCTCTACACCTGAGAGATCATCCTGTACTTGCTTCTTCCCCACATCAAGGAATCCCACACCTGACCTCTTCTGTTCTCTGGATCTTTTCTATGTTAGTTCAAGAACTAAGACATTCTCCTTTTTAGCAGCATATCCACAGCGTCCTTCCACTTACTTATTTTTTTCCTATTGCTGAGCTTCTTCCCTTCAGCCCAGCTTCTTATAGCTTCTCAACACTTTCTCTCAAAAAAATTTACTAGGCCATGTATATCCTCTTTTGGGACGTATAAGCCTGATTTCAACTTAAAATAACTGTAGTATCACTAGCACTCTGCTTGCAGCCACATAGAGTACTCCACATAGGATAATTGCATAAATTAACTAACTTTCCAGGCATTTAATTATCCTATGCAATGTTCCATGTGGCCAGACTACAACATGTACTGGAGCTAGCTGGCTCTAAACAATTGCTGTAAACCAGCTGTGTTGAGTAAAGGTGGCACAGCAGTAACCACAGTGCAGGCAGACCTTCAGGACCAGGACTGAATTACAATTGCAGTACCCAATAATCAGACAATTGTAAAGCACTGCAGTCATCACATCCTACATTTGTCCTGATGGCTAATGAGCCAAGGAGTGCATCTGAGGTCAGACTGCAGGCATGAGCCAAACCCAGCCATTGCTCAATCCTTGCCATATGGGAATCAAACACTGGAGTCTTTCACCGGTGGAAATTTCAGACACTCTTTTACTTTCTGCATATTCCCCCTCTCTCCACACATCAGACAGCACCGCATGGATACTGAAGTGCTTCTGCTATTTTTAACAGTGTGAGGCACTTGACTGGGAATTCTCCATGCTCTAATGTGTGTCTGATCAAAAATTTAACCACCTCCAAAAATTTAATTGTAAAATTAACACTTCCTGCTCCCACAAATGATATTTCCATGGAAACTGCTCAGAGGTGTTGCTACAAAATGAAGGGGGTTTACCTATGGGTGGGTTTTTTTTTTTCTGAATTTAAAAAATAATCTAGCTCAGAGTCTTCAGGCTTCAGTATTTCTCATTTTTTGCAGAAAAATACATTTGGAGAATGAGCTATACAAACCAATCTATAGCACTATAATTTAGTAGCCTAAATACTTGGCTCCATAGAGATTGAGAAAAGCAGTTGAGGTGGAATTATATTTTCTTTTTAAAATGATTCATACAGAATGATAAAATATACCTATTATAGGATGATATATTTTTTATCTCAGAAGATGATTGCAGGTTGTGCTGATTAGGAACATTTTGAATACAGTTGGAGACTCCTGAAAACCGAGTACTTTATTTGAATATCATAAATACAATCCTCATTGTAGGAAAAGCTACTCTGGACCCCCCTCAGAGGCACTATTAGCGTGAGGGAAACATCCAGAATAACACCCTGACCTTCTGACTCAGACAGTAAAAAACTGGTATGCTTGACACTGCCAGGAATTGGTGGAAATTAGGAAGCAGGTAGCCTTCAGCTAAGCAGGTACCCTTATCAGCTTTCCCTGAGGCGACACTTCTGGCATTTGGTCTCCAGTTAGGAAAATTCTAAAGCAAAGTCTCTCCCTTCTATCTGGTAACATGAAAAGAATTGTTGTGGTGTCACCCAGGGTAGTTCACAGCCAAGAAGTCTTACATGTCTCCTCTCTCCACTGACTTTTACTATATAAAGGAGACTTTTATAATCACCTAAAGAAACCCCTCTCTCAGGTCCACACAGGTGATTTCAGCTGTGGGTACTGCTCTCCACCTGAAGGCTGCCTGCAGTGGAAGGTGACAAGGAGGCATATGCTCATCCTTAAACTAGTCTAAGGTTTTTTCTTCAATTAAAGACATGTTTTCTAAAAGGAAGATCTTGAAAGGGCAGCAGTTACACAATGCCCGTGATCTCTTTGAAATCTATGTAGACATCTAGTCAGTAGGTCCTGGATGATGAGCAAAGAAAATCAAGTGTAAAACTTTGTTGATACAATTTCACATCCAAAGGAGAAACAACAAGGTCTTATCCAGAAGTTAAACTGTTATTTAAAACGGAACTATATCTATGTCGCTGAATGCATGCACAACAAGTTTACTTACTTTTCTCTTACTGAATGCAAAACAGTCTTTGTCTCCCACTTCCTTTGCATTTTTGCTGTTAATTAGCAAGCTTACAGAAGAGAAAGAATATTCAAAGGAGCCAAAAGTGGGCAACTTTCTGATGATATAAAAAGATGCCATGACACTTGTTAAAGAAATCCCAACACAACTTGGCTAATTATATCTAGAGGTCTCAATTTGTTACTTTTGATCTAGGATTATATGGCTTGTTTTCTTCTTGTTAATTGACTCGTTCAGAATTTCCTGAACATTATATCATCTTTGATGTGTCTGCCTTTGTTCCCTTTCATCTGTTTGCAGAACTCCACTTAACAATCCTAGCAGTAGTTGATGACACCTAAAGTCTCAATATTTGTGAGTGAGAGTGTCAAAGTCTTCTTTGACACTGGCTGTCTGTCACAGCAGCTTCTGCTGAAACATACGGCTTCCTCAGTTGGTCTTTATGTATTTCAGAGAATGTTGGCGATATGCCATGTTTTCTTGATCCTGATGTCTGAATTGCACCAGGTAGCAAATGGCTCCCAGTGAAAAAACAACCCATAGTGTGCTGTTAGGATGAGTCTAAGATTGCTAATACAGTAATCAGTACAAATTACTAGTGTCATCCAAATTAGAAGACATGGAAAAAGCACCTTTAGATGCCTTGTTCTTACCTTCCAGTATGTTATCATCATGTTTTCCAAGGCCTTTCCTCTTAGTTTCTCTCTTGCATGATGACACTTGCATGAGGCATTTGCCACACAACCTAGTTTTGGGTTAATTTGTATTCCGAGAATCTTGAAGTTTATAGTTTGCTGCATATGGGAAAGTGTTGCTTGACTACTGGCAAACAGTGTCAAAAAGTATTGAAAAATTTCAGGAAAGAGTTCTTTTTACTTTCTTGCAATGATTTTATTTAATGGAGCAGTTTTTTCAGCTTACCCTGCTGATTTAGAAATGAGGAGAGTTAGCAGCACTTTGCCAATATCCCAGACTTTATTAATATGCTTGCTAGATGAGGAGTTCAAATAGCTTTCTTTTGTGCTCTGACTTTTACAGCTTTCATGCCCGAAGAAAAACCCACACCTGTCTGAAAAAGTTATTTCTGTAATACTGTTCAACCTATGTGGAAAGAAAACTAGGATTTATAGCCCAGCAAGGAGAGATTTAAAGCTGGCCTTCCCTGCTGCTCAGACATTTACTTTTACTTCAATAAAGCTCTACTCCTTTTGCCATACAATCCCTCCCCCGTCAGGATGTAAAGACAGAACTTGTTTTCACCATCACTAGGTATTGCCAGTCACCTGTTAAATTAAAAATTGTCAGACAGTAAGTATGTCCTACACACACTCCCTGTCCTTTGCATTGTCCATTCCCATGTTTCTCTCTCCATGGCAGCAGTGATGAAAGGATTAAATACTCAGGTAGGTCTGGTGCTGAAAATGTATCTTTACCTCCAGCAGATGTGGTTTGATGGGCCACCTGCTAGTTATGGCACCAAAAGCATTCCTTTCTGCAACAACTTATTACAAAACCAAAACCAAGTCCACTACCACCTCTGCAAAGAAAATAATATTCAGAGACTGGTACAGGGATTTGATGCATGTCCCGTTAGTTTAGGACCTCCAGTTATTCTAGGAGTCTTTTAGGGTATCAGTCTGCAAGACCTATGCTTACATGTGTTGCTTCTGTTTTTATTTAAATTTAAAATGTTATTACTTAGAGACTGATTAAAAGCCATTTTATAATGAACAAAGGAAAGAAAGATCTGTAATTCTATTTTACCTTATCTGGACAACAAAACTCAATTACTTCTTATTTTCAGAATTTTTGTATACTGTCATTGACCAATACATCTTGGCTTTGTTCTTTCCTGCCTTACAGGACAGTAAAAACTTCCCTCCTCACGCCTCCCCACACCGATTCCACTATAGGCAGCAAATATAATGTTAATGTGAGCAAACATTTAATGCTTTCAGAGCTCACTAGAGCCTGGATGCTCTGGCTCATTACACAGACATCAGTGGCAATCTGCCTCCAAGACTTCAGCAATGCCAAAGAGTTCATAAGGCACACAGGGTCCCTGTGAGAAGCCAGGTGACAAAGGGACAACTCCTCCTGAGCCAGCAGGAACAGACCCTGTGCTATTCCTTTAGGACCAGGACAAAAACAAACAAACAAACACCAAACAAAACCAAAAAAGCTTTCTGAAGCTCTGACTCTATTAATCCTTATTACTCCTGCTGCATGACTGTTTCGTTCAGTCCTTTCTTGCCCTTCACTTTAGTAGTTATCCAGTTATTTGCCTTGCTCTTTTCAACTTAACGTCCTTATCTTCTCTGTATTGGACTTGGATAAGGCATTAGGCAGATGTCATCCAAAACTGAAGAGAAAAAAGTATTTAGGGATTACCCAGTGTCCTGTAAATTTTGTCCGCTGTTAGGAACTTCCTTTTCCTTTTAACACTGATAATTAGCAATTCCATAAATATTACTTACAGCCTCTGACTTCTCTAAAGAAGGCAAGATTAAAAACAAGGACTATAATACATTCACAAATATAGAACAGAAGCTGAAAAGGAGGATAGAGACACTGCATACACACACAGAGCATCATGGCTTTGAACCCATTAGGAGGAGAGCTTTTGGCAGCAGCAATTGCTATCAGCTGTCTTACCCCTAAGTATTTTGTGATATCCAGACTGTGTTTTTCTCTTAAAACTGCAGCATGAATCTTCTTTAAAAAGCCAATCATCTATGACATTTCAGTGAGACCTTTTTTTTACTTAAAGCGTTGCTATAAGGAATTTTGAAGCAGACAAATAAATTGTCTAATGCACGGATGATGTGAATCAGCTCTGCTGGCAACTGCTACCTTCTGAAGATTGAGTCAATTTGCAGCTTCATAAAGAGCAACTGATAATGACCAGTGTGTATAAATTGTTTCATATATTTTATTGATCAACATGTCTGAATAGTGATTTCCCACTGTTTCCCAGTTCCAATGACTAATAGCTTGAGAGTGCTTTAAATATTAAATATAGTTGGAAGATTTGTTTTCCACAAGCAGGGGATTCCCATTGTTTTAGCCCTTGCATGGTTATCGTAATATGAATAATTGAAGAAGCTGAATTGCAAGGTTAAGGCTCCAAATCTCACACAGGTCTGAGAAGAGCTGGCTAAAAAGTTTTGGGAAAAAACCCCCCAAACACCCAAAATTTGACTGTTTGTTTCATTAACATTAAAAAAATTGATATTATTCTCATAAGCAAATTACAGTGTGTAGCAAACAAATCATGAAAGCTGATCTGCAGACATCCCATGTACAGATGCCATCAGGATTTCCAATAGCCTGTTTAGTTTTCTTGGCACAAAACCTAGGAACAGAAATGGTTCTGAACATAAAGGGCAGAGGCATGGGCATGGGTGGATTGCTGAAGCAAGGTTTCCTAAGGACACCAAAAGCACTTCAGAGAAAGTCAGCTCTTCTAACACAAACACTGACATCAACTTGGTTAGAAATAGAGACTTCCAAACATTTCCTGATTAATTTGTAGCTGTTGACTACATGCTTGAGTGTGTTTTCCCCAGTCTCAAATACAAGCCTGTGCTCAGGATTGTTCCACTGTAAACAAGAATGTGTTTACAATACCTTTAAAGAAATGGGTCCCACGTTTATTTGAAGATAAACATATTTATCTGAAGAAACTTACTTTTTCTTCAAGGAAATGTCTAACTACGAAGAACAAAAACACAAAATTAAGGTGCTATCTCTGTTGCATCATGTGTAAATGTTAAGAAGAGGAGACCACTGGTGCTTTGAGCTTGGCAGTAGGTTATTTCCAACACTAAAGTGGCAGAAAGTCCTCTCATTCTTACACCAGAGATCAAGGAGTTTCAAACTTTGAATCAGTGCTAAGAAAGCAAACACTTTTTGTTTAACTACCATGAAGCAAAGCAGACCAGGCTTAATTTCACTGTAAACAGATTCTATGCACTAGAATTGTGTTTCCTTTCTTCCAGACAAGCTTCATTACTCACTAGAACAAGAAAACAGCATTGGCATACCAGCCATTTCTTTAAAATAGAGACACATTAAAAACGTATTAAAGAAACCTAACACTCATAGGCGCTCATTTTCTTTAAGGAACAAAGAGTCAAGCATTGAAAATGTCTTGTTTGTCCTCTTGGTGCTGAATATTAATAGCAAGATGAGCTGTAAACTACAGAGTATCATGTACACCAACCCAGGTTCCAGTTATAAGGCACCATAGCCATCACTAGGAAATTCTGAGTGTTAGTTCAGAGCTCCAAAGATACGGAAAGCACCTTCCTGGATGAAGCGTTCACATAAATAATCATTGCCATTGTCACTTAATGCGAGGTCTTAAAGTCTTGAGTTGCTTTTGTTTTCAGGATAAGGATCTCCCAGTCCTCTGAATAGTGTTGAGACCAAAGATTCATCTACAAAAATTAAATTACGTTGCTCTGATAATTTACAAAACAACTTTGTTTCTTTCTACAAACACAAAATTTTATTTAAAAATGCAAAGATTCTTCCCATAATGTTCTCCGGGTTAGAAAATTCTTGTGGTACTCACAGTTGGATATGGTGATTTCAAATGCATACAACTCTTGCTAAAACTCAGCCAACTACAGAGGAATTAAAATAGACTACTGCACAGAATTAAACTTCATGGAAAATTCAAACAAGCAAATAACTAAAAAACTTTTTTTTTTAAACTAAAGAAACAAAGAACAATGCTTTTATAGAAGAACCTTCCTGTCCATGGAGGGCTTAAAAGCAGTACTGTGATTGCTGAACACTAAACCAGATTGTCCTTTCTGGTTTTGTGGAATAATCAGAAGCAATGCAATGAGAAATTATTTGAATCTCAAACAGAATCATTCATCCACCACTTCTGCCTTTGTGGGCCAGTTTTTGCAGTCATTTTTCTTTTCTATTTCGGAGCAAGGCTTGTTGGCTCTGCACATTGAACCTGCTTCTTATGAAACATCCCTGTACTGCCTGGCTTTTCCACTCCCTCAGAATTACAGGATGGATAAGGTTGGAAAGAACCACAGCAAGTTGCCTGGTCCAACCTCCCTGTTCAGGCAGGGTCATCCCAGAGCACACGGCACAGGATTGCAGCCAGACAGTTCTTGAGTATCTCCAGTGAGGGAGACTCCACAACCTCTCTGGGCAATCTGTTCCAGTGCATGGCCACCTGCACAGTAAAGTTCTTCCCCATATTGGGGTGGAACTTCCTGTGCATCAGTTTCTGCCCCCTGCCTCTTGTCCCATTGCTCGGCACCACCAAGCAGAGCCTGGCTCCATCCTCTTACACCCTCCCTTCAGATACTGGCAGACACTGATGAGGTCCTCTCTCAGTCATCTCTTCTCGAGGCTGAACAGGCCCAGCTCCCTCAGCCTTTCCTCATAAGAGAGATCCTCCAGTTTCTTAATCATCTTCCTTGCCCTCAGCTGGACCCAATCCAAGAGCTCCAGAGAAGCCCAAAAGTGGACACAGAACTCCAGATGCGCCTGACAACGGCTGAGTTCCCTGAATTTGGTTGCCCCTATACATTTGGGATCGGAAGGAAGCAGATGGGCTGCATGTACACAGCACCTCTGTATTAACCTGGGCAAGACCCCAGACTACTTCAGAGGTTGAATGTACAACATCAGAGGAACAATCCCAGGCCATGAGAGCAAGTGAGCATTACTGAATGTTAGTCTAACAATTTCAGCTCATATATTAGACTCATACAAATAATGTGCTGTGATGCTGTGAGAAGTAGCAAGTAGCTCAGGCAGGGAACAATTCTGTTTGGATAATAACTATGTTCTTTTCATCTTAATCTCTGAAAAAAATGATGAAGTAGGCCCTGCAGGCAAACCATGGATGATAGGATGCCATTAAGCTAATTCTTTGCATTAATGTTTAAAAAGCCAATGAATCTGTTGTTTTGTTTAGCTGTATGAACTGTTGTGCACATGACAGCTGCTGGATACTGAGATTAATTGATAGATCATTATGTGTCTTCACAGCTTCAAACTATTAACCTTCAGTAGCATTTTACAGTTAATCTCATCTGAAAAGGAATACTAAGCTAAAAATTATGAGGTTTTTTTTTTCTGTCTTCCCTAGCATCATTTATCAGACACTAAATTAGAAAATAGCTATGTTTAAAAGATGTTTACTGGAGTTACAACCTTTTTTTCACTTCAATTCTTATGGTTACAGATGACTGAGTTACGGCTAGCTTAATTTTTATTGAGAGAAACATTTTAGGAAATACAGCAACTGTAAAACATAGACTAAGCATCCACATATACTGCCTAAATACTGGCACACCCTGTGGTTTTTTCCATGTTTGTCCCAAGCATGAGAATATAGAAAGGTCATGAAGGGTCCCACACAGAAACAGCCACAGAAATGCAGCTTCTTTTGTTTTGTGGGTCACCACAGTGTCACAAACAGCAGAGGAGAAACCCAAGTAGTGTCCCCACCCATTACAGGAAGAGGGAAGACCAAAGAAAATAGTTTACCTCTCTGAGGGCTTACGGGGCTCCTCTTGTCCATCTTTTTATCCAAATATGTACTGTGGAAAGGAAAGACCTTAGGAACACTGGCTTGGTACATTTTTCATTTGTTTTGATATGGGATTGAGCTATTTAATATTTCTAGCGTCAATTTTCATGTGATTTCTGCTAATGAAGTCTTAGAGTCTATAAAAATACCCTGGGTGTGCTTGATGTAGGTCTTGGCGTTCCCCACCAGAGAGCCAGGAGACCAAGTGCTCCTGGAAGCAGGAGCAAATCTCCTCAGGTTCCCCAGCACTGTGCTGTGGGAGCCTTCCACTGTTAAATTTTACTGCTGGGTTGAAAGTTGCTTCTGTGCCTTCCTTCTGTGCCCTGCTGTGGATTCACCTTCTTATCAGGCCCTGTAAAATCATCTTTGTGAGGAAAAGTCTTGATTTCTCCCTTTCTGTCTAGCATTCTCATAACTATACCTATTATAGGTAATGTGATTTGTACAGGAGAGCAGAAAAATGTTCCTTTGAAAAGCTTGAAGCAGATAGTCTGCTCAGAGCTTGTTCCTGTTTTAATTTCTCAAAGTTAGAAAGTGCTGTTCCCTACTATAATGAGACAGAAATTTTACTTATATAGGAAAAAGGATTCTCCAAGACAGCCTGCCTTCCTCTTATAGCTCCCTTCTAGCTGTGCATGGGATTCATCACAACCCCTCCTTTTTTCCCATGTGTTCCCTGCAAAGCATAGTCTCTTTCTTCAGTCGAGCATTTCTTTCCTATACGTGCTTGCTTCCTCTGAACTCAACAAAACTCAAATATTTGTAAAGTCACTCTCAAGCCAGTGGAATTACAGGCTCTAAAAACACGATGAAAATATTCTCCTTTTGATAGTATTAAATGCAGCACATAATTTCTAAATGTGTGACTCTGTGTGACTCCTACAATAGATTTAGTGGGGTTTTTGTTTGTTTGTTTGTTAGTTTTTTTGTAGAAAATACAAAACCTGCTTGACTTCTAGTGCCTTGGAAGAGCATGCAGGACATGACTATCAAATACAAGCTGGTAGGGATCCAGTTACTATTCAAGACTGTGCCCTTTTTTACCTGGAAGTTGTTTTAAACTGAGAATGCATCATGCAGAACAAAGAATAGTTCAGGCAAACATCTGTATTGCCCAACAACCTTCTCTAGCACCCTTCAAGAACAAAAAGATAAAATCTTCGTAAAGCTCTCATGTAAGTGAAGTTATGTGACAAGCACAGATGAGAGGACATAAAGAGGTGATTTAGCTGCAGCCTCTTCTGCCTTGGAATTCTAAGCCCTTGATAAAGAGACACAAGCACCATGTCAGAGCTGCAGAGCAAGAGAGGATGAAGTATGTTGTCCACAATCTCATAAGTCAGCGATGAAAACACAAACAGACCCTAGGTCTTTAAGAAATGCTTTCCTTGACAAAGAGCCAGAGGACTGAAGGCTGTCACCTCTAGGTGCCCTCTTTAGAGCTACATTTTTATCTTCTGCTTACACTTCAGTGTTTCCTGTAAGTTTATTTTAAAGTATTTTCTATTGCTCAGTGCTTCATGTATGGGTGCTTGGGATCTTTAGTGTTTGCCCTTCTTTACCTATGAATTATATGCAATGGCATATTCTTGCATAGGGACCACTGGGACAGTTATGAAAAGGAGAAATTTTTTTTTTAGCTCTTTATTAGGAGCTACATTTTCTTTGACCTAACAGCAAAGAGAGAAAACCATGTCTGAACTGACTGTGATACAGTCAGCTCCTATTCTGTATCCAAACTGGCTTAGAACCTGATTTAGAAAAAGCTGATGCCACTTCCACCTGAAGACTGAATACCCCATGTATTAAAAGTCCCAGTAGATAATACAAGAGAAGTGCATATAGTGTCAGCACAATTCTGAGGACTCTGTTAAAGATTTAAGAGTTTGTCTCTGCAGGACCTGAGAGAGCACAAAAGTTACTGACCAAGAAATGACATCAGACTACATTTAAAAGAAAAAGGATAGATAAATCTGCAGTCCCTTTTTTACTGATTTGAGTAAGCTGGTGGGACCTTTAACTGCTATAGTATGAATAATGTAAAGTAGAGAAGTATATTTTCCTTGTTTAGTGATATCCAGAGAGAATTCCTGGGCCTCCTTTTTCACATAGCCAGTTACCGACTCCAAGTTGCCATAATGCTTTTTAAATGCAGTTCATCTAATTTGTGTGGATAAGGTGACACAGCAGGATGGATTAAACTCAAGGATCTGGTAACCAGGCACAAATTCCCTGTTGTAATCACCTGCGCTGTGTGGTTTGAGCCCAGCCAGCATAGAGAGGAGGTAGCTGTCTGCTCATACGAGCCCGGGTACTTCCATCTGCCACTTAGAATCTCTGGAATAGTTCAATTTTCACAGCACCATCTGCACTGAAATATTTCTAGGAATGGATGGCATTTTGGGACTACTTGGCATCCCTTTGTCCTCCCCCGTTCAAAAAGTGAATGTTATTTTAGGAGAAGAACAGTTAATGAAGGCTTTTCCATCCTACTACACAAAAACCATCTCTCTCCTCATGCTTTTGAGCTGCAAAAAAGTTAAATCAAGTGCTCCAGAGTGCTGATCAACTACATGGCTTGAACTCATAGGACAGCAACTTTCAAGGACCATGACAGCTTTTTCAGTTTTCCTGGAACATGAAAGGCTGCTGGGATTCGGGAGATAAGAAGGTCAGATGCAGAGGTGGCTATCTTATGGTTTTTATAGAAGTATTCTGTTTCTGCTAAAGACATTCTGTTTCCGTTAAAGAAATGTGGGAAATGTGTCCTAAGGACATTGTTATCAGCAGTACAACAGTACTTCTTTTTCTTTACTGCCATAAAAGCATACTCACAAGGTGTAGGGCGGTCCTGAGAAACACCTTTGTTGCAGTTACCATAGAGTCAGAAGCAACCTGGACAGGTAAAAGATGACTTATTCCAATATGTCCCCACCCCCCTCCTAAGCTGGGAGCCCACCGGGCACTGTCAGCGAGGTGGTGGGGAGCTGTTTGCCCTGCGTGGAAGCATCAAGGTGGGTTCCTAACCTTGGTCCAAGGTGTTGCTGATCACTGGATGACCAGAATAACACACGAAATTTTGTTCCTTCTATTTGGCCAGGTGGTTAACTGTATTCATTTTTGGTGTACCGGTTTATTCTGCATTTTTAAAATGTAAAATACCTAAGCTTTTCATATCAATGTACCTGTGTGCTGTTGGTTTATGAATAAGCCAAAACTGTGCAAAAAAAAAAGTCTTTCTGCATGACTGTGAGTGGTTATGCCTTTAAATTATGCTTCAAATCAGGAAAACACATGCTGAAGAAGTATACGTTAAATATGGGTGAAATCTACACACCTTGTCTTAATGAGCACCTCTTGAATTTCCTTGGTAGATGTTATTGTGTTGAGACTTCTATCTCCATTGACATACAAAGGATGTGAACTGTGAAATATTCCAACACGTGGAAAATAATAAGATTTCTAGATGGGAGTATGAAGTCTATTGAACAGGCTGCTAATGTATCTGGATTTATTTCAGAGATATTCATTATCACTGGGCAGACAATGCTAAACTACATTGAAACGGATTTTTATTTCACAAGCAGGAAAATATTATGAAAAGCTAATAAAATGCCATCGTTTAGACTAATACTTCAGATAAGTCCCACAAAGGCTAGGAGTATTTATAAAAGGTTTTCTTTTGGCAAGATATTAAGTTTAAGTTAAATTAATTTACTTGAGTGCTTGAAAGACAGACAAATGAGGCAATCGGGAGGAGATCCAAGACATGCAATTGCTCTATACACGAAGAGCCTACAATTCACAACTGCTAAGGAACAGGTTTTGATGAAGTGCAAGAGGGGAGGGAATCCACCACAAGGAACACCTGTGAAGCACAGAGGGGTTCACCGCCCTCTTAAAGGACCACAGAAGACAAAGGGCAGCTTTTTTCCTATCTTTTCTTCCATTCTTTTACTGTGTTCCGTTCTGCCATACAATCACACTTCAGCAGTAGAAAAGGTAATAACACATTAATTTGCCAAGCACCTGCACCCAGGCTTGTGGTTTGAATTTTTGTTTATTTTTTAAATTCTGCTCTCCCTCCATCATTCTAAATATTTGATTTATTATTTGGTATCCCCATAGCTACTCTTTTCTTCTGTTGATCTCTCTAACATACACCAGTCAAAAAAAGATCTGACATAAATGTAACTGAAAGTGAACAAAGTGAACAAGAAGCTACTGTGTCTTAGAGCGTTCATGCATTTGACCTGATGCGAAACCAATAGTACAACATTTGGATTTGGGTTGTTTCTGACAGGAAAGAGGAAAACCTGCTAACAGACACCAGAAAGATTCAAGGTTGAGAAAACAGTGACTGAAAGATATCCTGAGCAGCAGCAGAGTATGTTATTAAATGCAGGATTGACTCTGATTGTATATACCCATCTTAAAGAGGTTTCTTTCAGAACATCAGCTTCAGAATTTAGAGAACCATTTCGTCTCCTTTCCACGGAAGCGGAAAAAAACCCAAGCATTTTGTTACAGTATCTGAAGAAGTATTATGACCACTATCCAAACAAGGTAGTTGCTTTTGCTTTACTAGTCTGAAATCAGGGAATTTACTTACATTATCTTAGTTGGGCGGTTGGTCTCTGTAATGACCAGACCATCCAGGTTTTGCAATATCTTTCTGAAAGCTCTGCTTTCTGAAGACAACTTGTTTTAAGAATTTCTTTTCTGTTCTAGGAGAATAATCCTGTATATTAGCTTCAAGACACTCTACTCAAAATGTTGAATCTGAGAGAACATAAATCTAATTTTATGTTTCTGAAATTTATGTCGTGGCTTTTCAAAGCATTCAAGGGCAGGTTTCCTTAACAAACTTGATAAAAAAGGCTTTAGCTAACTTGAAAGGTAATACAGAAGGACACAGACACAGTCAGGTCCTCAGATTTATTGCTTTATTCATCTATTTGAAGTTAGAAGAAACAATTAGGTGGGCAGCTGTTTTTTATTCAGTGTGAACAAATAGGGAGGAAACGCCTGAGATCCCAAAGCAGAATGCACTTTGGATGAAACACATCATGAACAATAGCACTCAATGCCAGGGCGGGGGAACAAGGTGGGGTGAGGATCCGAGGTGGTGGCACTCCTGCAGAGGTGTGGGACAGGAGAGCAGAAGCCACGGAGTGCTGCAGAGGGAGGAAGCCCTTCAGCAGCTTGAGGAGCTGAAGAGCGATTAAGGGATGACAAAGACAAGGCTGAATTGTCACCAGTTTTGCTCATGCTAATGCAAAAGGGCAGGACACTTAACACGATTAATATTAGCAGGTAGGTAGGAAGCAGGGCTGAACAATTAAAGGGCAGGGCAGAGAATGGATAATTGGGCTTTAATAAAGTCAATGGGGTATGCTCAAATGTACCCTAAAGCCAAAGAAATCTCAGAATCATTATCCTTGAGAAGTCACATAAAGCTGGGGAAAGGCAAGCACTGTGCTTTCCTTAACACAGAAAGAGTCCAGGGAATCATATATCAGCTTACTTCACACCCTGGAAGATGTCAGAGCAAATGTTAAACGATCAATTTGTAAGTACATAAAGGAAGGCAAGGTGCTTGGTAGACATAGCAGTTTTCATGTATCTCAAAACTGTTTAAGAAGGGTATAGAGGTTAACTATTCTCCAAGGCTGTAGAGAGTGAAACAAAGAATAATTGGTTTGTTTCACAGCAGGGAAAGGTTAGAGGCTAGACTGGAGTTCAAAGCAACTTTCTACTTAATCACAAGAACAGCAAAATTCTACAAGAGTGCCTACGAAGGTTAAGAAAATTGAGCTGGAGGTTTTCAGTAACATGTCAGATACATATTTACTACACAACACTTCAATGCGACCTCAGAGCAAGAAGGTAAAAGAGCAAAACACAAGACGTATTCGAGATTTTTGTGTCAGACTTTGTGTTTCATGTGTTTTGAGGGGTTTTTCCTCACAGTTTTCAATACATCTGTATTTTTCTTATAGATTTTCACATATTGTTTTCAAAGGCAGTCCCAGATAGCTATCATAACTCCTGCCAGCTCAGAACTTTATGAGGACCTTCAATGTATTCAATGACTTGAAGACCTCAGCTCATCATACATAGGATTTTATGAGAATACTAGTTTTCATTTTAAATAAATAAATAAATAGGGGGTTGGTACAGTTCCCCTCGAACTTTATAATCCTTGTAAACGTAGAGATAAACTTGGCAATGTGACCAAAGTGTAACCTGACTCAAAAACAAGAGAATGAGAATCCCCTTTTTTAAACACTAAATTTCAAAACCTCTCTGAATTATCTTTAAAAGTTCAGGAGCAGCCATGAGACAAAGAAAAATACATATTTTCTTCTAGTATCAAAACCAATTTCAATTAAAAATGTTGTTGAAATTTACTTCTCTTTGTTGGGTTTTAAAACATCCTGTTCTTATTTTGCATTGCTTAAGGAACTTAGGATGGCTTACATCAGCGAGAATACATGTAACAAACTGACAGGCATTTATTAACCCTGCAACTCAAGTCTTAGGCTCCTAATGAGCTGGTTTTGCTTTACCGAAAGACAAGAAATAATACAACCTTTAATTAGGTCTCGTCCTCCATGCCTTCCTGGTCCACCCTTTGTCACTTTGAACAGAGCTAAGTGAGAGCACGGAGCTTAACACCAACTTATTCCTAACACATGCAATCACTTCTTTTAAACCATTACCCATGTACAAACCCAGAATAGCTGTAAGTTATGCCAGAATGTGTTGTGTTGATTTACAACAGCATGACTGGACAAAGACTGTGATCCATGATTATGATGTCATAGTGCTTGGGGACGTTTTAGATGTTTCCTCACACCGTGGCAGGCTTTGTTTCATCTCTCATACATGACAGGAGCATTCTGTCATCATAGTGCTGTCACAGTTGTATTACTAGATACTGCTAGACATTACTCAACATATATGTCTTTTGTCCATTCACTAAGTGACTAAGCTTAAAAAATCTAAAGCAATTATTCCACATTTTCTTTATTTCTCTTACACCAATTTTTAATTATTATTTCACTGTGATGTGTGCTCATGATGGTTTTTTCCTTTTTTTTCCCGTTAAAATTGTAAATATTTCAGTTTCAGTCTTTCAATACTTAAGCCCAGATTTACAGAACCACCTCAGTCTCTCACTCCACTGACTTTGTTTTGCGTCTACACCTGCACATGAAATTCTACTCATCTAAATCAAGCTCCTCCTAAACATCACTTGGCTAATCCGTTATCTAGGCATGCATCCTTAACATAAATACAAATTATTCAGGATCTGACTTTATAAATAATTGACGTAACAAAACATCCCCTGCACTGCACACCTAACGCCCAGTGTTTTGCAGGACTATGACCCAGTGAGTAACACGAATGATAATATTTGCATCTGCAATTAACTGTTGCCACCAAAAAAACCCCAAGCATGTATTAAAACCAACAAAAGTAGATGGGAAGAAACATTTTGAAAGAATAAGGCTCATTTCTGCTTGTATTTTTAAAGTGTACCCTGTTAGAACCCTTGGGATCTACCAGAAGTAAAACTGTTTTAGGCCTAAATCAACTCTTACTCTGGAGAACTTGAACTCTCAAGCAGGATCCAGGGTGAAATCCATCTGATATTGTGTGTTAGGTTCATGGAAGCACATACAATTAGTAAATACAATTCTTTATATATAAAATCTGTAATTCATGCAGTGCTTTTTAGACAGTTTGGTTATCACTTACTGGGGTACTCCTAAAAAAATGTTAGTCTGAAAAATAAACTTAATTGTGCACAGCAGAATGGAAATGGCCATGGACTGCATTATTTTTCTTTTTAATTTGAACAGACATTGTGATAGTGTTGTTTTAAACCTTGTATTGTAGGAGAGATTATTTTTACACTACATGTGGGTGAATTTATGAACTGTTCTCTTACAGTTATGTAACATGGGAGAAGATTAATTAAGAGCTTTTTGGTTTTGAACCATAGCAATACTTCAGAAATAATATTACATTAATTCTGTGAGTACAGTTAAATTCTATCATCATCTTTTTAATTTCAGAGATTATATTTTCCCTTCAGCCAAGGAATAAAGACAAGGTATCTTGATTGCTTGTTCTCCACTGAACTTACTCCATGCTGTCTTCCTCCTGGTCCTCTTTTTAAGAATATTATCTTCATCTGTCCTTCATCAAATTAAACAGAAAGACTGTGTGACTTCGGAAATGGAAGTGATGAAAAGAGATGCTTTTACCTCTTAAAATCAGTATTTTTAACTGTTCTAACCATTTTGAAAAAGTAGGGCTCCTACAGCAAAATACTGTTACCTGAGAAGTGTCATGCAGAGTGAGGGGAAGAGGCTGTCTCCTGCTGAAATGTAGTTTATTTAATTCACCAGCTTTCAGAGCGCCGCAGTGCCGTAGCAGGACCGCTGAACTAATCAATTGCTGTGTGTAACTGCCTCACAGGAACAGCTGCACAAATAGATTGAACATTACAGAGATCACAGGTGCTGGGGCTTTAAGTCAATCATCTGTGCAAGCACAAATATTTGAGGCCAGCGTCTCACATAACAGCCTCTCAGACAGCATGGAAACAGGCTTACCACAGTCACTTTAGACATCCCTTGCACTGACGGCCTACACTTTCCAAAAGTCTTATCTGCAGAGCCAAAGTGTAATGCTAACAAATCTCTCTGAAATCAATTAGGTTAGATCCCAATACTGGAAGAATTATTTGCGTAGAAAAGCAGCAACTGAAAAAACAGGAAGCAATCTCGTATAGAATACCTTCTCCTCACTCTCTGTTGTTTTAACCGTGAAACTACTCTGCGTGAGGACTGTAGTTCTATAATGAAACTGCAAAAATCCAACATGGCTGATAAATTGTAACACTAGATTTCTATTATGTAACACAGAAAAGCAAGCAACCTCTTTCGCACTTATAATCAGTGAACATCTCACGTTCAATGATGAAACTACGAAATTATTACTTCTTTTTACTCTAAGTGGTAAAGCAGAAAAACCACAGCTTTCAGAAGAAGGAAGAGCTGAAAAGCCATCATAAGCTGTTTTCTCCTCAAACTCTTAGTTCAGAGGAAGAAATCAGCCTGGATATCAAACCCTGCACATTTTATGATCTATTCCACAAGAGAAGCTGTACCATACTGCAATGAAAAGCAGCATAATGGAAAGTATAAAATGAGAGAGAATAACATTTGAACAAGCCAATCATGACAAGTCACATCAATACTTGCAAAGCAATTGGTACCCAACAAGCATTACACCATCACCCTATTGTCTGCCAAACAGAGGAGATGGGAAACATTGCAAAAAAAAAATGGCAAAGGCCAGCACATTTACCTGACCTCACTGCAGATATCTAGAAAGGGTGAAGGAACACAGACTAAGCCCTAAGCAACTCATCCTAAAATCCGGTAAAATTGATGGGTTTTTTCCCTGTGCTTACAAAAGAAGACAGTGAAATTCCGAGTCAATGCTTCGGAACACACCCCAGTGAACTTAACACGTAAATTGAGTACTACTAACATTCTGGAATTTGATGAACTCTTCACAAAGACCTGAACTACACTTACATGTAATTTACAAAACACGGGCTACACAGGATATATGATATTATTTCACAAGACTGCTGGTAGCTGGGACTAATCTGAAGCTAGGTTCTGACGCTGGTGAAGTCAAAGTCTACAATCCTATTCCCTTCAGTATGGGCTTCATTTTATCAGGAAACTGCTAGAAAAGCCACAGCACATCCTGAGAAGGGGAAACTAAACCATGATTATTCATGGTTCTGCTTAAAGGCCAGAGTGCAACAGAGCACTCCAGAGGCATGACAGGTATCTGAACACAGCGGGAAATGTGCTGCAAGCCACTCATCAGGGTTTCCCTGATTGAATCTGAGTCCACATGAGACTGAGCTTAGGTTTAGATTTCTTATGTCTGATTACCTAATAGATACCATAAATGAAGGCAATAGTTCAAAGGCTGTAAAAGACAAATAAGTTCTAAAAGGGTTGCACTGGCAGAAAACGCAGAGTTTTAGGAAGAAAGCCAAATATTGTGTTCTCATGCAGTTTCTTTTCGTTAAACCTTTTCCAGTTTGTCAGCATCATAATCCTGAATTTAAACTTCATTTTTAATAGGAATGAGGATGATTTGTTCTCCCCCCCACCAGTGTTTGCTGATTGCTAGAGGGGAAAACAAGGCAATTTTTTCTTCTTCGTCCTGAGGCTGCACTCAAGTGTTCAGCAGCTGTCTCCCCCTCCTCCCTCTCTTTCTGCTGAATTGGAACAAGTGCTTCAGCAGCTACACTGCAAGACAGATACAAGTGGAAAAAAGGATTCCCTGAGCATATTATTTTTTTTTTATTACTCCATCTCACACCAGTACAAGATAGGATATATGACTGGACTGGAAAGCCTAAGAGGGGACAAGAACAAAGTGGCAATTGCTTAACCAACGTTGCAGTAAAAGTTATTTATAATACTGACATGAACCATCAAAAGACGATGAGGTAGAGACTGAGCTAGATCAGGTAAGAGGAATGATATTACAGAAGTCAGATTTAGCTGGTCTATCTAAGAGCATTCAGCTCATCACATATGATATAGAGACAACTGCAGGCTGCCCTAGATTTTATTGTCAATACTCTCAGATACCTTTTCAAATATCCACGAAGCAGAGTTCTGGGAAGTTTTTTTTTTCCCAAAGTTTCCCACCAACTTCCATCTCAAAACAGAGGAGATGGGGTGCTGGAGAAAAGGTTCTTCATATCCTATAGGAATCATTCTTGCGCAAAGGTGATTAGGATAGGATAATAAAACCAGATCTCCATAAAACTAGATCTCCAGTCATTTTGCAAGTTTACTTCAAGAACAAAATTGCCAAACCACAAGAGGATGAAGGCTTACATGCTTTCAGGAAGACTGAAGTAAAACCACAATAAATGCTTCTCTGACAGTAAATTGTTGAAAATATTGAGTCATCATACCGGATGAGGAGTTGTACTTTTCCTTTAGTGCTCCATGAGTCCACATTCTCACTATATTGCTGTAGCAGGTCCATTTGTACTGCAAAATGAAAAATCATCCAGTACCTGTAGCAAGATTAAAAGGGAGGAATTGCTATGTACCTAAAAGCAAATAGTTCTAGTTAATAGGGCAGATGAGCTTTGGCTGGTTTCTCTGTGACCTCCCTGCTTACTTAGAGAGTTTGAGAAACTAGAATAATCCCACCTTAAGTCTGAAAGTATCTAGATTAAGATTTTTCTTACTGATATTCAGTAAAATCTTAATTTCTCTTAGCTATGATCAGTGAAAGATTATACCAAACCAGTCAGTATATCTTCCTTCTCAAATAGATGATCACCCATCAGCTGAGTCATGGTAGCTGTCCAAAGATTAGCATCACTTAACCCTAGACAGTAACACCCGAGCTAATCATGTAGGTGCTGTTTGGACTCAGTGCAGCAGGATTCACACACACAGTTTTGAACAGCTACTCTGAGATATGTCCAAGTGCACTCCAGATGCACCTGTTCCTTTCCACTGACTTAAGCATGAACTTAGACAACTAGCTCAGACATAGACCTCTCTAGTGCAGAGATCTAAATTTAGAGCAGTGAAACCCTTCCATTGTGCACTCCTAACCCATGGCACACTGGGAGTAATTTGATGCAGTGAAAGAGAGTTAAATAATATTACTTGGCATTTTACATGTCAAGTACATGAATGAACAATTGCCACAGCTCAGCTGACACACATTGACTGCTTTACTTGGTGAGTTGTGGTAACTTGACTCTGAGAGTGAGCTGTTAATCATACAATATCCTCCAGCTCCCTGGTTATGCAGGAGGACTACGAGAGACAAAACCTTTTGGGGCTTAGGTTTGGGTTTTGTGGGGGTTTTCTTCAGCATCCTTACATTGTCATAACTTTGGCAGGAGGAAATATGGTACACTGGTTATAAAATAATCAACATTTGAGAACAACATGTTATCTTTTCTTTATTCCTCCCAAGCACATCTGAGCAGCTCCAGCTATCCAAACCCGCAGAACTTAATTTCTCTTTCACGAGTACGTGAGGAATCAAGATCAGGTAGCTGACTGATGTTGATTATGGCTGAGCAGAGGAGGTTTGGATTTCCAGCCAAGAGCAGGGTATCACATGTCCTGTCTGTTTTCATCTCTCTGCTTCTCTGAGGATTTTTCATATGGCATTTTGCAGCTGTCTTCTTGTATCAGCTTTTAAAGTATTCTCATAATTATATTGCACTCATGAACATACTGTTGTTAAAATATTTTTGTGATATCAATTTGTTCTGAGATATACAATGACAAATGCTATCCAGAGTCTTGCTTTACCTGGAATTCTGACAGCTGGACTTACTCGGTGTTGTCTACAACCACCCTTCATGGCACAGTAGAGAATGCTGAAGTGAGGAGTAAAACTAACATGCAAAAAGCATGCACTTCCCACTCTTAAAATCCAATCCAAAGTAATTTCTTTGGTTTTCCCTATGAATCCTCAATTCTCCTTTCAATTATTTTTTACCTTTCTGTACTCGTCTTTCCATTGAATTCAATCCAAAACCTATGTAACTGAGTAGATAAGGCTAAAGTATCTCCATACATAGACACATATATATACACTTACGTATATTAGTCAACTATGTACCCATAATGACTTTTAATATGTCCTCAAACAAAAGCACATAAATGGCCAGTTTGAGTCTGAACACCAGTTGTTATAAATGAACAGGGGTACTGATTGCATTTTCTTTACTAGCTTTTGCTGGACGGGGACTCCAGGCAAAGAAAGAAGCAGGTATAAAATAATAAAATTGCTCTTATGTCATAGGAGATATGTGAATTTAAGTCTGAAGTCTGCATAACATTTTTTTTCATCAGTATCTGAAGAGCCCTCAAGGGTTATTCACGCTGAGAGGGAAGATTATAACTTCCCAGGAGTTATAAACTCAGACAAAGTGGGCTTGCTCATTCAAGATTCACAGAAAGGCACTATTCCTAGAAACATTTCTGGAGCTCACCTGCTTGCAGGACAGGCAGATGGAGAAGATGTGTTCACAGTGTGGACAAATGGGCAGAGCTCCACTGAGATCACCAGAGCTGTATCCCCAATGTGGGTCTGGAATCACTGATACAGGCTTACTGATACCAGCATAAAGGCACCCCAACTCACTGCCAGGACATTTTTACAGTGAGCAAAGCCCAAAGCATGAGGTCTTTGCTGGAGCTCACTTTGCCTGTGCAGCCTGATAGGAATGGCCTAGGGTGTTCTCCTAAAGGAGTAGTAGAGCACATCCCAGGTATTAATGTGGACTGGGATAATGAGCCAACACACCTCAGCCATAGCACTCTGCTGTTTAGCAGTCCCAACGCAGGCTGCTGTTCCCCACCACTGCAAAGTGACTGCAAGTGCACCAAGCAGGGATATGAGGGAGGCCACGAGCCCCAAAGCTCTGTTCCTCCTCGGTAAATCCACCCAGAAGAGGAACAATGTGTGTTGGGCATCTTCAGAAAAGCTTGACTTAGTGAAAACACAAATTCATTTAACCCTGCCTCACATGGTAAAGGGAAAAATGTCCCTCTCCATTTGTTGTAGTCAGCAGCTGTCTAAAGAGCCTCAGGGTAAATTTCCCAGAGTAGCCATTATGCAAACTGCTCATTTCTGAGCATCAGAGGAAAAGTTCAGCAACTTTCATCCAAAAATCTGCTTCCCTTGGGCACATCCCACCTCTTCTGACATGCAAGCAAAATAAGTTTCTTTTACCAGCTCTCTGTGCGTGTTCATCACTTTGTGCAGTTCTGCTGTCCTCCCACCACCCTTCATGCTCCCTCTGGGGGAAAAATATCTGTCACAGTAAAAGCACAAAAGGGATGTGGCAAAGCCACAGTTTCCCAGGTTTATGAAAGCAGTCTTCTGCTGCAGGACATATAAAAAGGAACAAAGTAATATAACTGCCAAATATTTAGGTACTGTAAATGAACAAGAATATAGATATATTTACTTTGTCATTTTCACAGAGGTGCCACAAGATGAATCTTGAGCTAATTCAGACTGAAGCAGGAAATTTTAAGGACTGAAACTCCAAGAGCAAATAAACCCAATCGTTTTGAGATATCAGATCCCAACTTAACAAGTTTCTCTAAAGCACATTTCTTTTACAACATCCTGGCAGTGGAAGTGAAACATTAAAGGAATGTATTTTAAAGGGACCCAAGGGTTCTGCAAGATCATCCTTCTCTTGCTGAAATAGCCAGAAATAAATTTTCAAATGTCATGTGTCAGAAAAAGCATAGTTAGCAGGGCAAAAGATATAACTCCTTTTGAAAATGTTGCTGCTGAATTCAAAAATCCTCTGACCTATGCTCAAAACTATGTGTGACACTTCAGTTTAATACTGAGAGGTCCAATACAGCAGGTAGTGATTGGAAAAATAGGAAGTTTTGAAAATGCTCCTCCAGGGGCTTCACAGAAATGAGCTTTTTTGTCCTGTACTTAGCTGTCAAGTCCAATTACAGTGAAACAATTTCAGTACTAATGGTATTCCTACTCCATGAATCTTGGTTAAGAAGTCAGTGACCTGCAATTTGGGGCTATCAGGAACTACATATAAGTTTTATTTTATAAAACTCTTTTAAGGTATTGTAAGAATGTAAAAATTTTTTGTAGTATGCATCACGTGATTTGAAGCAGTGGACAGATAATGATTCCTGAATAGTAATAATAGCACTTCAGTTTTCCTGAAGCTTTATTGTGAAGTATTCTAGTGCTATAATTAATGTTATAACTGAGTAATGCCAGGTAGGGCTTATATTTATAGCTGAGTAACAAGCAGAGATATCAAGGCGTATAACCTCTGTACATATGTAATACCTTAATAGGTTGAGTAGTGGTGCTCATATTTATGATGTTCTTGGTCCACACATGAAGAGTGTTGTGCTGAATCCTTAGAAGAAATTCCTTTTCTCAGCCTTGATGCAGTTGCAGCAGAGATGTGGCAACAAAAAGGTGCATTTGAGTGTGATTAAAATCATCATGATTGGTGACACTTGGGGGAAAATGGGAGATCTTTGCAAATATACTGGAAGCATTTAAATTGAAATATTAGGTAAATACTCATTGAGAGCAAAACATAGCAATCAGCATAGATATTGACCAGCTTAATAGTTTCTAAGAGGCCACCCTGTACAATAAAATTGCTTACTAGATTGAAAATCCACTACCTGTATGCTGGAGCCAAAAAAGAGCATCTGAGGGCAAGGACCTCATTATTGAGCAGGGCTTCATCTGAGAAAAGAAAAATCAATAAACAATGCTATTATATTAAAAATAAGCTAATCCAATATCCAGAAAAAATGACAAGGAGTGAATATGCTGTTTGCAGAAAAGGTAATAAATAAAACCATGATAAATAAAGCAACTTAACAGCCATATCTCTTCAAAAATCGACCTGGAGAACACCCCACATTTGGAGGAGGTAGATAAGGGCAGTGGTAATTGTAGCTAGGGCAAGTGTTTTTTGAAATGACAGATAGTTTTAACTCCAGACAGCCATACTACAGCCATTTGATACTTCCAAGTTTTATGTTAAGACAGATTGCCTTTAAAAAAAGCCCAGTAGTTTTACTGCATTTTCAGCTTAATAAAAGGCTTATGTAGATTTTCAGTCAGTTTCTGTAATTTCCAAAACACTCCACAATAACACAGGGTCTTTCCATCCAGATTATGCTGCAAATGTGCAAAAGCAATTCTTCATGCATGTTTTCTGTTTGCTAGAATTTACAGAATCATAGAATCATTCAGGTTAGAAGAGACATTTAACTTCATCGAGTCCAATAGTGAATGCAGCACTGCCAAGTCCACCATTAAACCATGTCCCAAAGTGCCACATCTACATGTCTTTTAAATATCTCCAGGGATGATGACACTCCTGTCCCTGTCGCTTCCCAGGGCAGCCTGTTCCAGTGCTTGACTACCCCTTCAGTGGAGAAATTGTCCCTAATATCCAATCTAAACCTCCCCTGAGATAACTTGACCTATTGTTTGTTAGCTGGGAGAGGAGCCCAGCCTCCAGTTGGCTACATCCTCCTGCCAGACAGTTATAGAGAGTGATAAGGTCCCCTCTGAGCCTCCTTTTCTCCAAGCTAAATGACCCCAGCTCCCTCAGCTGCTTTTTGTAGGACTCGTGCTCCAGACCCTTCCCCAGCTCCACTGCCCGTCTCTGGACACTCTCCAGCACTTCAATGTCTTTCTTGCAGTGAGGGGCCCAAAACTGGACCCAGGATTTCAGCTGTGGCCTCACCAGGGCTGAGTACAGAGGGATAATCACTGCCCTGGTCCTGCTGGATAAGCTTCTAAAAATCTGACATATATTTAAAAGCATTTTTCTCACATAAACTTTTTCATATACAATAATTCTCTCATTCAGCACGTTTGCGGAAGTTATGCAGGTAAAGCTGTTTATATACATTTCTACAGCATGAAAATTTACCATCTATTGACTGACCTCTAGTGGAAATAAAGCAAAATTTTGGAATAATTTTTTAATTGGTATTGGATATTATGGTGATTATTGGATTTTGGTGTGCTAAAAACATATTTAATTTGCATTATATGTTTTACTGTGTAAAATGCAAAACAAATCTGGGTACATGTGACTTTTCCTCTCAAGGTATATCCAAATACATTACTAGAATGGCAGGATGAAACCTGCTGCACATTTAGAAACCAGTATTTTAGTTTTATTTAAACTAGGTAACTCTAAAATGGCAATGCATGAAATACACCCATAACAGAGACCCTGGCAAGCAATGTTCTGCAACAGGGTACAGAGAACACTTTCTCTGTGTTGGTCAAAACTACTTGACGACTATAAATAACCACAAATTCTCACAAGAACTTCATACATTTTCATCTTTATGCATCAGTTTTTTCCATCCACAGATGCCACCTGGCTCCATCTCAATTCCACTCTTGGACAGATGTTGCCTCAGCGTTGAGGCATCACCCAACTAGCGTTATGTGTTTTCTTCACATTGTATTTTCTTCCCTAATTTCACCTCTCCTGTAATAATTCCTGGTTGGCACTTACAGAAATAAGGGCTGAATATATACATGTGCATGAGACACCAATTTCATTCCCGTATTTGTAGGACCTGGAAATATTTTAAAACTTGATCAAATAGAGAGAATACTGAGCATATTTCTTCGTTACTTATTCATCATGCCTGTGTTTGTTTGCCTGATTACTAATGAAATTCATTCTGCTCTCCCCTGACTGTTGAATTCCAGATACATCTTTGCAATTAAGCCTTTGGTTCTGTAGCATATGGTTGTTGATGGTTTTGAATGAGGAGAACACAGTAGCATCTGGAGGGCTCTGATTAAAAAATATATTAAATATAAAAGAAGCCAAAACTCAGTCTTGTAAAGATGCCTCTTTCAATGAAAAATCCCTGTTAGAGAAAATATTAATGCATAATTTCTAAGGTGGCAGCACCTGAAAATTTTGGCCTTGCTATCTGTTCAGCTCAGCCAGATTTGTTTCATTATTTGCCATCTTTTTGAAGCTTGGGGAAGCAGTCTTGCATTGCTGTGTGATGGGATTAGAGGAAATGCGAGCAGTCTGTGTACTGGAAACATCTAGGAATAATAGGACAAGTCTGTAGTATGCAAGCATTTGACTTAAAAATAAGGAGATATTTTGGCTTCATATACACGGATTCCTCTAGTATAATTACCCAACACCCTAAAATACATAACTCCTTTCAGTTCAGCTGCATTTCTTGCTCTGAGCTTACCTTTTTAGGGAGTACGCTGGACTATTCCCCATCCTTACACTCCCCACATGCCCCTCAAACATCCTCCATCCTAAGCTGAACCAGTGTCTCTTCTCCTACAGCTTTTGCTCACCAGGGAGGCCCTCTCTGATTCCCATTAATCCAAGTCAGCCTCACCATGGCGACATCATTACTTGCCTTCCCACTTCAGTCCCCCAGCTCCCACCAATATATTTACACAGTTAAACATTTCCTTGCTTAATGCAAAAGAAATAACAAATTCACCATGGAAAGGAACACTGAACAAAAATACTGATTGATATTTTATTAGGCTTTAGAAATACATTCATTAAGGGTAGACAACAAAGATAGCTTCTACACTGAAGTTGGATGAGATATTACTTAATCTACTTTACGTATTTTTTTCCAACCTTTTTAATTACATTTATTTTATAAGGGGAGTCTACAAAGTTGTTTTGGTTAACATGCGGTGATAAAAGGAGGATAAACTGGCTTTGTTTTGCTGAGTTTATGAAAGAGATTTTATACCATTTTTGGAGCTATGAGCATATTTCTGATAGTTTCTCCACCTTTTATTCACACTGGCTACCCTTCCGATTAGCAACAGGGTGAAACTCTGTTGGAACCCAGAGATCAAATAACCACAATCTTTCAGTATTGACAGGTAATGATTTTCAAAATCACACAGTGTTTGTCCTGAGGCCTTGGAAAATACTTCCCTTATCTGATGATAACACTAACATTGCTACTGTGTAATTAAAAAGCAACTTGTTATATCACTGGGTGGAATATGTAAAGATGTAGAAAATTAGGTTTATGAGTTGTTAGTAATGTATTAGTGGCAAGATGGAGGATTTTGGGTGTGGGTTTTTACTTCTTCTTTCTTTCTTCTTCTTCACAAATCTGGATAGTTTAACATTGGTTCGAAAAGGCCACAATGCAGATGCTAAATGAACAGTCACTGGATTATAAGTAAAAACATGTTAGTTGGCAACTCTTAATTGGATAGACGAGACTTTAAATAGCCTTGGAATTCGCAACTCGAGGCCATTTTTCCACCTTGTTACCTTGGGCTCCTTTTGTGCTGCTGTACCATAGATAAGAACTTAATAAACAATCTAATTAGAAGAACATCTCAGCGCCTCCTGTGTTGCATTCCAAACTCTGAGCAAAGAACTCTCGAAACAGCAAAGGTAGAAACAGAAATGGTATTATTATCAAAACTCTAAAAACTACAACATCCCCATCTTCAGTAAAGATTTTAACAAGTCAGAGAGAGGAAGGAAAGTACTGCTTTAATCCTGAATGGGGGACTTTTTCATACAATGCAATTTCACACCATTTGTTATTCACAAAATATATAAAGACTGGGAGAATGAAAATTCATTTAATTACTTTCATCCACCTTTTTAGTTTTGATTCAGAACTTTCCCAAAATCAGACTTGCAACAGGGTTTTGGCTCAGCTTTTTTGACCTTTTTGCCCTGTTCTTGTAATAGTTTCCCCATTCTCTATATCATAAGAGGTTAGATTTCAAGTTGCTCCTATTGACTTAAGTGAGGCATTCTCAAAATTTTCCACTGGGCATTAGTGTCCTAATCTGGATTCACTCAAGAATTAAAAGTACATTTTTATTCTGTTTCACTCCTGTATAACAATTTTTACACTTTCATGGTATTGCTAAAGAACATATGGACATTTTTGTTTGACTGTAGTGTTTGGGATTGAATGTGGAAATGAGAAGATGCAGCCCAGTGCATGTCCCAGAAGGCTGTGCTAGTACACCGGACTGGGTATAATGAATCCATCAGATGGATAGTCTCTCCTGTATGATCCCAGTTTCCTGCCATTTGATGTACAACCACGGAAATAGCATGCAGTGAAAAGAAATAAAAATAAACCAAAAATTCTTCCATTGAAATGAGTAGCACTGCTATTAATGGAACAGGAGATTTGTGAGATTTTAGTTTTCCACTAAAGCCTGTTCGTGTACACATTTTTTTTAATTCCTAATCTGATCTTTATATAGACAGTTTAATCATTCTTGATAGAAAACCTGGTCTCCAATCCTATTTGGCTGAAAACCCGAAGCATTACTTGCTGCAAGATTAGCTCCCTAGAGACCATCCTTTCTTATGCTTATATATCAGTCTTGAAAGCTGTTCAACAGATTGTAAGCAATTTTAAGCTTGAGATTAACTACATTTTTTAAAAAATGAAAATGTGTCATGGTCTTTTTAGAACCATTCAGGTTTGGAAATGTGAAATCTGTTATTTTCTACAGACAGAAAGTATTAGACTATTCTGGAGCTAAATACAAACAAGTTTCTGGGAGAAAAAATAGGGAATTTTTTAACCTTCCAAATGTGGTTTACAAAATGTCTTTGATAAATAAACACTTATCTCAGGAATATTTTAACTGGTCATTTAATAAATACAGTGTGTTGCTTCATTTGTTTACTCTGCTTTTGCTCTTTGCATTTATAACCATTAGATGGAAATTAAAGTGGGCAGAGCACCAGGCACAGCTTCAGATCTAACAAAAAGTCTAAATTCCATAAAAATGAGAATTTAAAAATTTAAAATCCAATAGAAGAGGCACCTCCCATCCTTCCCCACTAAAGCATGCACACTTGGCACATGATTAAATTATAGAACTCATTATCTCAGAATTTCTAAGTAAGTTCAAAGAGAATTGAACATTAAACTGATAAGAAAAATATCAGGGGTTATGATGATAAATATAAATTACATTATAAATTATATTAAACATTATGTATACTTAATACAATATGAAGTATATAATAAATGAGAATGAGGAACTAAACAGAGGCTGTCTGGTATGAGGGGTCCATCACCACTACTAAGGATTTCTGGATGGATTGCCCTCCTTCAATTTTCTGCTCTGTTTGTTGCACCTTCCACACATGCTCAAAGCTTGCTCTGATGACAAGCAAGATGTTAAACCAGACAAATTCCTGGCCTGAGCCAATCTGGCCATCCCTCTTAGGGGATTCTCCCTGGAAACCTACACACTGGCTCCAACAGCTCAAATATTTTATCACCTAAGTGGGAGATATTTCGTTACCTTAGGTGTTCTTGGGGGACAAGAACATAAAAGAAGACAGAAAGGTTCCCCATACAGCCTCTTGGATGGGATATAACCCTGTTCAACTGAACCAGCTGTTGAAATTGTGCTTACCTCCTGGACTGCTCATTGCACAATTTCTTTTGAACATCACCCACTTTTTCGTGCTCCTGTCCTCTCTGTACAGTATCATCACCACTCAGTCTCTGCTTGGTAGGTGATGCCTTGTCTTCCCTCTCATCCACAAGCTCATGAGGAAAGTGGGAGCCACCAATGTGTCCCAGACAAGCTGGCTAGATCTTTTCTGCCAGTCACCATCTCCTGAGCTGGGTGGTATTAAAGGTCCATTACAACTGCAGATTTACACACATGATACTACAGTCACATGTACAAAAACAACTCAGATTTTTTACAACAGCCTTTTGAATAGAGGAGGAGGATTCAAGTCCTTTTTTTAAAAAAAAATCCTTCTTCTGAAGGTGCTTAAAATATTCCGAATAGAAGTATGACAGAAAAAAAATATGTCAACAACGGTGTATATTAGAGAGCTCATTGGATTTTACCTTTCAGAGGGAACATTTTTGCCCATTATGACAAAAGAGAAATTTTTGGCACCTGGTTCTTCCCATGTCACATGTATATGTTTGGAATTGTTTCACTATACGTGAGGGACTCATTATGTTTCAAGGGCTGTGATTATACTTTGATTCTATCACAGGCTGAGCTACGCAGGAATCCAATGGTTTCAGACAGTCTCTTCCTCAAGAAGAATCACACACACCCAGAGAGTGGAAAAACATTGTCACCAGGCTCCTGCTCATGTTGTTCATCCTCTGCATGTATCCCAAATATTGATATAACTGCAGGTTCTGTGATAGCAAGGTCTACAAAAGAAAAGGAATCATAGAACTGGCTTTCTTTTCCCTCCAAGTACAAACATGACAATGTGCATCAGTCAACTGCTGCGTGATCTGTCTCATATCTCAGGAAACACACCAACAGGACAGCAATCAACAAAGCAACTGAATAGCTAAAGAGTAGCTCAAAACTGATTCATCAGCCACAGGGTCCGAATATTTCCAAATCCATCTTGAATAAATACCAGACTTCTTTTTAATGTCTGACAGTTAAAATGTGTATTTTCAAACAGAACAGATCTCCCTCTTCTGTTAAAAACAAGTAGCCAAAAACATGGACCACCATGGTTGTTTGATCCAAAGTGTTACCCTGTGTCTGTTATACGCCAATTTTTACAACAGCAGTGTTAATTTGTGAGTAAGGCCAGAAAAAAAAAATGGACATAGTCCATTTGAATTAAATCTATTTATATTAGCCTATAGCAGGAAGGGAAATTCTGATAGTAATCTATAAGCTCCCAGCAATCTGCTTTTACACTAAGTATGATTAATTCAGTTATCTCTTCTTTATTAATTCATCCAACTACATTAATCAACTTTTTATTAATAGAAAAGGTAATCAGGATTTTTTTGACCAAGAAAAAGGTCATCTAGACTAAAAGCATAATTATTTACTAAGAAACTCCTTTGTTCAACAAAATATTTGGCTAGTTCAATCAAAATGCAAATTACACCACTATGGAGAAAAAAAAGACAGTACTTAATAGCTAAATGTTCCAGGACTGCACAGTCGTTGCTGCTAACAATTTATTTTGGAAGATCTCACTCTCAAAGTTCAATTTAATGCGTCATGGATTATATTGGTATGTGTTTTTCACAAGAGTATCTCAAGTCTGGGAGCAAATCTCCCCAAAGCCTCAGTGCTTGGCTTGCTGAGTGCATGGCCCTCATATTTTTGCTGTACCCACTGTACATAGCTATATATCCTATACCTACCAAACACTAATTCTCCTGGAATTTCTCTCTCTGGTCATGGCCACAGCACAAAAATACAGTAGAAATGTTTAAATATTAGCAGCCTCCCCACCCAGAAGCTGCCAGTTGCTTTCCTGCAGAGAGGTGAAGTTGGTTTGTACCACTGGCATTTCTTGGTGGTGCTGGTTCTGGGACACCACCTTATACCTGCACCTCATCCCTCTACTTGTGTTGTTCACTGCCTGAGGAATTGATTTTGTGTTCCACTTGGTTTTTGGTCTGCCCAGCATAAGCAGACCATGGCCTCGATAGCAGCACAATTCTGTGTGTGTCACTGCATGGCATTTCTTGCCACGCAGTTTCCTGTGCATCAACACATCAGAGCAGCAGGACCTGGACTTTTCTTGGGTTTCTGCACTCACCTCATGGCCTCTCCTGCAGAAATCAGTTCCACATGATTAATTTCAACATAGTTGTCCTTTTCCTGTATACTTCTTAACAAAATAAATAAAGAGATCAGGGAAAAAAAAACGTGTTTCCACGAAAGTTAGACACCCTTAATTTTCTCTCCAAGCCCTTCAGGCTTTCAAATGCTTAAGAGGTGAGGTTATATTTGACAGCAGAGCAAGGTCTTTCTGGATTCTGACTTTTTAAATTTTAAAACTGAACTTTGGCGTCTTAGAGCAGTATAGATTTTTTTTCAGGATCTATATGGATGGTTCAGAAGAGTGGGAACACATTAGAAAGACAACTTGACTGCCACATTTACAATAATAATTAGGCTGCCAGCTGAGCCAAGCATCAAAGAGTAAAATTTCATTCCTCAAGCCCCATGTTGCTCTTCCTGTGGCACTTGAAGAGCAAAGCTCTGGAGAGAGAGGGAAAGGAAAGGATTTGCTTCTGGGCATCCACAAGCTGACAAGCCAGAGCAACACAGCTTCCAGCTTGATCTCAAACCCTGCTGGGAACTATGAACTTGTTACTGCTCTGGCTTTTCTGTGAAGCCTGATCTGATGGGAATTCTCAAAGCACATCTGCTGGGTTGGGCCCTGCAAGGAAGAGGAGCAGAATAGTCTGCTTTTACAGGCTGGCTTCACTGCCAACTTCTACATCTGCTTGCCTCTCTGTTTCTGCCCCTTCATCCTTGCCATCTCCTTTTTCTCCCTCCTGATTTATCACCTCAGATATCAGCCCCAGCATGCCTGTGCTGAGCCACACCTGTAACTGCTTTACTACATTTATTAGTCTCTTTAGAAACAATTCAACTTCAACAGACTATTTAAATATGACTTTTGACAGAGCATGATCTTGAACATGATTACAAAGTGAGGAAATTTTCCTTCAGTAGAAACCTGTCTCCCTGTCACTGCTCCAGCACGTGTTTAGGTCTTTTGTTACGCATACATTGGAAAAGGAACACAACTCCAGCCCTTCCCTGCACAAGCCCTCCAGTTACCAGTCTGTAGTGACTCCTCCTAAGCTGCCAGGAAATCAGTCCATGCAAAGGGAACCATGTAAGTAAGTGGAGCTTGTCGAGCACCACTTCAAAAATACAAATAACCCAGGAGACATTTTGGGCTGGACTGGGAATAGGAATCTAGTCAGGCTGAATTCCAATTGGCAAGTCAGTAGTGACCAATTTATGTACTACACTTTTGGGCAACACTTTGCAATTAATTCAACCCCCGTTGAATTACATTATGACTCTGAAATCAATAAATCTGGCCCGAAATCTGAGACAGAGGGAGACAGAGATGCTGTTTTATGCAAAGAAATTCTAGTTTCCATAAGGCCTCTAGATGGTACAGGAACTTCAGCTTTATTACTCACAGTGTGCTTGGGGAAATATATTTTCACTGACCACATATCAAATGTCACCACGATCAGGAAAAAAATTACCAGCAATATTCACACCTAAAACAGCAGTGTGGAAGACAATATCACTTACACGAGATAAGACTCAACAACTGCAGCCATCAAAGCCAACATCTGGATGTAAGCTGATACCCTGGATGGTAGGAGAGGACATGGAGACTAAACCCAGTGTAGTCTGCAAATATTTAAGCATGCCTAGGGAATGAAAACGCAACCTATATTTAGATGTCCACGTAAAGCATATTTAAAAGATTTTACAATTTGGCGTCATATAACATTCACTTTGGCAATTTAGCAATGCTGTTGGCTTTTTAGGGATGAAGACAGATCGTTGCAGTCAATACGGAATGCATTATCCTACCACACACCATTTTCTCCTCTTGATTTGCTGCTCTATTATTAGAGCAACACGCCCATCTTTATCTTAGCAATGACATATAGAACTGTAAGGGACAGAAACTGGCCTCTTCTATAAATATTTTATTACTTTTAATTCTAGATTTAGTTTTAAGGTTTGCTGCTCTGGCAGATATAGCTCAATTCAGTTGAAAAAAGCGGAAATTGAAAATCAGTCCTAAATAGGGAGTGACAGACTGGAGTTGTAGGAAATACTGACTGAACACGGACCTGGAAACGGCATTGGCAGATGAAACACATTTGCCAGGTCTCCTCACTGAAATATCACCTTTGTTAAGGATTATTTATGAAAAATTTTTGGTATTGCTGAAACTCTCCTTTGCAACATAAATTCAGGAAGGACAATTTAGTCAGACATAGCAATTTGTAGTACATTCAATTCTGGAAAATTTTATATATTCTGAATTTACTTTACTCTGCCATATGTAAATCTTGGCTCATGTAAATTAACAAATAGAAGATTTTTCATTTGATTTATATGATGAATAGGTGATTTCTTATGTTAAGCAGGTGTGCTTTTTTCTTTTTCCCTTTCTTCTTAAAAAAAACACCCTGAACTCTACTCTACTTTTAAGTCTTTCCACAATAGAAAGGGGATTTTGGAGAAATTTTGCTCAGGGATTATAAGGATCTAAGAAATATTTCTGTCTGTTCCAGAAAGTAGAGCTACATGTATCAGTCCTTCTTTCTTCTGCAGTTGGACGTAGGATAAATTAATATTTATCTAGCCTTTTTGACTCAACTTTTTATCCCTTATTCCTGATGCTTTACATCACCACACCTTCTTCAATGCTGCTCCATCTTTCTGGCCCGGGAGGAGATTAAGCAGACTCCACCAGAGATGAGAAGCAAAAGGAAGAAATCTCTCCCAGATGACGTTAATGGCAAAATTCCTGCTATCTTCCAGTGAGAGCCAGGATTTCACTGGCATTATTTTCCCAAGTTCTCCCTGAGTTGTCCAGTGGAATTCATCTGTTTTGAGTTGGTCTGGACCAATACACGAGTTGGTCTAAACTCTCACAGTCCTCAGGAAAACAAAGAGCTACCACCTCAAGGCAAAACATTTGACCAGAAATCAGGCCCCAATTTTCCTTTGATTTCTGCAAATTTACTTCAGATATAAAGCCACAAGAATGCTGCTTGGTCCAACATATTAACTGTGCTGGGAAGCCCAGCAATACTGGCCTGCTCTGCATGTGAGCTGATTGAACTAACACTGCATTTTGCTACCTAGAAAAGCATAAGGATTCAAAAGATGTTGGCAATTCAAAGCACACATTTAAAAAGTGCACCAGGATTTCCAGCAGGACAGATTAATAATCCTTTTTCCACCATAAAAGGACAGTAATTGGTAGAACTTTGAAGTTAAGCAAGGATTTTTAAAAATGGACACGTTTCCTACTTTGTTTCGAATCTGGTAACAGCCAAAGTGCTGTTATACCTCAGAGTTATGAATTCGTATAAAATTGCTAACATGAAACAGCCTTTGTCTACCTTTGAAAAATTGCAGGTGATATTGTGGTCTTTCCTGATTTCAAGTCACAGGAAACACAGGGCTATTTCTCATTTTAAGTCAATACTGTTACCTAAAATGTGCCACCAGTTATCTCAAGAACTCTATACTGATTGCAGAAACAGGTCAGATTATTTGTTGGCAGTAATGTTCATTGAGTTCTGTCTGCCTATAGTCCAGCATGCAAGTGGCTTTCAACAGCTTTGAGTTATGCATATTTGACTGTTTTATGTAACACTTGGCAAACCTAATTAAAAACCACAGACTTCTTGTAAACCCAGTATTGTTTAGATGTCATTGAGTAACCACATGACCAAGTGTATTTAATACTGTATTCTGAGGCCTGAAATAATGTTATTGTAAAAATCAGACTAAAAATATCTGTAATTTCATTTGCATTAAAAATGAAAACATTAATGCTGCCACCATTTCTCATAGTAGTTGCATCTATGAATTGCACTTGTGTTTTCTTCTGTGTGGCTCCCTGGCCAAACTACCCCACAGATTCTTGTTTATCCTGTTTAAACATTGATTTTATTCTTGCTAATACACTCAAGTTTTTGTAGCTTCTGGACCAAGTGAGTTCTTGGAGATAGTAATGCCCACCTTCGTCATCTCTCAGGCTTCTCATATTTTGGGAAAAACCATTTGGGTAACCCTCCTTTAAGACATGCATGATGGAAAAAGAAAAACAAGGAAGAGATCCTTCCAAAAATTGAAGTTCAGAGGGTAAAAAACCACCACAACTCCCTAAATCAAAATTGTTTCTAGTGGTGCATTGTCTATGCGATCTGTAGCATCCTAAGTTTCAGAATGGGTGCACGTCAGGCATCTCGAGGGCAGCCACAGGACCACTGCCCGGGCAGTTAGAAAGCAAGGCCAGGTTTTCATTCCAATTTACTTTAGTAGGCTTTTGGTCACTCAAATTACTTTTTTTTCTAATTTTTACTAAGAATTTTATATTAGTTATACCTAAAAGTACATTCTATATTTTTATACTAATTGTGAAATAAATAGATAGAAACTTATCTAACGCAGAAAATACTAAGACTTCATTCATATCACTTTTCTGAGGACAAAGGTAGGCACTGTACAGTCTTAGAATAGTTGTGTTTATGTAGATTATAATCTAGCTGTCCTTTTTCCCCTCAACTTTTGCAAAGCTGCAGCCTATTGAAAGCAATTTTCTATTGCTAGACCATTCTGAATTACAGTTCCTCCCAAGACTTAACAACTTATTTTCATATTGCTTTCACACTTTCTGATTCATTAAAATACAGATTCAGCCCTCAAAATAGAAACTTGAGCTTTCAAAAGAAAATGTGTGAAGAGCCTTAAATTATGAATGTAAAAAACTTATTCATAATGCCACTGGCGTGATTCGGTTTCTGTTCCCAAATGCTTTCTTTAATCCAGAACTTTTGGGTTGAGAAAGTTCTGTTAGTACAAAATAAAATCTCTCCAGAACAATGTATTATATGACTAAAATTATGAAACCTCATATTTATGGAGATCACAGGTAAAAATATGCACCTTTGTTTATTCAGTGTAACTTCCTCAATATTTATATGAAAATGGGAAACAGTAACATATAAGTAACATAATATATAAAGAGATCAGGGTAGTAGTATTATATAGTAATAGTAATATTCCTGTGACCTGCTGGGAGGTTTCAGACCATACCTGGGCAGTGCATGATGACAGTGTCAGTGCCTCAGGCTTACTCACAGCATTCTGAGAGGATTCCTGCATACTCATGATGTTGCACAGACATTCCTCCTCTCCGTAGCACAGCTGCAAACTGCTCCAACACACAGACAACAAGTCGTGGTCTTCTCCAGGTGAAGCCTAAGGTTTGTGTCCTTGCCCTTGTTTACTTTCCTAATAACACCAAAAGTAATAATAAAACCCCACTCACCATGAACATTTCAAAACCATGAAGTCATCAGTTATGAAGAGTGAAATCTCTTGTTTTACAAAAAGGAATTTTTTTCTTTGTTTTAGCCAACCTTGCAGAACCCATCATAAAACCAAAACACACACAGAATGCAGCTATTCTCTCAGGACCCAGTTAAGTGCAAATGAATTCCCCTTGTGTTTGTGTGCGTGTTTACAAGCATCAGGAGTCAACTTTTCAGTATGAACTTCTAGTTTTGTCTGTTGCATACTGAAGACGAGAAAAACCTTCCAGCCATATTTTATAATCTCTATTACTAATGTCAATAACAAATAGTTCAGAACAAGCTCAACTAAATGAATCTATCTAAACATGAAACTCACTTTTACAATTCAGTGAAAAAGAAAAAAACCAGACTGCCACAATAATAAATTCTTCTCATAACCCCTACTATCTTCCTGTGGATCCATAACATTTTCCTACACATACTTTACTGCTGTAGACAGTAGTCCATTTCACCATGTAAATCTCGACTTACAACAGGCATTAAGGCTTCTTTCCAGGGAGCTGATTCATTGTTGCCTTGCCAGTACTGTTGCTGGATTAATTTGTCCTCTGGAGATGCTTCACGCTCTGAGCTGAACCACACAACCCCGAGTGCTGGTATTACCAAATCTGGAACAATAAGTCTGTGGGAGAGAGAGAAAGGTATTGTGTATTGGCACAGAGCTTTGGCAGACAGATTTTGAGCCCAACCAGTATGCTGCACCTCACAGTCACAAAGCACAAATCATGGAGCAGTTTCCTAAAGCACCACTGGTGCTGGAGGCAGCAGCTCCCAGACAATACCTGGGAAGGGGCAGCGTGGTGGGCATTGCCACACCACTTTTGGTCAATTATCACAGGGTAGGGACCTCAGCGAGTTCAATGGAAGGTTGAAGGCAACTCTCTCTTAGGCTGACATGATGATTAATGCCTGTACTGGCCACAATAGATTCACACTTAATTTACACCTGTGTAAACAACTGGAGACTCGGCCAGAGCTGGATCCTACTGGAGTGTAACGATTTTGGCAGGTTTGTACTGATGTCAGTGGGAGCATGCAGCAGTCGGGTCCTGCCTGTTTTAATAATAGTCTCTCTAAGGCCCTGGAAAGTTTGCTTTAGGAAAAAAAAAAAAGCAAGCTGTCCATCATTTATTGGCACTTTGAGATTCTCTTAGCCACCCACACAGAGGCTAAAGCTATATTTCAGCTTGGAGAGAGAGAGAGAGAGAAAATGATGTGCTTTTCCAAAATCCTCGCCACTTTGTTCAGCAGGCTATAAATAGATAATCTACAGGAGTTTGTTGTAATCTCACCTTGTTTTTAAAACAAATCCAAGGACCCAAAGTTCAACAGGATGGGTCTTGATTTACACACCCTCCAAGGTATCCAGTAGCCTGTGCTTCAGACCACCCCTCTTTGGTCTCTCTGGGCAATATAAGCTGGGCTCTCAGCCCTGCCCTGTCCTCATGGCTGAATTCACACCTACCATCCACCTTCAGCCTCTCACCACCAGCAATGGCAAAACAACCAGAAAACTTTGTGCCTCCATCTTTCAAATACTCACCTCTCTCTTTTAAATACTCGCCTCTGCTTTTCTGTGAAGCTGTGGTATTTCTTTTGTGCTGCTTCTTCCTTGGCCCTCATCTGTCAGATCAATGTATTCATTAAGGAAAGCTTCACTGCCCAGATGATGAACAGACATCATAAAATTGTTATATTTGACAATTCTTTTTACAGGTTTTATATGGTGGCTACATTTCTGCCACAGAAAAAACTCAGAAGACTTTTCCTGATGTACAACCTTTCCAACAAGAGAAGGAATGTAATTAAAGTCTGTTTTCTAGAAGTCTCTGCTTTGTTCAAAGCCTAATCCAGACCTCATTCCTCACATTCCCTTAGTTTTATGGTAATTGTGAATAAAGTGAAGTGGGCTGCAAATACCTTTAGAATTGTTTTATATTACTTGGATAGATAATTATCTGGTTGTGCCAACAAATGCATACTTAGCCTTCAACCAGTGAAAGAAATTATATGAATTTTTAGACATAATTGTGTGCAGATGAAAGAGCAAGAATAAAATTTTGAAAGCTAAACTGAGATCCCTTTGAAAAATCAAGAACTTAACTCTTCTCATGCCCCAAAATTAAGATTAAATTTTAGGACAAAAAGATTTAGATTTTCACTTTCGGTGTGATTCAAGAAAATTTTGAAGCTGAGAACTCTGCAGTTGGTGGGGAGGGAAAAATTTCCCTTTTCTAGTGAACAACACTCAGGTCTGTAGCTTAGCCCATTGGAAACACCATAGCTTACCCTTGGCACAGTACAAAGAACGTACTTCTCTTCTCCACAAGAACAGCCAAGTTCCTGGGAAGTGTGTAAAGAAAAAAAAGCCCCTTGAATGGCTGTTCTGCCTACGTTGCCTCTGCAGCACTTCTCTCCTGAGGTCTTGCCTGGACTGCCTGCAGGTGGGATAGTTTCTATCTATCTCACAGTAATCATTGTGGTATGTTGGAATGAGAATTCTGCACACACTAAAATCTGAATGTCCTTGTCTTAGTTTTCCATACTTTCCAATACTCATCTCCCAGCAATGCAGGGGAGGATGAAAGAGGTAAAAAAATCAAGAGTCTCTGATGTGTGAAATGCCACCATATCATTAAAGTATTTCCCCAGGTGCTCATAGTTTACAGATTTGGAAATATCCCCTGTGGACACCACAGTGGCACTGCAACAGGACAGTTCTCAATGCAGTTCATCACTGAGCCAGGGTATCACTGAATTATATCTCCCTGCTTTATCTATGAAAAACTGCTCCTCCAGTTATAAGGGACTTAGATCCACAACTCTGTCAGTAAAAAATATGTGACTCAGATGTCTTTATCATTGCAGCAAAATGCACTGTACGTCTTGAAATGTCGGTGGGCAAAGGTACATGCTCTTTCTTCTGTTTGAATAATAACCACCATATCCACATGCTCATCTATGGTATTAATCACCAATAAAAGGCATCTTTTTAGGAAGTTTCTTACAAAATTTTTTCCATATCTTATTTCTAAAGAGAGAGAAAATCATCTCCTGCACTGTCTTGACACATCCTTCTTGTGGTAAGACAATAAAATTTAGCTTAAAAAATTTTCAGTGGCCAAATCAAACCTTAGGTGAAAAATTCCTCTGTGCAGCAACATACGGATTTTCCCTCCAGTGGATATGATATTTGGATGCACTAGATGCTATATGAATAGACAAATTCATATTAAAATCTTATTTCTTGACCTGTTGCCCTAAAAAAGTGGTGTCATGCAAAAATTTCATTACACTCAAAATGCAGCCTCCTAGGCGCAAAAAATTCCATCCCATGGCTTGTTTATGACAGTCACAGAGCAGTGCTGAGTAATGAATTATTCTGTGTGATTCAGCAGGGTGAGAAACAGCCAGGGCTCACTGCGAGACAGGGCTGCCAAATTATCTCCTCTCATCTGTCACAGTCACCACCTGGAGAGTTGTCACCCCCAAACTCATTTGCACACAATCCTCTCCCGTGGCTCCGTCCAAAAGACATGGAGCACATGTTTCCCTGCCACCTCAGGTAAGGTGCAGATTTTGTGTGTCATTTAGTCATTTCTCCTTCCCCAAGGTTGGGGTTTCACGTGTTTTGAAGGGAAGCATACCTGCTACATACAGGGTAGATTTACGACTAAAATTGGGCTGCTGTGCTCCCAAGTGGGGCAAACAACCCACCTTTCAAAGACCTAGGATACAGAGCAGCAAAGACAGGTTCTAGGCAGTAGAAGAGAGGTAAGATTTATGTGTGGGAGCACCATTTCCAGTTTATTAAGGTCTTGCAGGATCTGTTCCCACCTTCATATTTAACACGGAAGTTATCATATACCTATTGCTAATGCCAGTAATCTGAAGTAAAATTACTTAAAGCATATTTTAAGAATATCTAATTCAACCTAATAGTTGTGGGGTGGGTTTTTGTTTTGTGAACTCAAGGCAAGAAGTGGAGTAATCAACAAATTCTAGTGTCACAATGAACATCCAAACAGCACAATCGTGCAAACAGGAGGTTTCTTACCCATCCCTGTCTGCATTCAGTTTAAACAGGATGAGATTACAGAAAACCACCAGAGATTGCTCAGTCCAGATGGTTCTGCTTATTACCAAGGGTTTCATAATGTGCAGTGCCTGCAGACTGGCACATATGTACATCCTTCACATTGCTCCAGTCACACCAGTGAATTTATGTCAAGGATGAATTTAGGCTGATATGTCTAATGCAAGACAAAGTCCAAAGCATTGGGAAAAAATGAAGAGAGTCCATTTTAGGGTCTGTATTGTTTCACTTATTAAATTATCTCTGTTAAAGCAATATCACTGACATGGTAAAAAGCTGGAGTTCGGGAGTCTTGCGAAATCTTCTAATTCCTAATCATTGCCCTCAGCAACTCTGTATAATATATCAATTTTATCCCATGTGGAGAATCATTACCCTTTGACTCTGAATTTGCAGAACAGAACTTAAGAGCTTCAGTCTGTTTCCCACATGATAGAAGACTAAATATTTCCATCAAGATTGCCTAGACTGAGTGATATTTTTTGTCACTGCATTATAAAACTTTTTAAATATTGGGAACTTTTAATGCTTCACAGTGCTGACAGCATCCCTTCTGGATTTACTGAGGCATCCCAGAACCTTTCATAATCTTCCAGTCACACAACACAGAATAGCTGGTCTTCCTGTGCATATCTAAAAACATTATTCACAGCTGTGCCTGGACACACATTTGAAGGGCTGGATGGAGCTCCCTGTGGCTGCAATGTGGGTGGGAGACTGTTCAGAGACATTTATCACAAGAGGAAATTCTCCCCTTCTCTTTTTCATTTCACTGTTTTTCCTTAAATGTATAGAGGATGCATGAAAGGTGCTCTAGTTAAAGCATCTTTAGACCTCAAAACCTCAGCAGTACCAAGCATGTCCCCATCTGACAGGCTCAGAAACATGGCCCTGCTCCCATGCTCAGGCTGTATTGTGCAGAACAACTTGCAACAGCAGTTTCCTTACCCCCATGTCCCTGGGCTTTGGGGCCCCAGAAATCCTCATAAATACTTGAGAAAAATAAAAATAACAACAGAACCATAAAAGGTCTAACAGTAAACTAGTTTACTACTAGATCTCTGTACTTGTTAATTTTTGAAGGCTGCATGTGGTCAGTACCAAAATATTGGAGGATGTTCTATACGCCATCTGGGTGACCCCTATGGAAAAACTACAAAAACTGTGTAGCATTCTGTATCTCTTTATAAAGGAATAAATTCATAACCTACACTAGAATCAACTTCAAGATATCAGTCATGGCACCTTATCAAGTCCTATCCAGTTCTACTGAGGTTCACACAATAGTGAATTACCACAATGCTTATTTAGCATTTGTTCACGCCGGGCATAGTTTCCTGATAGTTGTAACTTAGTTGCTGGAAACAATCAGTTGCATTTTTTCAACATCTTTTACAAGCACACTAAAATCATCCTTCCTCAAGACAGATCTTAGGCCATAGGTACACACTTTATGGCTAAATGGGAAATCCCTTCTGTAACATCCAAAAATGTAACTACTGCATTATAACAATGGCTAAAAAGCACCCAACAAATTAAGCCCCAAATAAAAGCAGCTTTTTGTCATATACAGATTATTAGAAAACAAAAGATGGAGGCTATTTGATATAGTTATGGCTGGTCAACTAGCTAGATTTTTACCACATCAAATTTCTTGCCTGTTTTGCTTCAGGAAGGTGTCCCAGCTGCAGTGTGGTTGCTTCTGGATCCTCCTGACATCCTCTGTCTTCCACAGCTTATTTGCTCTTAAATACTTAGTGAGGTGATTCATATGACTGGTAAACTTCCCTTTTCCATTAGGAGAAGCTGAGAGACGTAAAGTCACCTGGAACTTGCCTGACAAAAACGAATCAATGGCTAATTGTGCTTGCACTGGGAAGGAAGCAATTAATCAATTCCAGCATGCACATTTATTTACAGTAATAGATTATGAAGGCAAAGCAATCTGTTATGCTTTTCTTTCTGGCTGTTGGGATTTGCCTTCAGACTTACCTGCATGTGTTTCAAAACTTTGCAGCTGTCATAATGAAAATAGCAAGTAAGCAATGAGAGAAAATGGTGTCACAGGAACATTCTTTATGAAGGAAGCACATGGATGAAGTTACAGTTTATCCAGCACCTCCCATGTGAGCCTTTTGTGCAAGAGTTCTTCCTCTCACATTACTTTCAGCACATCTTGAGCAGCAGGACCTGAGCCAAAGCAGAGGCTCAGCTCCCTGTGGAAACCACAGGGTCTCCAGCTGCTCAGTGACTGGGGTGCAGGAGACAGTCAGGATGAAGGGGTTTGAAAGCCCGGGGCAGATGTGCTCTTCCACAGCAAGGCATAATTTTGTCGAGAAAGTATTTGTTGGTTTTGCATAAATGCAGGTTGGTGAAAATATTCCAATGAAATGAATGGCCATGAAATTCACATCACTCTTGTGAGTGGCTTCTGTGAATTTTTACTATCAAGTAAGCACAAAATAGTCAGTGTCTGTCCAACTGACTCTCAATAACTATTGAAAATCATTTATCACAAGTTTATCTGTGAACTTCTTCCTTGTGACAGAAGTAAACCATGCAGAGTTTAGACTTACCAGAATTCAATCTCAGCCCAGAAGTTCCTTGCCAAATCCACATCTCAGACAATGAAAGATGATCTGTTCCAAAGCATCCAGCTATGGCTGTGCAAGAATGCAAGATACAATAAAATATGAAGGCATTTTTTGATTTAAAGACAAAAATATGGGCTATGCGCAATTCTAACCGCTCTTTACATTGATTTTATGCTCTTGTAACCTTTCTCTTTCAAAGGGTAAATGTCTTTAAAATACAAAACACATACTTGTAAAAGCAATGATTTTTAAAAGGGTAACATGACATTAACCTAATCTTTCCTGTTTAATCAGCAGACAGAGCAAAAGGGATATAACATAACTCTCCACATCCTCTGTGGCTTGAGCTCAGAAAGAAAACTGATACGCAACATGTCGGTAGAAGGAAAAAAGGGGAAACAAGACTTTTTATTCATAAAGCAAAGCTCTGTTATCAGGATGATTAAAGCCATTTACTCTAAAATAACAGCCTTCCAGATCCTCCCAACATCCTGAATTCATTCTGCTGCTCTGTGCTAATTAGATGGGTTTCAAATGTTGTAAAATATAAGCCTGTTTATGGAAAAGTGTTCTGCTAATCAAGATGTCACGGCATATTTGGTACAGGTTTTCATTTCTATTCTTTCTAACATCTGTCATATAGAGGAGCCAATGGAGACTTGCAAAAACATAACTAATACCTCTGCAACTCCAACGTGCTACAGCTTAAAACAAAACATCAAGGACCAGAAAATTCTCTAAGAAACAAGTAAAGATAGGGACGCTGCCAGGGATGCAAAGGAAAATGAGAATTCTGTTTGAATTCTGGCTTCAGGAAGTGGCAACATGCCTCTGTGTGTGTGTTTGTGCATGTCTGGGGTCAGGTCTTCCAGGACAGCTTGAGGAGTGAGTACAAATCTCCTCTAGCTCTGAGAAGAGTTCTGACATTTTAAAAAAATAAAGTTTTAAAAAGAGGAGATAGCAGAGCTACCAGAAGCACTGTTTTCAGATGTCTCCGTTTCTTTTGCTTTCCTTGTGAGTCAGAGCTTACAAAGGGAATTTTCTGGTGGCTAAAAGCTTACATGGTTTTTACCTCAGTTTCTCTTACCAATTTTTTTTCCAGGTTTTCCTTGTCCTTTGAGGCACTGAACTGTTGGCCAATGGCTATTGTTTACAGTTCCATTTTGCCTATTCCATCACTCATTTCCCTGCCCCAAACCTCTTTGCAAATGCACTCTGTGGCTTTCTGTAGCACAGTAAGGAGATGAGACCTCCCCTCTGGAGCGCCTGCTCGCCAGCTCTGCCTGGTGAGCTGTGCTCTCACAGCTCCTGACAAGGCCATGACATCACCCTGGTCATGTTCCAGAGCCACTTTCCCAGGTTCATTGACTCCTGCTCAGGAGTCTTGGTCAGCAGTGCAGAATTACAGCACATCTTGAAGCACTGGAACATTAGTTTTCCTCCTTGGGTTTTGACAATGATTTTTTATAACTAGCATTTTTAGAGCATTTTTAAACAAATACATATATACCAAATACTAAAGCCCAAACTAATGATTAGGGCATAGATGCCAGGAACCTGAGTGCACTAACAGACCTCACTATCCTTTCCCAGTCTCTTCTGGGCATTCCCCCACCCTGTCCATTGCCCGGGAGCCCCATTTCAGCTCAGCTTGGGGTTGTCAGTCCCTACTCTGGTGACACTGCATCAGTGCCGGCCTCCAGCCTTACCTCTGACCCTGCCTCAACCTTACACAGTGGGTAGCCTGCCTTCAGGATTAACTCCTTGGATGTACTCCCATAGCTGTGTCTCCAGCCCTGTCTCCTTTTGTTGCTGAGTTCCCTGTGTGCACACCAGGCCCAGTTCACCCCCTCACAGTGCCCGGAGCTGGTGAGGGACCCTGTTAGAGCAACACCCTGCTCTACCTGCACTCACTGGACACTGTGGAACTGCAGTCCATGGGTGAGGGTCACCCTTATCCCCCCGCCCCTCAAGGCACCCTGGCAACACACAAGCTGCGAGGGGAAAAAAAAAGACCAGGAGGTGTCTTGGTAAGTACAGATGCAACATGGAAATAGTTCATCAATGGAGAAGATTTAGGAGCTAGAACATATCTATCTTTTGAAGAAGGCAAGACATGATTAGCAAGGCTTACAGGCAGAAACTTTTCCAGAGGCATTGGAATGACACAATACAGATGTACACGTCTGTGTACACAAGTTTCAAGGAAGCGTGGATTTCTTTAAACCCAGATAAGGGATGAATCATTTCTCTGGCAATCACATAGCATTTTCTGCAACCCAGTAGCCAGGGACTGAGTGGCAGCCACCTGCTCCCTAACCAAGCCTGGGTGTAGTCGACCTCCAGGCAAAGTGAACTACCTGCATCACTAGAGCCCAATGAAACTCACACTCAGTGCCTGCACAGAACGATGCAGTGCAGGCAGCTCAAGCTGGATCACCTCATCAGATCCTCTCTCCACACGCAGCCACTGATTGATAAGGGTAGCATCCCATCACAGACAGCGCAAATGCCACTGGAAGCTTTGAGCCCAGCTAAACTGGATATTTTATGAGTGCAAGTGATGCTACAAATATCCACCCTGCATCCCAGGGCTTAAAAAGTAGAATCATTCACTGTGACCATTTCTCTCCACACTGGACAGATAACAGCTGCACTGTTGTAATTCCTGCCTCTTCAGAATGCTTCCAATCAATAAAACAACACAAGGGAACAAGTGGATGTAGAAGCAGCAAGAGACTAATCAAACAATATTTTTCACACCCTAAATCAGATATGTCTATAGAAGATGTTCTACATTTAGTAAATTTGGATCACAGTCTCAGGTTTCTGATTTACATAGAATTTGGTTTCAAAGTAGATTCAGTCCATATTAATAACAATTGACATTAATCTTATAGGGGCTGCAGTGCTTTCTCCTACCATCTATAAAGGCAAACTATCAGTTTTGGTTCATCTACTGGGCACTAACGTGACCATGAAATCTTTGTTTGCTACAATTTCAGGAAATTACCGGCCAGATTTTCGAGGCTGAAGGCTTGGTATGCTTATCACTCTCTGCATCTGTTGTTCTTACACGTTTCTTTGAGTATTGGTTACCATTTGCATCAAAGGCACACTACAGGGTTAGATGGACCTTGGCATGGCACATCTACTCTAGGGTTTGAGTAATTGAAGAAAATCTGAAAGAGATTCATTATTCATTCAAAAGCACATAGTTTTAAACATAATTTCTGTTCAAGTGGAAATCTCACATTTTTTCTCCCTTGTCTTTTTTGCAGAAGATTACTTATCTTGATGCTTTCACTAGAACAAGTATTTTGAACATTTCAGCTTGGATTCTTGTAAAACGTTTAATTGAAACTACTCAGTAACTTATTTTAGACTAAGTTTTACTATATTTATCAATATATTAAAAGCAGTAATCCTAACAGTGTGTATCTGAGATGGAATGAAATGGGCCAGAAAAGAACATCATAGAGGGGTGTTACAAATACATTTTCCAATAGGAAAAAAAAAAGGGAAGTGGTGGGACTGAGCTACAGCATCATATTGTGGTGTTAACAGTACTGATATTGGCAACAACTTCCCTGTATGTTCTGTTGTGCAGGGGAAATGTCACAGGCCAAACTAATTTATGAACGGTCCCTGTTGATTTAGACAGACAGGTTTTGTTAGATTGTTGGCAAAAGCAAGAATAATTTACACTCATATTTGATCATTAACAGAAGTTCAGCTGATGCACAGTTTGGGGTGAAGCTAAAGGATGTACCTGCAGGTGGTGTATTTAGGGAGAGGGAATTCAAGCACAAGAAACAGTCAGAGGGATAGTGACGTAGTGAGACACTGGCAGCAATGCTTTCTGAATTTTTGATGCCAAGACACTCTCTCTGCAACTTTACTATTGCTCATATGGATAATTTCCTCTTTGAAATCAAAATCAGTTCAAAGAGAAGAGTGGCAGCCAAATCCAGGTAAGAGACAGTAGATCTGCACCAAGAGCATCAACAGATCCGTGCCATTTATAAGTGACTGCTGGAACACAAATGACCCTGTCATGTGTTTATACAAGCAGAGTCTGTCATATTTGTATTTAAATGAAATTACTTCTTCTCTATCTATGATGTTTACAAGAGATGAGCAGTGATCAGAGCACTTTCTGCCTGCATGGGAATTGTGAAATTTCTGCCCTGTCTTGTAGATGCTCTGATGATATCAAATGGTTAATGGAAAAGGCATTATGTTAGTTTGACCTTTTGTCAGACTGATTTGGAACATCCATAAGTCTTTTCATTTGATCAAAAAGTTACTTTTTTTTTTCTTTTTCTCTTTTATCTGGTACATTGTGGTTCTGGAACGAGGAGCCTAACAGCCTTTTATTTGTTCTATCACATATCTCAGCTCTCTGTTCTTATATTACTTTAATTCACCCATCAGTACAAAATGTTTGATTAAAATAGACATGGGTGGGTGTGTGGCACAAATTGCACTTAAAACAGCAATCTAAAATAGGGTTAAGAAAAATTATGTCCTTATGATTAATTGCAGTACTTTTTTATTTGATGTGAGGTACATGCTAATGACTGCTTTTAACTTATTCCTGTTGCTTCTTCTTTATTTATCTGTCCACAAAGGCATTTGATTGAGTAACTGCTGTGAATGGGGTTTTATATAAACATGATTTAGAAAACAGAAGAATAGGATTACAATAAGTTTCTTAAAGTGGCAGATTCTGGCAGTGGCAGTCCAGCAATAGCAAGAAATCAAGTTCATCAGCCTTTAATTGTTCTGCCCTTTCATGTAACTGGTGTTGACACAGAAGCTCCATTTTGCAGATAGTGGGTGTTTAAATTATGGGAGGCGGGGGCTCAGTCCATACTGTACATGAAAATGTTCAAGCAAGTCATTAATGAGATCTTCCAACACCTCTTTCCATCCACTGACACTTTAAAGTCATCACTCCTCTGATTGATTTGGCCATTCTCATCAAAGCAAGGGCTGCCACAAGCTACCAGGGATGGTGGGAGTGTCCGTCACTGGAAGGAAAAACACCTGCCCTCCATTGCTCCCACATGCACAAAGAAGACACAACATAATAAATACAATATATTTTGACCCTTAAGAATAACAAAAGTCATACCAATAATATGTAGACAAATGAAGTTGACCCAAGAGGTTCGTGTGGGTAAGTCTGAAGCCTGTTTGAGCTCAGTTCAGTTCAATATCATGTGGCTACATTATAAAGCTTCTGTCATCATCTGCCCTTCTGAGCAACATCATTGTCTTTCAGGGCCTCCTTTGTTCAGCATCTCCTGCTACACAGAAATCACACACTTCACAAACCTTCTTGTAAGCATCTCATGGAGCAAAGTACCGGGACCTGAATCTACAATTTGAAAATAAATACAAGCACCTGACCATAATCAAACGTATTACGATGTGTATCTCCTCTTGTCCACTGATTGTTTATATTTTAAGCCAGAAATACATTTACCACTCCTCAGTTTGCAAGAAAATTTCTTTAGTAGCAATTTAACAGTGCAATCCTCAGCTCTTATGTGCTCCATGTTGCAGTCATTTGCTAAAATCTGCCCTTTGCCAGCATTTTAAGCCACAGCCTTCTGTTCATTATTAAATCACTCTGGAAAATATCACCAGCGAAAATTAATCTTTAGGAAACAGGAGAAATAGCTGCAAGACTCCATATGTTATCAGTCTTAATTTTATTCCCTCCCAGTCTCATAATCCTCCTTCTATTTGTTCCAGTAGTTTACTTATCAGCTCCCTGAGAGTACCTCAGACTAGTCACTTCTTATCTCTTTACCAGAAATGTGACATTACTTAAAGCACAGGCTTGAACAATGATATCAGCCACTGTGTTTTCCTCTCCCTTTCTTTGTTAAAGCACAGGACTAATGCAGCCCACTCTCTTGCACTCGATATTCACTGAAATAAACACTTAGCAAATACAAGCTCTTTTCTGGTTTTTTAATAATCAGAAGTATCTCTTAATAGATCACAATGAATTCGAAACTATTTTACTATGTAAGTTAATATTTGTTTAGCATCTTTTGTGGTAAAAACGGCATTTTACCAGTAAGCTTGAGAGCAAAGGATGACAGCTGGGCCGATGGCAGAATAACCTCTTGTCCTCTGGGATTATTGCCAGGGCTGCTGACAAAAGTCAAGTTAGAAAACACTCTCACACTGGATATTGACCCCAAGATTCTAAATCAGAACACTTATTCCTGAAGATAATGCTTTCTGCTAAGATCAGACAAGATGAACTCAGCTTGCAGGGTCAAGTTTGTAGGGCATCATCAGTAAAGGACTACAGCACCATGACTTCGAGGACCAGATGGCAAACTAGGGGAAATATGGAATTCCAGTGTTATTCAACATCAAAAATTATGCATAAGCATTCATATGATACATGCTTTTTTAAAAAAAGGAATTATTCTACAGCTGGCAAGTAAAAAGAAAGGGTGGTTCACTAAGAACAGTTGTGAATGAAGAGCAAGTTGGACCAAAGCCACACATCAGGGAAGACACGAGAAAAGATGAAGTTGTCCAAGAGGAGATTAGATTGAGAAGCACCAGTGTGTGGTGGCTAACAAAAAAACTGGTGAGGAACAGGAGGGGAAGTTAGGAAAGCTGGGGGTTTTATGGAGGCAGGAGAAGAGGAACAGAAAAGCGGTGGCATGGTCAAGGAGCAGGGTTGGAAATTGGTTTTACCAGCAGAACACCAGTTAGACTCCAGTTATCAATGTAATGCACTCAAAAGGAACAGCCCAGCGAGGGTGGTTTGTTTGTGGGGTTTTTTCCTCACCTGCAAAATTTCAGAAAATCCACCACAAAAAAAAAGTTAAACATCTTTCTCACCCATGGCCTTTGCAACTTTCATGCAACAAGTTTCATGTAATTGGGTGGCCAATAGCTACCAAAAATTAATTTTTATTTTCTACCAGATCAATACTCAGCTGCTTTACCTGCAGTTCTCTAGAAAAATTTATTTTCCCAGTCAAAGGACTTTGAGTCATATGCTGAGAGGGCAAGTATAAACAGCTAATTCTTTGTAAATTAGATCTTTTCTCCCTGGAACTTAGCCAATGTTTGCGGAGCACCTGTAGAAAAATAACTACATTCCTTCAGAGCTACTGGTGAAACAAGTCACACATCTCTGGGAGACAGGTCTCAGTTTAAGTGCACCACTGCACCACTCCTGGAGCAAAGACCAGAAAACACGTGGAAATAAAGTCTTAGGAATTCTGTTTGCACAAGAACACGTCTCAGTGTTTATTGAGAATAGCAAATTTTATGTTGACTCCTTTGATCCTCAGCTTCGTGTGTCAGGGACAGTACCTCCTCTCTGTGTGAGTGTAGCAATCAACAAGCAAGGTAGTTGCCATCAAAATTGGCTTTGAGAGCACTAAGGTAAGAAAATACTCCCTGTTATTGAAAAGCCTGGAAAATACAGCCACAAAATAATAAAATGCAATTACTGGGAGAACAAGGGAGAAACAGCCTGCCTACAATCACTTATATTACACTTCTGAAATGATTGAATTTTTAATCCATTCCTGAATACCACCTGAACACAACAGTTGTCAGCTCACACGAAGGCTTCAGCATGCCCTGGTAGTCCTTGTCTGAGGCTGGTGACCACAGGAGTGCTGGCTGCACCCTGTACTTACAAAGCACAGAGGCAAGGATAGAGGTGAGCCTAATGGTGAAAATGAAGGCCAGCAGCAAACCTGGAGAGGTTCTAAAATTCAGAACTCCATGAGCTGTCTAAATTGCTCTAGGAACTCTTCCAGCTTTGAATGCAACTAGAAATTAGGCCATAAAACACATGGCTTGTGTTTTCCAGCATGTACCTGCGGGAGGCTGAGCGCAGCATTTGACCCTGGACTTAATATCTGAATGCCCTTTCTCACATTTCCCCGAGTGCCACCAGAGATTTGTGCTCCCTGTCAGTGCCACGCACCTCCTTGCAGCACGCGCTGTTTCTGACAGCTTGTTTTATGATCTGAAATTATTTCGTTCCCACTGTGAAAAGCAAGAGAAGGTCTTCTCTGGCTCAGCGTGCCCTGTGTGCATCTCTCTCAAACCACGATTAGCTGTTTCAGCTCATTTTGAGACACCCTCTGCCAAATTTGTACTTTAGATAACCTTAGTTCATGTCACAAAATCTCTCCCGCCAAATGCATTCTGTATTTCAGTCTCACACAGTATATTAAGTAGGCTATTTTAAAAATAATTGGGTCTGTTTTGTGAATTTATGGAGTAATATTTTTTACTTCATTTCAATACAATACTAATTATTGTTAAATACAACTTTAATGTAGAGTTTAATTTTAAAGGTACACTAAATATTAAATTTAAATATTTCAAAGTATTATTTTTAACTGTAGGGGAGTTTAGAATGATTCAAATTACTGGCAGGTTACTGATACAGTACAGGTAACTGCCTAAGTTTGCAGTTTAAGTTTAGTCACAAGGATTATAACTGGCCAGAGTAAGCCTTAGCTACAATTCTCATGTGATCAAGTGAGGCATGCATGTCACTGCAGTTTAGTGAGCTGCCTACACTTAAACCTGATTGAAGCTTAAGTAGATCAGGAACATGGTCAGCCTGTGACATATTCTCAAATGCCAAATCTCCACAGGGGGAAGAGAAACGTTCAGATTTTAATAATTTATTTTTAAATTGCTTGGTTAGTCCAAACCAAACAAAGAATACGTTCTAATTAAACAGTCAAAAAATGCTTTCAGATCTATCATCTGGTAACGCGGATAAAATTACATCCTTATGTTTCTTTAGGACAGTTTAATGCCTTTAATCCTTGATTATATAACAGTGCTTTAATCTAAGATAAATTGCAAAAGAGCAACAAGGAGCTCAAGAGTTTTGATTTTCAGATTCAGTTTGGCCTAAGGGCACCTTGTGCTCTTAGAATACCTCAGTAGAAACATTTAGCTCTCAGCAGAAGCCATGGTTGTTTTGGTATTGTTTCAGGCTTGGTCCTGAAAAGATACTGGGTTCTAACTTTTATGCTCTGCATAGTTTTGAAATTTAATTAGTCTTTGGTGTGCATGATCAGAGTGGCGTTAGCACTTAAGCACAGGTCAACATCTTTTTTGTTCATCAGTGGGACAATATTTAACCCTCTTCTGTGTCTGTGGTGTCTGCTGTCTCTTCAGACCTGTACACTCCTTCTACTCTATTTACACAGCCAATCAACAAAGCAGCTTTCATCAGTCAATTGTTATTTGTCCATAAGCTAAATAGTGAATATTGCAATTGTAGTTATTTAACTCCTACAGCTGACACAAATAATACTGAACAAATACTTCAAAAACCAAAATTCATAACTCTAAAGACAGAAAATATAACTGCAGAATACTCCACATATTAAGTGCTTCTTTTGAAAAGTTAGTTAAATAAGGATAATTGTGCTTGTGTTACAGATATAAAGACAAGGATACCGTTAAGATATATTTTATTTCCTTGATAATTGTTACTGGCAGAGGACAGCAATGACTTAGCCAACTTCACAAAAATAATAATATTTGCTGAGGTTACTGCCTTACCTATCAGTGAGGTTTAGGCTCAAGAAAAATCAAAAGTTTAAAAGCCAAAGACCACAGGTACCTAGCAGACACCAGAAATGCAAGGTTTGGTTGGGGGGTGTCCCAGATTTGATGCACTTCCCTCAAACTGGGCCTGAAAGACAACCTCAGAAATAAAGAAAATGATTCCTTGCAGTTCAGTCTGCCTCAGCTGAGACTGCAGAAAAAACAACAAGAAAGTGTCACACACAGCAATGTTTTTTGTCACCGTTCCTATTCGGAATAAAATGGGAGCCATCACACCACTGCTTTGTAATGAGACCTCCAATCAATCATTGTTACGATGACAAATGTAAGGCACTATCCACCTGAGCTGAACATAAATTAGAGACTGCACTATAATAAATCCTGGCTAAAATATTAAACTCAATGAAATTACATTCATTAATTCAAAAAATAAATTATCCCCTGACATGTGAAAAGCTCTATACTGTTACGTGAGAGCAGCTGAAGTCTTTGGGGATGTTTAATGGAGAACAATAGAATTTCTTCGTGGAAAGAAGTGTGGAAAGTCTGCCAAATATTTTAGAGAACATTCTTCTCTTGATATGCTTAAAAATATGAATAAAAAGTTTTATATTCATAATTTATTGGAAAGCCTTAAATGAAAATAGATTTTGTGAAGTTCTATCTCCTCATAAAGAGGGGAGAGGCATTTATTGAAAAAGCATGTTGACTCCCAGGGGATATTAGTGCTGTTCCCAATAAAGACCACAATCCATTGTGAGCGTATCTTTAGCACGGGTTCTTCTACACAGTCTCCTCCCCTTTGAGTCCTCCCGGTTCCTGTCACATTTTGGCTTTGCAACCACTCAAGAAACATCGTGCTAGATGCGAAACCAGTAAGGAATCACCCTCTTCAGTTTACTTAGTCTCCAGTTCCTCTCCTGCAGCCCCAGGATTTGTGCCAGCAGATTATTTCAGCAGTAAAATTCTGGAGGCTACGGCCCTAAAGCACACGCTTGCCAGCTGCTGAGGTTACACATGGCAGGGAGTCCAGCTTTGATTTCCACTCCTGACACTTATCTGTGTTTTACATAAAGAGGCCCAGATGCAGCATACGTGGACAGGAATCCACAGTTTACTGCTCCTAAGCAAAAGCCACTGGGCTGCTGAGCCAGGTTCAAACCTGTTACAATCCTGAATTCTTCACCAGCCACTGCTGGGCTTGAAAAGGAGACACAGAGGACGTGTCTTCCACCTACCTTAATCCAACCAGTAGGATTTTCTGCGAACTGAAATTAAAAAATGGAAAAAAATAGGTCTGTGGATTCACTCCAGCTTTAATGCTTGGTGTGTGAGAACACCACCCACATGGCTATTACTCGCCAAACTTCTTTGGACATATTTTTCCTCCTAGCCTGACCATCTGAGCTGATTGCAGACAGCAAAGAAGAATTGTGGTAAAATGGAAGAAAACAGAAGAGCAGTGTGACCAGCTCATAAAAGTCAAGGCAAAGAGGCAGTAATGACAGTTGTCATATTTAGAAGGCTGTTATGAAAAGAGATGTAAATGTTTTCTTCCCTGTAAGAAAAAAAAGTCGTCAGAGAGGTAGTAAGTTGAATACTAAGAAATAATTCTAATAATACAGGTGAAGAAACACAGGCACAGGATACCAAAATGGCATTTGCAGTGGTACATGAGGCACAGCACGGCTGAGAACAGTGCAGAAAAAGAGGGTGGCTGTAACAATCACATGCTACCACATCTTGTTTTTTCATTAAAAAAGTTTAGTCAAGCACCTGAATGTAGCATATGCATTAAGAACATTAAAAATTAAGTTCACTGCACCCAATTTGGCATGTTTTAACTACTGCATGCCCAACATTTGCTGAGAGAGAGGAGCCTCTAAACGACATTGTGCTACCCCCTTGAAGCTTCACCACAAAACCTTCTCTTCCCTATGATCCTGCACATCTCCAGAACCCAGGAAGATCCGTCCACCAACAGCACAGCTCCCAAATGCCTCACCATAGCAATCTGTAGTACACATCTCATGGAACAGATGATTTACCAGAAACCGAGAGCCGTGGGTTTCTGTGGATTTTCATTTCCTATTTCATAATACTGCTATTTATCCACACTGGAATGCATGATGAATACATCTATACAAGCTTAGTGGAAAAAACATACTGGGCATTATCCATTTTATATTTTTCAAAGGTGCAGAAAGTTGGCCAAATCAAAACCAATTTCCACTGAAACTCTCCAAAGTCCTTCCCAATGAAAGCTACAATGCTGGCCAAATGGCAGTTCTCAACCAAGCTATTCAAATATTAATTTTCAAACGTTTTCGTGAAGACCAAAAATATTATTATTTTTTTATTTTTACATTTATATACAAAACACAGGCATCTCATCAACATTTGTTAAACAACAAAAAAGGACTGCCTTTCCCAAGCAACATTTTAGCCTCAGAAGATAAAGGTTCTGCCTGATTGAAAAGAGGTAATTTTGATGGCTACCTCCATCATGGGATCAGTCTCTGGTTTTGCAAGATCACTGCAGTAAGTTCATAATCAACAATATTAATACTGATTCCTTGCCAGAATGAGGACACACTGCCATATCATACCTTGACCAGAGCATCTCCCTGGGTGGGGGAAGCAGCAGCACTGACGTCCCAGGTGCTCATCCCACACCTGCCCTCACATCTACTGAGCTCAAAAGGTCTTATAACTTAAAGCAATAAACTGCCAAATCACATAAAAATTTAGCATTAAATCATTCAGAAAAAAAAGAAAACCAGCAAGTACATCACGACTCATGCTCATTTATGTGTTTGTTTTTGCAGACTCCCGAAAGCCTACCACCAATAGTTTGCTGCATATAAGACTGTAATAAACTACCCTCAAAAGGTATGCTCAAACTACAATATAAATCATATTTTTCACTGGTATGCTGACAAAATCTTTAGTAAGCCAGCAAAATGAATTTTTCACTTCATCATTTCATTTAAAAAACATTACAAGTATTTGGTATGTTTATGTTGACTCTTTTTGCAGTGAAGTACAAGTGCTGTGTTATCCATTTTCAGTAAGCTCAGAATTTAGATTAAAAGAAAAAATACAGCTGACTCAATCTTAGTAAAACTTTATGACTATCTCAGAGTACATTTTCTTTAATATTTTGGTTCATCTCCAGCTTTCACCTGTTGTTTAAAGGATCCTATATCATTAGCCTGTAGGAGGAACAAGATTAACATCTGATATTCTGGGGGAGGAAAGGGAAAATGATCATAATTTTGTACCTTCTTTAAAAATGTCCTGTTATTATTTGCTATTTTTATAGGCTTCAGCAGAACATACAATGAGGGAACTTCCAATCAAACTTGCTTGGTGGTTTAGTGTTTTATGCATGAGAGCAAGTCCAACAGAGTGACAGAGAACTTGGAGTTACCCCTTCCTTGGTGACAAAGCTCCCTTCTGACCTGCTGCATTGCTGGGAGCAGTTGATTCTCCAGGATGCTGGTATCTCCAGGAGCCAAAGGCACATCATAAACCCGGCCTTGCCAGCTCTCTTTTAAGACTGGAATACCATGATCTGGAGGGTGAATCTTCAGCCGTAGAAAGCAATCTGGAGAAGATGAAAACACCATGCAAGAAAGTATAGCCAATTCTAATCTCAACTCCTTCAGCTTTCCCCAATTTTTTCCAATTATGAGTAGGCAATATGTTAGTGGTCACACTCCATTATCATCTTGTGACTGAGTTTGAAATGTCCCTGGCAAAAGCCCTTGTATCTGTATTTTACTTGGTTTCCACCCTGACATGACATTTCCAACTCTGTCAATCCTAAAAGCCAGGGAAAATTTATGTTCTCTCTCAATTACAACTGTAGTCAGGAAAGTCCAAAACAGCTAGCTATTTAATTACGGGAACATGGCCAATCTTAAGCATATATTTGTGCAGCTTGGGCTGGAAAAGGATTGGAGCTGGCACCAGACCTACTTCACAGGAGATGCTCTCTAAACATGCCACTGCACTGTCATCACAGCTGGGCCATGGTCTCTAAAAGAGCTGACAAACTTGCTAGGGATGGAAGCAGTAGCTGTTGAAAGACACCTTATAGAAGTTATATTTTACTTATTAGTGGCTTCACTACTTGCAACAAAGGACAGCAAAAGCTAGGGAAGCTAGGAAATAATGTCTGCACCTAACTAAACTTCCTGCCGGGTGACAGTGCCCCTCAAAGAAAACACATCCTCCTCAAATGCCTTAATGCCATCCCCTTTCCTCATTCCACTCAGCAATCTGACATCCTGGATATGAAATTCTTTAAGCGTGGACAGACAATTCTCCTTACCTGAGCTTCCAACAGCCTTTAATACATATTTCCAACATATTAGAAATATTTCTAGTCTGGGAATTGCTGGACTTACTGGCGCTCAGTGCAGAATTTTAAAGTAGTCTGCATTGTAAAACAACAGTGGATCTGCATTGCTCCTCTCCCAAAACCTCAGCAGACTCAGCTGACTGTCATCCTGTTTCAAGGTATTGCTCTCCTCTATCATTTTCCCAGCAAACCAAAATCCAGGGTTTCACACTGATCACAAAAAGCAGAGTTCTAGAGCTGAGTTACTGTCTTATAATAAAGATTCCTCTTTTGAATAAGAGGTCTCTGCTGTTTACTGAGGTATCTGACCAAATTCAGTCCTGCATTAAGATTATTTTTGGCTGCTCCAGAAAGTGTCTAAATAAATCCAGAATCAATTTTAATGTTAATTTATTTAAATTAATTGGATAGGCATGCATATTAATTGTATTTTCATTTTCCTTTCAGATATTTTTGGTGAGTGGTTAAAGCAGGAGGGAAAACATCTGTTCCAGGTGAATGACATACATAAAAACCATCAACTGGAATATGATACAAAGGCTGGCTGAGCCACTAACATTTCTCTATAAGCTGTGCCTTAAGCATCTCAGTAGCCTGAGCCTAAGAATCATAAGAGAGCCTTTGTTTCTGAATAGTTGTGCTAATCAGGTTTAAATGTACATAATTAGATATGGAAGATAGACTGAGCTAACAGAAAACCAAATGGATTAAAGATCAGAAATTCCAATACTGTACTTAACAAAACAAAGGCCAAGTTCAACTTCCAGCTCCGCTGGTGCATTTGTTTCAGAGGTATTACTCCAGATATACAGCAGCATAGCAAAGACCTGAACCTCAGTATAGGCTTGGAAATAAATGATATCCTAGCAAAGAATGTACATACCTTTATCTCACTTTTATGAATCCTACCATGTTTTTTTTTCACCAGGTCTAGAATTAATACAGTCTTGTCAAAAACTCAACATAAATCATAAGATAATTAATACAGAGTAAATGAATATTTTTCAGAAGCATATATGATAGGAAGCAAAAGACAAAAGGACATACATATATGACTTGAAAAGCAGTTACTTTTGAAAAATGTTCAGTGAGCCAGGATGACAAGATAGTGAAATGACTTATTAAACTTAAAAAGTTTTGTTACCTAAGTAAAGGTTCATTCAACCCACTCACAAGTGATGTGTTCATCACCATGCTTAAAAAATTAAAGGATGCCCAGCCATCTCTTGCACACTGAAAGCACACATGATCATTTCAAAGGGCTGCTTTACGCTTGCAGTGATTTCCGAGAAGTGAAATCTTGTTAAAAGGAGAGCGTGCACAGTAAACACTTAAAGACTTATCAGCAAGCAAAGCACTTTCTTTGATTTTTTCCATAAAGATTTGCTTTCTATTCCAGCTTTCCCTGTTTCTGTTAGGTCAGATCTAAAGCCAAGTGATAGATGGAGGAATATATGTGGAGTTAATTACAGGCCCTGGAGAGCAGCCAAGAAGATACACGGCTCTGAAACATTTACTCACATTCCTTAGGTCATATGAACAACGTTAATGGGATTCCCAGCTTCAGCACTGCATGGAAATGAAAGTGGGGAACCTCCCACAGGAATAGAAAAATGTAAGCCAAAAATGGAAATTCAGACAATAGGGAAGGGAGCTTTAGAACTTATTAATGCAAGGAACTGTGCCGTGATGTAGTGAACACACAGCTTTTTTACTGATATGAAAAGAGTAGATTTTTAAGATCCACGGATGGGAGTATGCAGCATTAAAATATAGGGCCTAACATGCTGCCAGCAGGTGAGCCTTCTCTCTCCAGCTTCCAGGCTTTGAGAGAAATGCTTGTGCAGTAAATAGCAAACATCAGGTGGATTTGTTACAACCTTCCTTTCTGACTCCCTTTATGTTGATTTAATACTTAAAACCGAGCAGCCAAGACCCAGAAAGTCCTGCTTTAGGTTCCCTGGGATGGAGTCCTACTTGGTGAAATCCCTCACTTCTGTACAATCAAGCCGCAGACAGCAGGGGTGCTTGGCCATGCTTCCCAAAGCCTCCAGCAGGACAGATTGATGGATTAGCAGACACGAGGAGGCACAGTTCTCCCAAAAGAGGGAGAGAGGATAAATTGTGTGATCTGGAGTGACCCTGTGCTCATTTGAGATGTTTTTGGGATACAAACCAAAATGCAGTGAGTGGGAGCAACCAGGAGATTTGCTTCAGAATTGTGCTCCTGACCCAGAGGGCGCAATTAATTCCTTAAGTGTTAAATTCAACAGGACAATGCACTCCAGGAGTGCACATACTGTGCTAATTGGCAGCAAGTCAACAGGATCAGATTAGAGCTATTCAAAAACAAATTTCCCCTTGGCACATGCTGCAGACATCAGACTCCCCAGCACTGTTTTGCCTTACAGATCATCTCCCTATGCAGAGCATTTTTTGTTAACATCAGCATTAGAGGAATAATTAGTTCATCCAAATCAATCTGAAAAGGAATCAAGTGAGACCTGAAAAGATGTATTCTACCCTGTGTTGTCTATTACAGACACCTATTCATTCCTAATTCACCTTCTTTAGACTGGTTTTCCGAATGCAACATCCCGCCTACAAATACACCTCTCTCAAAATAAACCTCCTTTGCGCCGCTCAATATCTGTCGTTGCAGCCAGTCCCATGATTGCTGTCGGAAGAGGTGGCTCTGTCAGTACCTGTAGGTGCACAGACTTCATCTCAGGAAATCCTTTCTAACATATGTCCTCATAAAACTGCTGTCAAAGGCACGGGTGTGCTGCAGAATTCACTACCAAGGCTCCTAAGGATGAAATCACCTACCTACAGACTCGCACACCTTTTTATGCTCAGTAACAGCTTTGCCAAAGAGCCATCGGTGTGTATCCAATACAGACAACTCAAAGGCTTATCAGCAGTCTTTGAAAACACTCAGCTTTGTCAAGATGACCACAACTCAAGTCCCTCACAGCAACTAATAGAGAAATTGTATTTGAAAAAGAGAAACCACACCCACAGCACCGACCAACGTCTGATTCCTTAATTCTGCATGGAAGTGTTAGAAAAACATTCAGGTACCACAGAACATTAAGTTGCTATCGAAGTTCCCATTTGAAGAGTATGCTTGGATCCTAACTCAAGCAGACTCACAGTGAAGAACGTTCTCTAATCCTTCAGAGGAAAAGGAGGTATCATGAAGTGATGCTCTACTTACACACCATTCTACCTACACCAGGTAGAATACGCTTTCCTCTGCGCAGCAGAATTCTCACGCACAGGATGACAGTTTACACATTCTCTTTCTCAGGCGTTTTTGCTTTATCAGTGTTTTCCAGGAAACTGTTATTTCTGCTCAAGGCATAATTGACTCTCTGCTCATTTTGCTTATGCTTTAGCTTCTACACAACAATTTAAAAAAAAAATAAATAAGGAGATCCTTTATTTGTTATCTCTTCTTGAAGTCCTAGCAATAACCTCTGGATATGGTGTTATCTTTGTTGGTGTTTTCCCTCAAGCCTCTTTAGGAATCAGCAACTTCAGGAAAGATTTTTTCTTTCATCTCTCGGTTACATTTTCACTTGTCTTTCAAAATAACTTTTGAGTCCTGGTAGCCATTATTGTGCAGTCCAAGAGCATAATTTAATTTTGTGAACCAGAAAAATAAAAAAAAATTAAAAAAAAGAAGCCAAAATATTTAATATGAAAATAAATTCTTCTTTCTGTAGTTTAACTGGGGAAGGGAGGCAGGGAGAGAAGAGAGTAATGTTTAAGCTGTGAATACTTGTGGCTGACAACCCTTTCATCCATCCCACATGCCGACACAGCCCCGTTACAGTTTTTGCAAACATCTGATGCAATGTGAGACCTGTACTCTGTACATGTAAACCATGGAGCTCTCTCTAATTGCACATAGCTCTGAAGGCAACCGAGTATCTTTTCAACAACCCCAAAAACGTGACTGGAGGTATATGGAACCCTCCTCCCTTTTCCAACCCCACAGACTGCAGAGCAATAATGCATTTCTCATCAACTGCTGCAGGAATTCTGGATAAGCTGAATTCTCCTTCATGAAAATGTACATAAGCTGGAAAGTGCCTCCTTGGCACTTGGGAGGCCTGCAGCTCCATGTACAAGATATCAAAGGGGCATAAAAGCACAGACATACTTTGGTTCGAATCATGAATAATGCAGAATCCTTTCACATGCATTAGGGCACAGTAACACCACTGCCTTCAGCAAAGCTGCTGCTGCTTTCATATATGAAAAATCTGAATCTGGCTTCTAATCTTAAAAGGTCTGCCTACTTCTTCTGTCATTCCCCCAGCAGTACTTTAAATCTGTCTTGCTGACATCCCATAGCCACAACGCACATCCATGCCATATCGTGCTTTCCAATCAGACTTATGCATGCGTGGGATGCAACTCTATCCCTACTGCAGGCTTCCAAGAGAAATTCGGACTATTAAAAGCATTCCTTCCAATTTTAAACAGGATTCTGCCAAAATACTTAAATATAGCTGGTCAGCAGACTGCACGGTGGTTTCTGCGATGAAGTGAGACACCAGCTTAAGCTCTGTCTGCACCACAAACGTAACCAAGCTGGTAGCTGCTTAGAGGGACAGTCTGTGGATCTGGGCTCATCTCTTGCTATAATACAAACTCAGTCATGTTTGCTCCCATGGGCAGAGTATCCAAACATGTCTGTGGCTCCAGGAAGGCATGGAGTGGGTGTGCGCTATTCAGCTTCGGGAACACAAAAGAAGAAATTGTCTATGGTTGTTTGTCCTCTAATTTAAGGCCAAGGTTCTAAAGGCGAAAAAATGAAAAGCTGGCTGCCAGCACCATTTTGCAAACTGAGACCAGGTGAGCTTTTCTTCAAAGAGTTGGATGGTTTACTTTCCTATCCCTGGATGCTACCCTCTCCTTTTCCTCGCAACGCTGACGCAAAAATACCACTAAAACAACACAAGGGCCAAACAATAATTAAAACTTTCCATCACATTGCACTGACATTATCAAGCTGTGGGTGGATTCACTGACACAGTAGTGGAAGTAAGAATTCAGCATTGGTTCCATTCTTCAGAGATGCAATGCTGCTGGCAACCATACAGAAACGCCTACAAGCCTTGAGAGAATATGATAGTTGACCTAAAATATTTGTATACACTAGGTTATTCAAACAGTTTTCAAAATATTTCTCAGAGTGAGCCTTATTTCAGTTTGATCTCTGGCTCCGTGCTCAAGAAACATCTTGCACTTAATTGAGAATTTGCTGGGAATCTAGATTTTATCCCAGTACTGAATGCTTGGCCAAAGAGATCTAGGGTCTCTGCCAGCAGAAATATACACTGGAAGACAGGCTGCCTAGTGTGTTTTACCAGTGCTCCACCACATATTGGACTGATTTGAAACCACCAATTGCAGTTGTATTCCTCCACAAAAAAACACTTAAACGGAACACATTTCACCAGGAACCACCTCAGAAGGGTTTGAATTTATATGGAAAATGTTGTAATGTAATCTTTACAGGGAGAGGGAAGCAATAGCTTCCAAAAAGACTAGAGAAAGCCCCCAGCCCTTACACAAGTGTGTACAGATAGCTATTTGCACTCATTTGGCTTTATCTTTCTTTCACACATGCTTCCAGATAGAAATGCGGAAGTTTTGAGCTTTCTTATCCCTTAGAAAATAAGGAATCTACAAAAATATGTCCCTTTTTGTCATTACAACAACCAAAGATCTGCCATGGAACAAAAACATAATTATTTGTAAGTATTTGAAGGGGAGCAAAGAACAAAGTCATTCCAAAATATCAGAGCTGCCTTACAGCACAAAATAAGGGCTGGGCTAAAATTCAGAGGAAAAGAAAATAATCCAGTAAACAGACTGTTGGAAGAAAACCATCAAACAGATGATATACCCAGATAGCCAAGGAAAATGGCACCAGTCACTTGGGGCGGTAAGAACTGGTCTACACAGAGCACAAGAAAAGGTGTTTTGGAAGGGAGCCTTTAATGTTAGGGACAGAACCCACACCACAAAGGTCGTAGACTAGCTTTAAAAAGTCAGCATTCACCAGCAAGAATCACGCACACAGACACACACATTTTATGTGACACACATCTGCTATTTTGACAAAGTCTGGCATTTTGAGGCACCTGAAGTCCAGTCCTCCCTCCCAAGTAGATGCTCGAAGCACGGAGCTGGGCCAGGCTCTCTCCCTTTTCACTCGACCTTCCTGGTTTCCTGAACTCATGCAGGACGTGGAAGCCCTGCAGCTCCTCCAGTCAGGTTCTGCAGGTGCCCTGGAGCTCTCTCCTGGCAAGTAGTGAATCTCCACATGCACCCCCACGTGCCAAGGTAGAAAATCAGCCCAGGGTCCCCAGGATACCAGGTGAAGATATCTACTGCTTAAATTAATTCAGAAAAAAACAGTGCTCTTCTCCTCCTCTGCCAGCCCCATTTTCTAGGACAACAGTGAGTCCAGGCTGTCCCCAGTCTCTGGCTCCCAAGGGGACAAGTGCCTTCAGCAGCCTCAGACATGCTTTTAAGCTCTGCTGAGCACATGAAATTTCCCCACGTCTCAGCTTAACCAACAACTCTCTCTCTTGTCTGGTCAGCAGCAGAGATTTTTAATTCTCATCACGCACCAGCTGCAGCCTCAGGTCCCCAGCTCTGTGACTTAGAGGATGAACGAGGCTGTAGCAGATGAGCCTTTGACTGAATCCTGCCCCACAGTCACATAGGAAGTCTGTATCACCAGACTTCAATCACCAGACCAGTAATCCCAGGGCTGGGTTTGTGTCCTGAGCAACAGGTCACCCTTCTACTGAAGCAGCCCAGAAATAGTATTGACATAAGATCAATGGTTGCAGTCCTTTTCCAAGTCATATATTTTTCTTAACAGCATTCATGACCTGAGTTTTTCTAAGACCATCCACTTCTTTGCAATGAGGAAAAATCATCGTATACAAATACTCATGTATACAAATTCATCCCACACACAAATTCAGTATATACATATACAAATATACATATTCATTCGATATACAGCTTGGATGAATTGCAATGCAACTCCAAGGGCTTCTGGATTCTTGTTTACCACTAAAAGCTGGGTTCCAGTGCTGCAGCTCTACATCCATAAATTCCACTGCCTCCCCTAAGGATTCACTTTGCAAACATGCCCCCATCATTTCCCACCAGCAGGACCCTATCCTCCCCTCGGACCAAGAGTTGGTCCTACACCCACTCACACAATATTTGACTCAGAAATCCACCTCTTTATAAAATCTTCACACGCCCCATAAATTCAGTCCATTAAAATAAATAAAAAAATCTTAGCAATGCAAACCAATGAAAATTATGAATAGTGCTGCTTTCCCTCTCCTGGCCTCCATGATACAAAATATACCAAGAACAAATGGGGCAGAACAGCTGCTCTTTTAGGAGATGTTCCACCACCCCCACTCTATTCTCTACTGACAAGGCCTTCAATTACGCACCTCTGTATCACTCCCCCACAGGGCACCACTTCATTAACCCCACGAAACACCATATTTGTTCCTCAATAGCAAGTGCAATGACTGGCACCATTAGAATAAGTACATGGGTCTCATTTCCTCCCTGCCCTGTCATCCAGTGGACATTAGAGAGGCTCAGACAGCTTTGCAATCTAGTTAAAATTCGCCTTGTATCACAACATGGGTGCCTATCCTGGCAACTTGCTGACGAGTCTAATCTCTTTTTGTTGTTGCCATTGCTGAAATGTTTACCAAACTTCAAAACTAAAGCAAACTAATTTAGATTATAGCAGAGTGCCACCTAGTGCTAAGCAGGTTTGATTTCAAAAGGCCTGCTCTTATCTATAAGAAAATACTGACCAGAAATTCATTCTTCAGTTGTACTGGCAGTGTAAGACGCCCCCTCATAGATTACAATGAATTATAAAAGAGCCTGTACTAAATTACATTCTTTGTAATGTTGACAAGGCTCTGCCTCTAGGGACATCCTGCAGTTCTAGGTGAGCACATTTACACTGTTACCTGTGCTCTGGATTGATTTTACTCTTTGTCCCACCAAGAGAAAATCTAAACCTCCCAGCTGAAGTGAGCACATCACATGCCAGGAATGTCTGCTGTATTACAGATGAAAGGCATTTACTGATCCCAGCAAACATCAGCCAGAATCTTCATGTCCCACAACTCCCTGAAGAAATATGAGGTGAAAACCTTGCATGTGGGCTCCGAAAACGGACAAGGACATGAATAGAGATGAGGGAAACAAAGTTTTCACTCCTTAAATGCTTTTACTGACGTTTCAAGGGAGATATTAGGCTGGCAGAGTGTGGGAGCAGGAAGAAATTCCCTGATAGCTCCAGGAGAGATTAAGCATTTCCTACTATTAAGCTAGAGAAAGCATTTCCCTGGTTAGGCTGATGTTCCCATGCTGTAGATTTTCTTCTCTGAGACCAACAAAGGAAAAATTAAGTGTCCTTTTTTTTTTTTCCTAATTACTTAAACCTTCAACACACCCAATAACAGGTGTTTTGTAAAATGAGATTTCCCAGAAAATGATACCCAGACTACAGAAACTTCAGTCCCTTCTCTTGGTGCGTGGTACATGTGGAAATGAACAACTGCCTCAGACAGACTGTTGGGGTGGAGCACAGATATTCAGAGGAAAAGACAGGCTGAGGTAAAGTCTATTTGCTGCTCAGTTCTGTCTTCTTCCTTGGGTGTGTTTGAGAGAAAGTTGAGATTAACTGACATTTATTACCAAAACCACAGCCTATCTTTAGGCTAATAGAAATGGGCAGAATGGAGCAAGAAATAATTCAACGAATTATTCTGACTTACTATTCCAATCCTTGCCTCATCCTGTTCAGTGCTTTCGGACTGCAGCAAAGTCACAGAACACTGCTGTCACTGTTGGCCTTTAGAGCCTGCTATAACTTACAGGTATGGAGGGTGGCATAAAAGTTGCCAAATCCTTCTATTTTACAGGACAAACAAGACTTCATAGCTGCTTAATGAATATTTCTAAATATGAAAAATATTCCCTTGCAGAACAGGATTCGATGAGTTGCTTTTTCTCTTCTCTTTTTTTTGGTTAAAACCAGTTGAGTTTGAGAGGGATGAAACACAACGGTGCAGAAATTTGAACCCTTTGTCTGCTGTGCAGCTACTGGAGGAACAAAAGCAACCTGAACTATTTTCCTCGTGTGGCAACCAAAAGCCATCTGCTCTGACCCAAAGGCTTCAAAAGATGAGAGGGGTGCCACTCTGCTGAGACAATGCCCATTTGTTGCCATTTTTATGCTGTGGAGGAATTTGGTGCAAGCCCAGCAGCACATCAGCAGGCAGGGTGTGGTGATGCCTTGAGGCTCGTGACCTTGGGAAGACTTGCTCATAAACACACTTTTGAAGCATCAAGCTGGTCCCACTGCACATTTCCCACCCCACAAAGCTCGGGACAGGTGGCTTTAGCCAGAAAAAGTGTTGTGTACTTGCTCACTGTTGCATACTGCACTCTGTGCGACAGAGCTCACACCCACGGGTAAATGAAAGCACCCTGTTTTGTAAGTCTTAAAAAGCAAAAGTGCCCTCACTCAAAACCTAAACCAATAATTAAGACAAAAAATGAACTGTGGCTGATTTCAATTATTAAAAAAAAAAACAACTAGAAAGAGGCAAGGACGCACTCCCCCCACCTTTTCAGGATTTTCCCACCATCTCCCTGAGAGCCTCACTCACTATCTCTCACTAAACTCAGCAGTCCACCATCTCTAGCAGGCTGCAAGAAATGAAACCTTCACAGCTGGTTCAGCTCTCTGGTCTTGCAAATCTTCTTGCTTGAAGCAGAGAGAGGATTAACTCCATCCTGGTTAGAGTAAAATGAAAAAGGCTCCCAGGATGCCCAGACAGAGGCAAAGTGAAGTGCTGTTGTTCCCACATTCCCCATTTCACTGAGAACAAACCCACATCAGCCCAAGTACAACAGGTGCAACGTGCTCTTTCACCATGTAAGATTCTGTCCCACACACCGGTGTGCCGTGGAGACATTTGTGCATCTTTGCAAATATGTATCATCATCACCACAAAACCTATTATTATGTTTTAAAACATATTAAATAGTATTTGTCTTTATATATGTATCTGGCAAGGCAGCACACCCCGGTTTTACAGAAGTGAGATGCCCTCGTGCCACACACAGGGAAACAGACTCGTGGGTGAGGTCCTTAGGGGAAAGCTTCCCCCCTGAGTTGGGAGCAGCACTCTGACTCCTCCAGCCCCCATCCAAGGGGCCTCCCCCCAGCCACAGAGCTTCCCACAGGTGCTCCTGAGGTGCCATTTGCACAATGTCAGCTGCTTGTTTCAGCTAGGACTCCAGTTTAACACAAGGTCCACTGCCAACCCAGGGCTCTGGTTTAAGAAATCATTCTCCATTGGGAAGATTCTGTCCCAACCAAGGACCTTCAAAACGAATCCAGCAATCAAGAAAGAGCCCCATATTACAGAGCTGCACAGACAAAACAAAGGGACAGAGCCCAGATTCCCTGCCTGATAGCCGCCGGTGGAATCCTCCTCCTTGGGATATTACATTTGAACCGCTCCAAGTGAAACGCAATGCTCAGCTGTAAAATATTTTCTTTTTGGCAGCTCACAATCTTGTTCCAAAGGCACATGTGAAATACATTCCTGGGTAATCTTGGAGTGAAGTGGGCCAGATGGTAGCAGTCAGATGTGACCCAATTCTTCTTAAGCTCTCATATTTTCATAAATGTGTGCTTAAAACCCTTGTGCTTCTCTCCCACAATACATATGTATTTCAGACCAGGTTTTTTGAGGCAGCTGCAGGCACATACAGAACTGTCACCTTCTGGCACCCTGTGCCTTGGGGGTAAAGGAGCTGTGCACATCTGTAGTGGAACAAACCATCCCATGGCAGTTTTCATCCTGTTTCCCATGGATCAAGGGGATAACAGGCAGCCTCCCGGTTTAAGGAGGGTGGGGGACCGGAAATATTTTCTTCAGACTTTACTGAAGGGAAACAGATAAAAGAGGGATGGGGGTGGAAACTGGTTCCAGTTGTTATATCAGCTGGAGGGAAGGGAATGGCTTTCAAAATGGCTGAGAGAATGGCTGTAGAGCATTTTACCCTAAGGTTTAGGCTTGTTTTTCTCAGAAAGACTTTAAAATGCCTGGGTTTTGTTCAATTAAACACGCAAGCAGGCCCTTCCCTCCTTCCGGAGGGTTTCGTTTTTGTTCTTATTTTCTTTTTGCTTATCTAGCACAGGCATCTGAGTCACATCCCTGGTGCCTAAATGTTTCAACATTGACTGCAGTATCGCAGAACTCAGGGTAAGCCCGTGTGGCTCTCACTGTACAAACCTATCGCTGCAGCAGGATCACCTCCAAGAGCAGGGGAAAGAAAAGCCTCCCAACCTGCACGGCAGCTGGAGCTGACCAGTCAAAGCAGGGGTAGGGTGGTCCTGGCCCTGCTTTGTGCAGGACTCCTCACCCACCTCACAGCAGTTTTAGGATGGCAAGTCTGATTCCACAGGTACATGCAGACAGATCTCTCCATAAACCTTTTCTCCATAAAACCACACTTCTTCGGTGCTGTTCTCTCTGACAAGAAGCTTATTAGTAATTGGTCATCACTACCACACAATCATGATCCTTACAGAAAAAGAAACCAAATAATTCACTAACAAGTTTGTCTTTCCCAGCTGAGGAGAAACAGAGAGATGTCTGCTAAAATGGCTTTTCTGCCCATCAGAAGAGTTCAGAAAAGGAATTAATACATGCCTTCCTCCAAGGGCCTTGGCTAGAAGTTTTATAGGTGCAGCATATTAAGAAAAAAACAAAACTAATGCTGGGCAGGTATCTACAGCCTGCCATGGCAAGCATGGCTTTGGAAGGTCATGTCTGGATTTTGCATTTGATAGGAAATGGGATGTCAGCAAACAGAGCCCATACACAACCTCTCCTGTGCCCTGCAGCCATGCACCAGCACAGTCCTCTCTCCTGGGACGCCCCTGCACAGCCAGCAGCACCAGCCTGGTTGGAGCTGGTGGAAATCATCACACACATATACATGGACACCTCACTTAATTTAGAAGGTCTATTCTTCCTCCTTCAGTGGAAAACTTGAATGGAAGCAACTTGTTCATTAGAAGCATCTTACATAAAGAAAATTCTAAACCGACGCAAACATTTCATTCCATATGGTGGATGATCAATTTGAGCAGCTGAATTTAACTTCCAAGGCAGAGTTCAGCTTCCCTGCTGGTGGCTGGGAGCAGCTGCTCACTGTGGAAGGGCTCACACCCACACTGTACACACAGAAGCCAACTTTGGCAGTGAGAAATAAGACCCGAGGATCCGACACCTGCATCTCACCAGCGTAATGGATTTTCATTGTCTGCAAGGAAGAGGTAACCAGAGTTGTTTAGCCTGGAGAAAAGAAAGCTCCACAGGGCCCTTATTGCTCTCTACAATGGCCCAAAATGAGGTTATAGTGAGGTGGGGTTTGGACTTTTCTCCCAGATAACAAGTGACAGGACAAGAGGAGAAGGCCTCGAGTTGTGACAGGGAGGATTTAGATCAGATATTAGGAAAAAATCACTTCACTGAAAAAACGGTCAGGCTTTGGAACAGGCTACCCAGGGAAGTGGTTGAGTCACCATCCCTGAAGGTATGTAAAAGAAGTGTAGGTGAGGCACTTGGGGACATGGTTTATTGGTGGGCTTTCAGTGCTCAATTAATGGTTGGACTCAACGATCTTAGAGGTCTTTTCCAACCTAAATGATTCCATAGTTGTAGGATTTAATACGTTGTTGAAGGTAGTTTTTAGAATTTCTCTTGTCCTTTCAAAGTTTCTTGGCAAAGCTGGTTGCAACACAGAGATTGAGCTGGAGAGAAGTGTTTGCTCGCAAGCAGATGTGGCAAAAATACACTGTCAGTGCTAGCAGGATACCCATGGCATTCCTTCCCAGAAAATGAGCAGCTTAAACCTGAGCTTTGTAGACCAGCTACATCAAAATACAACCTGCTAATTAAAATAATTCAAAGGAAAAAAAAAAAAAACCAACAACCAAACCATCACCACCCAAACCAGCACTGCTAAAAATCCATCTCTGAATGTTCTTGAAAGGCCAAAATCCCATTTCCACACATTCACAGTTCACTCTTGTGAAAAAGAGAAAGAAACACTGTCCAAAGTAGAGTCACAGTAGTTTTTGGCCACTGTCCAAAGTAGAGTCACAGATAACTGATATCATTCACCATGGGGTCAAAGTTTAGGTAGAGAGATTATATAATCAGTTTCCACCTGCAGTAAATTAAAATACCAGATGTTCTGCAGATATATATATATCCTACAGAGCAGGATGTATATTTGGAAAATATTTCCAGAGTTAAAATATTACTGTGCAGCACTGCTTAGTTTTAGTGTCAGTACAAGTCTACACAGAATAAACTTAGGTAATCACAGCTGTAACAAAGGTACTGTAAATTAACCCAAGTACTTCACCAAGAATGGAGAAAATCCAATAAAAACCAAATTCTGAAATATCTTTGTATAAATTTCTGCAGAGCTGTAGGGTTTTCCAAGCTATCCACTAGCTCCAGTATGAGGAAGAAAACAGTCTTATTGCATATCCTTCTGTCATCAGTGGGTACAGGTGTTTCACAGGTCTAAGTTGGGAGGTGGGAGCATTTTTCCACCCAGGCAGATTTCCACCTTCTGCAAAGACAGGCAGCATCACAACCAATTATCAACCCAGCTCCAATTTGTACTGAGGTGGTGGTCAGAGATGAACTAGGGACACTATAAGACAGCTGGAAAAACAGGACTGGCCATTGCTACAGTGCAGAATGGCCAGGATCTCACAGGTAAAGATAACCTGTCTGGCCTGTATCACAGATGGGATGCTCAGGGGAACACTGGATGAACAAGTTCAAAAGCTTAAGCATGAATATGTGATTCCTCAATGGCAATGTGTTTCCTTTAAGGACAATGGTCAAATTAACCATTATTAGTTTCTGTATGTTAAGGAAAGTGCTAATGCAGAGCCACAGAATACCTGAGGGAGGGAAGATATTTGAAACCTGCTTGAATAGAAAAGGAAAATAATGAACTCCAAGTCTCCCACAGGTGCAGGGAAGGGCGAGGGTATGATTTCTGAGGAGCAGAGGGCTTGTATCCACATACTGACCTCACGAGCTCTTTTTTTAACAGAATAATATTCCCGGATGGGATGTAAGGAAAACCCTTTAGGAAAGTCTGCTTTCTAACAGGTTTTGAGAAAACATTGCACGACATTCTTTCCTATTGCCTCTTCTCTACTAGAAAATAAGACCCTTCTGAAAGGTCAAATTCTTGTAGTTTAGAGAATGGGAATCACAAACCTACCATCTAGCCTGCAATGGTGAACACACTCCTTTGCTAAGAGAAGTAGGATGATCCATCCATGCAAATCCCTTTTTACACCTTTCTCCCTCCTTTCAGTTCTCAAATTACTCAAGAAACATAAAATTATTTCCTAGAACATATTCACTGCTGAACTAACCCAACCCCCCACGCCAGTGTTTGGAAATCACTTGTCTGTTACGACTAAGAAAATTCAGTGGCGCGATCCCCTCTTTCTTTGTGTCAGTCCTATGAGATCACACATTTCCTTCCCATAATCAACTTTCAGAGTCACCTTTCCGCTTCAAATTTAAATTCGTACCCGTGACTGTCTTTTAATGAGAGATGAAAATTTGCCTGGTGTGAAATTTCCTTATCAATGATAGGAAGGGGAGGATAGTTTTCCAAATGGATGTCAACAAAAAGCTGCAAGTTCCTATGCAGCACTACAGGTCAGGAGGCAAGAACTGTCATTACATTAATTTATATATATGTATATATACGTGGGCAGTGGTTGGTGCATGTGAGTCAAAGAGAAACAAATATCAACATTACTCAGCCAAAGCAACTACTAAAGGCAAACAAGTCTAATCATCATGCCTAAATACCTGCAGTAGAAATGCCTGCAGCCTGTACGGCACTTGGCTTTGAGTTGGCACCACTATTTTGATGGGCTTTTTCTCACAACCATATCCAGTAACTGTGGAGCCTCACTGCTGTGATGTTTCATCAGCTGTAGCTGGATTGATTCTGGATCACAGGACAAAACAATGGTGTGTTTAACTTCAGTTTAAATGCAGCCCTGCCTGAAAATCACTCTGTACTGAAACTCCTTGAGAACTCCCAGGAACAAACCTCATGAAGGGCCTTTGAAAATGTGAAGGAACAAGGGAAAACAAACAAATCAGGATAAGGGTTACGAAAGGGTTGCACTTTGGGCTGATCAAAAACTCGCTTATACCTTTACACACGATACTAATTCCCTCTGTTCCATGCACATTCCATTCAGTGCATATTTTACAGTGACGTGGCACATCAGCTGTGCAACAAGACCACATGCACAGAGCACAGCAGCCCCAGGTCAAGCTCTCTGCACACACAACTCCATGCAGATGCATCCAGCCTGAAGCTCATAAGCCGATTCCTGTGATTTTCAGCAAGACAAGTTTTCAATTCAGCAAAAAGCTGGACTGTCAGCTAAGCCATTTATGGCAGTGCTCCCCATCTGCAGCCCTCCCCCCTACACACAAACCCTCTTTCTGCTCTTTGCTGTAGAGTGATGATTAGTTCCCACAGGGTGACTCTGGGGAGATAGTGCTTGCAGTGGGAGATATTATAATTGGCAATAATTCAGGATCCAAAAATGGGATACAAGCCATAGTTCCCCTTAGTCTTTTCTTACAGCACAGCTAAGCCAGAATTTCTATCACGCTATCTGTGACATTAAAATCTGTGACGTTGGTCAGGCTCCAAAGAGATGGGGGAACTTAGGAATAAGCTTTCCAGTCAAACCTGCATCAGTCTTTGTGTCAATGTGTTCCTCCACTCATTTCCAGTCAAACGGATTTAAATCTGTGGAAGAATGAAGGAAGAAAAATAAAATCAAAGCAGTAAATGAAAACACTGCATACCAAATGCTCTCCCTCCCTTTCTGAGGAATTTATGGATTGCAATAGCCTGCATGCTGCTGCTAAACTGGAAATACTCCAGAAGAAAGTAATCCAAGGAAGTGAAACTGCTGCAGGAATGCCACATGGGTTGGCACTGACGATGTGTCATTTGCAAGGCTCACTAAAACACGGTGAGCTTGACAGTACTCTGCAAGCTGTGGTGGCTGAAGGAGTCTGTGCAATCACCTCCTGCTGCTCCCAAAGGGGTACACAGCAGGTATGGACACAGCCAACCCCATGGAGCCTCCACAAGGGTGCACACCAGCCTATGGACAATGCCAGCCTCATGGAGCCTCCAGCACCAGCACAGAGTAACATCACCTGGATGGCTGAAGCCTAAATCAAAAGTTTCAGAAGACACGAGTCCTAGGTGAGGACTAGGCCATTCCCCCTTCTGATGTTAGGAAGAAAAACTCTGATTTAATTGCTGGAAATAACCTGGAAAGTCATCCTACCCTTAAGACAGAAAAAACATTCTGAAACATTATGTATAATTGAATGAAAATCCATTGGAGCAAGAGGTCTGCTCAGGGAAAGACGTTTCAGAGGCACAGCCCTCAGAAGGTCACTGAGAGAGCAATTTGGAAGATAATTATTCAAGCAATTTGAGGTTTTTTGGAGTTTTTTGTTGTTTTTTTCCTAGAGAATTATTGAGTCTAATACAAAATACTCCAATATAAGCAGAACTTTTATGAACATACACGCAAAATACAACGTATTCAGATCCATAAGGTCCTGGCAAAGGGTGGAATGGACATCTGTCCTGAAAAATCCCTCCTAGGTATGCTTTTTTAGAAGTTTAAAATGCTTCACATCTGTTTCCCTCCCAGCTGGCAGAAAATCCACGGAACTGCAGCTCTCCCGGTTTGTGAATCAATCTAAAAAATGCATTACAACTTTTGACATAAGAAACCCAGCTTCACGTGCTCAATTGACATTTAATTTTCCCTTTGCCAAACTTAGAGCAAATGGGATCCTTTCAAGAGCCCTGTCTATACAACAGCCATTTCACACTAGACAGTCACGAAAATCTCTGTTTAGCACTAGCAATGGAGGACACCTCTGTCTGGACAAGACGTTGACTCTCCCTCCACGCTTAATTCTGTGTTGTCCAGCTCTTCAAGTAAAACCTCTGATCAACACAACACTGAAAACAAGGTTTTCCACAGAAATTCTGCCCAAGGTAGAATCTCCAGCATCCCTAGGGAAGAGAGTGCCCACCCATAGCAGGGAGGTTGCTCATACTCACCTCTGGACCAGAAGAAACGTAGCAAGAGCAACTTTGGCATACAGTGGGCTCCTCTGTGCACACACTCCATAGCTCTGTTTGCTCCCTCTTTTGTGGTCAGATGGAAAACTTTCTACCCGCTTTGCTAAAGCCAAAAGCTTTAGCTAAAATGTTTGTTTGTTTGTGGGTTTTTTTGGCTTGTTTTCCCAAGTTATGAGGTGAGCCTCCAGGCCTCCCTGATGTAGCAATAACACCAAGTTTGATCCAAGTTCCTTTTACCTAGGACATACATAGTTTTATAAATTCTGAGTTCTATTTCTCAGTGTCCCCTCAACACCAGAGACACTCACTGAGAGAGTACAAAAAGACAGGGATTTTAATACTTACATCCTACATAGTGTTTGAAGTTGTACCCCTCATCTGATGCAGACAGCTTATGACTTTCCTTTTCTATGATTTTCCTGTAGGCAGTTAAAGGTGCATAGGAAAGTGAATGGACTTAAGAGAGAGACTCAAAGGAAAAAATTATTGCAAGTATAAGGGCTGATCTCCGATACAGCTGCAGGAGGGGGAAAGAAGGAGACACACGCACACACAGACGCTAACAGGAATGACAAGAGTGTATTTAAAGGAAGCTGAGATAATTCTAAAGCAGCACTAAAAGCAAATGTCACCTCTTGCTTGCAGCCTGGGAGGGCAGTGATGTATGCAGGGTGAAGAGTCTCGTGCTGTGCAACAAAGAGGATTCAGAGCAAGGTCAACTGGCAAAACAAGCGATGCACAACAGAAATCTCGCATTGCTGAAACATCCCACAGAGGGGAACAGAGCATATCAAGAGCTCTCTGGAGCACTTGCTTGGCTCACGATTACAAAAGCATGTTCTAGAATTAGTAACTTAAAGGCACTTATCAAAAAATAAAGCTGGGACAATGTAACTGACTATGACTCAGACAGCCTTTAAGAACTTAGAGAAAGTGTTGGATTTTTTTACGAGGAACCAACACCTTGCTGGCCCTGCCAGCGATCACTTGGTTGGTGAGAGCTGGAAAGTGTTCAGAAGTCCCCTTCTGAAAACAGTACTGGGCTGTAAAAATCACAAGGACATACACACCCCTTAGAGATGCAGGCTGTTTATAGATTTTGGGTTGTTAGAAGAACTTTTTGGAAGAAAGACATTTTCTAGAATTGTTTGTTAAAAATAAAACCCAGTCAAAATCTCCATAAACTTGCTTTCTCAAGACCACCTTTTAACCATCCAGTATACCTAACAGAAGTGAAAGCTTTTATAGGCTTTAGCACACAGACAAAAACTAGGAGGGGGAAATTTGGGGTGTGTGGTGGGGATCTAACATTGGAAACACAGGTCTGGTAAAACCAGTTCCACCACTGCCCCTCCTCTCCCAATACTCTTGCCTTGCCATTCTGCTGGGAATGCTTTTATTCCGTGCTCCTAAACCTTCTTCATTAACTGTGAGGTCATCCACATCTCTCTTTCAAACAAACAAAAAAAAAGACGTAGAGCAGCCATACCCGTTTGATGCCTGCACATGTGTCTGTGCACACAAATGCACGTTAAATACATTAAAGTGTGTACACTGGACAGTGTTCTAAATGGTATAATCCTACTGTAAGCAGTTTTTCATTCTCAGTTGATTAAAGCATTAGTACATAAAACATCTGTCAGAAATAAAGATTAGGCAATGGGCTTGGACTTGTTCAGGAGGAAAGCAAACATGCAGCACAAATAAAGCTCAAGTGAAATCCACCTCATGTAATATTAACCCTTTCATTGCCAGGAGCCCACACTATATCGGCATGAGGCTGCAGAAAGGAGAATTTGTTGTTCGTTTGGTGTGGCCAAGCTTAAATTTCACAAGGACGTTCAACTTACTTTATCTTGATTCACCTGAATTACTGCACCGAACTGAAGGAAATATAAGGGCATGTAACACATCTTATGGGATGAAGCACAAAGTAGAAAATACAACATATTATTCAGTGTAGACTGTAATCAATAGAACAATCAAAATATAATTTTTGCCTCATTTTCGTAGACAAAGTCAGAATCTATGCTTTCTAGGGATGAATAAAAAAAGTAAGAGGCTAGAACTTGACATGCATTATATGCAAAAACTAGTACTTGTTATTTATAATGAGAATTCCAGCAAGATCAAACCTAAGAAACGCTTGGTTTCTTAGGTTTGATCTTCCATCCACATCTCCAGCCTGTTCCTCACCCATCCTGAAATTTCTATGGGAAAAAATCCCCAAACTATGTGGTCATATCCACAAAACCAAGTATCACTTTACATGGTGCACCCCTTGTGGACAGAGCCTGCAACAAGCCATAAGCATGACATTCCAGAACTTTCCAGTATTTTACTATGTAACTAAACAAACATTTAAATACAGACTTTGAATTTAAGTTTTTGATCTTGTAAAATGGGATGCTGTTACAGTTTTACGCGTTCAGTGGTGCTTCCACAACAAACTTCAGTTCCATAAAACAAACACCATCACTGCAACTTCCTGAACTGACAGCAGATGCTGCTCTCTCAGCTGAAGAGTGGGCACTTGGAAGCCCTGTCCTGCCTGCATCACACATGAGGACTCAAAACACCAGCTTACCTACTCCTCAGGAAGACTCCTGCCTCACTGAGAATCCCAGGAGAAGAGGTAGCAAAGGTCTTGAGCTGGAGAGAAAGGGAGCAGAGCCTAGAAAAGCACAGCACTGCACAGCTGCAGGTGTGCTGGGAACAGCACAGCATGACCTTAGGACATCTGCTTGTTGCTCACAGTAGAACAGCAGCATTCGCCTGACAATTTGGTGGAAAAGAAGAGTCAAGGTTTCCAGTCAAACTCAGGGTGGCAATGATGGTTTTTGTTTGCTTTTCCTCTAAGTGAGGACAAACATGAGGTATTTGTCTATCTTGCTGGTTTTTTTCTTCTGTACCCCACCCTCCCCTTTTGTGAAGGGCAGAAACCAGCTGCAAGAAATGTAAGCGATCCAAAGCCTTTGAAAAGACAGAATCTCTTACAAGGAGTATATTCAGCATATTGTGACCTTCTGCATCTGCAACTGGACAGAGACTATGAGGAGTGGGGAAACATTGTGGTATTTAATGTTAAAGCCAAAATAAGCTTGCACTTCTCTCTTGACTTCCAGAAGAAAGCTTCTGGGCAGAACACTGGAAGACAGACTGCACTTCACATCAGGACAAAAATCTATTCATAACACTCTGCCACTCATCAATTAGCTACAGAACAATAATACCAGTAGGCTGTCAATGAAAAAGAGAAAAGGGAAACGCCATAGAACTCCTGAGATGTAAACAAAAGCAATATTTAAGTCTGCCAACACTACTCATGATGCTGAATTAACTTATTTTCAGACAGTCTGGGAGTTTATCAAAAAAGCACATGTTAAAAAGGTTCTTCCAAAATCACAGACCCAGACATTGCAACTGTGGTGACAGCATGTACTTTATATACAGAAGGAACCAGAACAGATATGGAGAAAGACACTGCAATCTTTTATTTTGATTATTTTATTTTTTTTTAATCTTCAAAGTTTTCTGCCTTGAGACAGGAATGCATGATAGATAGAAATGGCTCAAACATCTTCACATGAAACACTCTTAATCATAATTCATTCACAATTATTTTTCTAAAACATCTACAGTTACATAATCCCACCCATTTCCATCCATTATCACAGATTTAATTATTTGTTAAACAGTAGTTGCCAGCAATTGAAAGCTGTAAGGCTTTTTGCATATTAGTAGAGTCTTCTGAACTACACAAGAATATCACAACTATAACTCTCACTTACATGGCAACCCCAGGTGACAGATGTTCCAAAAAGAAATGTGTTGCTTATGTGGAGTTCATAAAAATGACAGAGAGCTCTCCGTGCCTCGTTAGCTCTACAATCCTTTCTCATTTACTAAGATTATTTTCTAAACCTACAGCATATTCCTCATTTGTAACCAAGAACTTTGATGAGCCGACCTTTATCTTCCACTGCCGCTATTTGGCAAATTTGCAAGTCAGGCATACTAGAGCTCTCCAGTAAAACTCTATGTACAGAGCACAGTTTAAACAGATGGGTTGCTTGGAATCCGTTTCTCCCTCCATCTGAAGGGAACTACTTTGAGGTTCTCTGGAACTGTTGTAAACAAGAGGATATTTTTTTCTATATATATATATGTGTGTATATATATATTTATATATTTTATATATAAATGTTCTAAATGTCCTTTGGGAGTCCATTTGTTTTTATCTTTCCAAATGATGACTAAATACCTGATCTGTAGCATTTCTCCTGAGAAGATACTAGTAAGGGAATGACAGTTTTGATGCACTTTGGAATGGCACAATCACGTAAACGCTTGCACAATTAAGACTTATGAACTCATCCAAAGTTTCTAAACATGATATTCTAAAATAAGAACTAAAATACCAGCACAATGCAGCAAGTTAAAAAAGAAAATTCTATGTAATCAAAATATAAACAAGTACATAGGAAATGGATATCTGCCAGTAAATCTATATCTTTCTTAAAGTAGGAAATGTATGCACTTAAGAAAAAAATGTAGCTATCTGACAAACTTCATAAAAAAAGTACTTTCCAAATGCATAACAAATGCCAAGATATCCCGTAACTGGCCAGGTATAGCCACATGAGAGCTGCATGGCTTAGAGCAACCCGGGGAGGGGTGGGGTGGAAATAAAATCACAAAAACAATAGATCAGCAAGTCTAGGGGGAAAAAAAAGAAAAAATCACATCATCATAATCTAAAGTACTGTATGCTTATATCACAACTGCTAAAGGAGCCAGGGGAAAAAACAGAAAGTAGAGATTGCAGTTTAATGATTCTTAAGAACTACCTCTAAAAATTCAGAAGAAAAAAATTATCAACTTACTAATTCTAAGCACCAATTTAATAATTTAAGTTAACTGTATTTATACTTCTCATACTAGGGATGGAGCAAGTTCTGCTTGAAGGCTTAAAGTTTAACTCCGGAGCCCATCTGACTTCTGTGTTCTTGTCATGCTTCCTCTGCTGTTCACATCAAAGTCACCGTAAAGTTCCTCTCAAGTTTCCAGCTCTCTAGGCAAGCAATTCTTTGAAGAGACAGTTATGTCCTATAGATTAAGTCAACTTTCAGATCATGAAAAGTGAAACACGCCGGTATTTGGTTAGTCTGCTATTAAATAGTCTGTGAAAATGGAACAGCTGATGCTGTTCCTCGACAGGATTTGCCTTAGAACTAGCAGCACCCAGGGCAGACCAACTATCAACACATCCAGACTCCATGAGGAATTAGTAGTGTTAGAAAATTGCATATGTGTTAGATCAAGAAGGCATTGCCATACACGTGGCATTGTTACATTATTTTTCCTCTATTTTTCTCACTAAGAAAAAACAAAGGAAAACAGCCCTATAAAGAGCTATTTGGTTGGTTTTTTCATCCTGCTTGTCTTTGCACCTGGAAAAAGCAGCACAGTGCTCCCCAGCTGGAACAGCGCAGCACTTCCCATCAGCTCAGTTCTTTTAGAAAGCACTTTCACATAGTTAAGGTGGTCTACTTCAGCTAATTCTCAGAGCTAACCTTTTTTCCAGTATGTATTTCATGCCACTTCCTGACAGCAATTTCAGAACTGAAATGGATCTATGGTAATGTCCACTACTAACTGTGACCAGATCTTGCTACAGACCATCAAGCCAGGCCCTTGGGATGGTTCCACACATTGAACTGAAGCTCAGACTAAAAATCTCACTGAAACTCAAAATCTGGAGTGGTCATGAATCTCAGCTACTCTTCCCTATTTGAACCCTCACCCTTTTAATGAAAGCACGCACACCAAGGGAAAACGACAACTGCCTGAGCTGGGAGCATTAAGACACCGGTGAGTTATCCTGCTGCTCTTCCGTGACCGTGGATTCGCTGTGCTCTTCACTCAGCTCATTGGAGGGCTCCTCATAGCTCGGCTCGGCAGGATCCAGGCTGCTTCCCTCGCTTTGCTCCTCGCTTTGCTCCTCGCTGGCCTCCACAGACTGCTCCAAGTTGCTCTCCAAAGAAGCTGGAGAGCTGCCAGTTACACTTTCATTTTGGTTCATTTCGTTAAAAGGCTGTGGGAGATGTGCAGGAGACTGCACAGCGTTTTCACTGGCAGGGATGGGCACTTTGGTTGCACCAATATCCAGAACAATGTCATTTGGTGGTAGAGTTACCTTCTCCACAAGTTTCCACTGAATAATACTCATGTCTTTCCCTCCAGTTGAAATCAAGTGACCATCGCTATGAGTGAAGCTGACATTTGTCACATGACTACTGTGAGCACTGTATTTGTGACTTGGGGCCTATTGAAAACAAGCAGAAAGATAAATCACGTGTTGACTAGGAAAGTACATAATACGGAAATTTAAAACTACTACTATTTTTGCTTAGTCCTTGAAGAGAGATCTTAATTCACAGAAGAGTAAAGAATTATATTTATATTAGATTTCCCACTGCAATACATCCCATCTTCTTAAGGTTTGCAACTTGGAACAGATTTAGATCTTTATGCAAAAAGTATGAACTTAACACTAAGGCCAGCAAACACAAAGCCTCAAGTATCCAGAATTTAGGGATAACTACTGCCACTTCACTTCTAGGTATATTGTTTTATATTTATATCATTTTATACTTTCTGGTTTATATATGAACTTAATGAGGGTTCTTAGATATAAATGAATTATTTGCTTGCCAGGTTCTAAAATAACTACACTGGAAGCAAGGAAAGCTTCATGCAATGTAGACAAGCACATGGACTAGACTGGTCTAGATTTACCTTTGGCTTGGAACAGGGATACTGAAAGAGATGGACCTTACAAAAATCATCAGCAACTGCTATCACTTTTCGGTTATGGGATCTGACAAGGGCATTTATGTCTGTCCCATCTGATCCTTCAGGCCAAACTCCTAGGAAAGAGTACAGCAGATATTCAGTGACAGTAGTTTTAGAAACCAATTAACAGATAATTCATAAGCAAAAATAAAATCTATAAAGCTGTGAGAGAAGGCAAGTTGAACAAAAGGTAAGAAAGAAATTCAACTGAAAAATTGCATTTTAACGTCATTAATATTTTGCTAGTCTAACGATACTCCCCCAACCCCTGTTCTCCCAAACCCTCTGACTGTGCCAGGATAACACCTTGGGCTTAACATATATTTCCTGTTCAAAACCTCAGTCTTATTTAAATCTTATCTTTAGATTAAGTCTGCTGCTAAAACTGGTAACTTTTAATACTTTCATTCATGACAGATGTTTTAAAAGCAACAGTGATGCTGAATCATGGGACAAACCCAGGTACCGTACATTATGGTCCTACTGGTTTCTTTCTGGTTTAATTGGTTTGGCTTCTAGTATTTTAAATCTTAGTATTTGTGTAATTCAAAGAAGACAACTGATTGATGATACTCTGCAGAGAAACCCAGCCTGTGCGAGTTTCATAGATGTAAGTGCTGTCAAGTGCTTAAGTACAATTCAATATGGTTTTAAGAGAAAAGAATGACACAGATATGTCTAGACAAAAGAATAACAACATTTCCTGGCTGAAAAACACTGATCAAATTGGGGATGGGGGAGACTCTAGTTTTAACAAAAAAAATAAAGACCTCAGAGATTCCTATAACAAAACACAATTCAAATCTACAAGGAAAGCTGAACAAAAGGTGAGCAAGGGGTTATAAGATACTAATTTATGCCAAAGGTACCATGTTTTTAAGCTCAGACTTGGGTTTCTGATTAGGTCCAGGAGTTAGGAGGAATTTTGCCCCCTCAAATTTCACCCCCACCCAAAAAACTGTGTCCAATTGACTGAGAGGGATGCTGATTATCAGATATGAAAATATCTTCTTCCTTCCTTACAACCACTGACTTCAGTAAAATAAAAAACATATGCTGCCTACTGTTTTACACAGCACAAAAAGTCAACTCTGAATTGCTTTATCTTTTTCAGCCTCCCACACTATATCTTCTTGTTTTTAAGCAAAATGGCAAATAGCATTTAACTTTAAAGCTGTTTTTTTCCATTCTTCTGTGGGTGGAGTAAGAACTTTATTTTCTCTGAAGAATAACAAAGGCAGCTTGTTAAACTTGTTATAATGCCAATAAGCTACATTGTAGGTAATTTACTAAATAAAGACATGAAATCCTAAGGAAAGTATTCAGAAACATTTTAGTGTTTTCACATCAATGAAATCAAAGTGAAAAATATGTACTATTTAAGAATTTTCAGGAAGTTCAACATGAATGAATTTTACCTTTCCTCATTCATTCCATATATAAAATACTGTCATCAGGTGGGAGTAATAAATGCCTCAAGTTTCAGCTACCACCTTAGGCAGACTTTGACAAAGAGCTATGTAATTTCCTCTTCTTTTTAATTTAAGAGTAAAAAGACTAATATTCAAGATTGCATCTCTTATTAAACAGTTTTTGTGTTCACAAAGTCCTTTAGCAGCTCCAAACGTAAGGCAACCCTTTGTCATTAGACAGAAGGATTTGCTTTCAATGCATTAGGCAAACATGAAAAAAACCAAGACACTAATATGACCGAGTTTTCAGTTCTTAAAATATAACTGCAAAAATTCTTAATAACTGTAAAAATAACAAAACCCCCAAAATAATAGGACTTTATTATGAGGCATGACAGCAGCACTTGAATTTTAATAGATTCTGCTACACAGCAGCAAGCCTCTCAAAAGAATCTGCTCAGACAAAAGTGTGGGAAATGTGCAGCAAACCATGGAGTGACTTCAAGTGCTCGGGGTGCAGAGTAATGATACTGCTGAGCCAGTAGTGTAGCAACTGCCAAAAGGAGTAATGCTGTTCTCCTCCAAACCATGCATTTTTATCCTTTTTCTTCTGCTGACAACAGTGCAATGCCTGATCCTACGGCACACTACCCACAGAACTGAATGGTAAAACACATATCCCAAAAGCCCAAATCCCATAAACTTAACCCTCTCTCGAATATCAGTGAGCAGACCCTGGCTTGCTTGGATCCCTGAGGCAGCTGACCCTCGGGTCAAAGCCAGACTAGCAAATATGTGCTAGGTTGGCTTAGCTGTACTGTCTGATTTAATGGGAAAATCCTTGCCTTTGTCTGAGACCAAGCCGTAATTTTAAGATTCTGCAAAATGTGTCAGACCAGCAGACAGTATAAAATTAGGGTGTGATGAATCTTGGCTAGGAAGTTTAAATATATTCTGTCCCAGAATAACATCACATTATCTGTTTTATCTATACATTCCCAGGTCCTCTGGCACAGTGAAGATTTTGATAGCAGTTAAGAGTAATTAAACTTAATTCAGAGTGGGTAAAGTTTGTCTTAATCCAAAAGAGAATGCAGACAGGATCGGCAAACTTATCCACTTTTTAAAAGCAGAAAATAAAATAGCTTCTCAAAACACTGGTTCTGGGAGCTGCTCATCTCCAGCCTGGCCCCAGCCACTAACAGCTTCTATCTAGCAGCTGTTAAAGATAAAAGCCAGTACTCGAGATGTGAAACCAAACTCTTTCTGCACTCACACATCTCATTTCCTTAGGTCAGGAGTAAAGGACACTTCTGGGAAAGCTCTGGGATTCAGAGAGCTGCTCCCCTTATTCTGTCTGCTCTACCACCAAATGGAGTGGTGAAAGTTCAGTACCAGAGTCTGCTACTTCCATGTTTCTGGTAGATTTAACTAATCTGCAGAAAAAAGTAAAATGTTTCAGCTCCAAGCCTATTCCAGAAGGAATATGCAATCCTTACAAAGTGTTTTCCTTGCTTCTGCAGAAAGACATCATATTAGCATCAGAGTTTTGCTTTCCACTTTGTGTAGCATCTCCTGAATCTTCTGATACTCCATTTTTAAAAAGGCTTTTGTGCTGTGTTTTTATTTCAGTCACAGTAGCAAAGCCAATGAGGAAACAACTACTGTGGTCCAATTCCTCGTTAGCCTAAGCTTCCATGCACAGAGCATCAGGAGGATACACCCATCCACCTTCTACTTCACCCAGACAGACTAAAACCACATACAAATACCCAACCTGGTTCACAGTTCTCAGGCTAATGGATGCCAGCTAGCAATAAGCAACTGTATTCAGCTCCAGAAGGAGTATGGTCCTGTTTATTTCTGCTACCTACCTCAAGCTCCAAAGAACTCAGAAATATTTATGCAGTCTATCAACCAGTCAGCTTCCTTCTCTGATCCCCTTATTTTCCCTGTTCTCAGATATTGGTATCCAAAAAGGAAATCATGCCTGGTTATTAAGCACCAAATGCCCTGCACCCCACCAATATGCCACACAAGAGTGTCAGTCCACACACCAACTTCAATCTTCTGAGGCTACTTGCTCCTTAAGCACATAACAGCCTTTAAATATGCACAATAGGTGTCAGAAGCTATAGAAAGCACTCAGACTTCACTGATTTTCTTCTACCATGTATATCAACTGGTATTCAAAGCTGAACTAGTCACTGTAAAGAAACAATTTGTAGACCTAACCCTCACCTCTAAAGCATTTGCTGATTTACCTGCTTTTGGTATTTCCACCAACATGAAGAACAGAGGCAGATATCTGATCTCAGTGGTGGTAGAGAGATGTTCAGCACCCTGCTCCACACAACTTCTCTGAGAGGCTGAACCTTCCTTTTAAACCCCTCACAGAGGGGCTCCTCATTTATGGCCAACAGAGCTGCCTTCAGCAAAAGCAACTTGAACTGTTTTGCCACAGTCTAAAACCATACTATTAAAAGCAGATCTGTCAGCTTTGTAAATTGTTCTTGTACATTAAAAAAAAAATAAACTACTAGGTAAAGAATCTGTTTAGTCTAAAGCATTTTTACTCTTTACAAACAGCATATATGACTCACCTTTGGCTACAGGTATCAAAGTGCTGACACGATTTTAAGTTATGAACTATAACCTATGCCCATACACTCTTGTTCATGTCCCAAAACAAGGTAAGTAAAGGAGAATGCACATGTGCCATGAACACTTTAAAATGTAAGCTTTTTGCTTCAGTGCCTCCAAAACTGGTAGCCTAAAATGACAGTAGAAAAGTCAACCCCCAAACTTCATGACCCAAATAGAAATCAATTGTACATTGTCAGTAGAACACCTGGTGCTCTTTACCACAAATATTGTGGTCAGTCTCTTTGGTCTGTGATCTCAGCACCATCCTTAATAATCATTAGCAGTGTACTTCTAATGCTAAATTGAAGCGAACAAAAACCACAAAAGCACAGCATTAATAGCTTAAAAGCAAGTCAAACAGTGCTTACCAAAGACCTGGAAGCCTAGCACACAAGTGTATGTTGTCCAATCTATATCCTTACAGTCAGAACGATTCCTGATTAGCTTACAGCCACTTGGAATGTCCCCTGCAAAAAAAAGTGAATGATGAGTTATGCAATGCAAAATTAAATTTACACATGTGCTCTTTGAACAGATGCTAATGCAGTAAATAAATGCATCTTAAATCCAATCTGGAATGATACTGTAGAGGCAAAGACAAACCACTAACTTTATCAAATTCCAGATGCTTGAAGCTTTACTTGGTTTTTATGAGTCATATTTACTTCTCATTTCCTTCTTCTGATAGCATAGCCTCAAAAACACTTCCTTGCAACTTGAATCCCCTGCTACTAACTCTACAAAATGGTTTAATAAAGTCTGTAATATAATAATTTCTTCTTCCTACTTTAGCTTCCTCCTTTCTTTAGCTCCACTGATGTGCTAAAATTCAATAAATCATTCAGGAAGCTATGCTTTTAAAACAGTGAGCAACTACTGCCAGAGAAGCCTTAGACTGCTTTTCAACTTCTAACTAGGAAAGGAAAGATTGTCCATCTTGCAATACACCAGGTCAGTACTAATGGGTCACAGATCTTTTCTTCCCCATACACGAAATTATAAGCACCAACACTTCCTTTTGATAGACTGCACTATCTAGATTTGAAACCTAAGTAGTGACAGGCAGAAAGCACATGTTAAGGTGACAGACATTTCAATGGCTGGCAATTCCTGCCTGTACGGGAAAAAACCTACAATCCTCTAGGATCTAGTTAAAGCCATAGGAAAACAAGAATACAAAAACCAATTCAAAAACAGACTGAGATGCACTACTCAAGTTGAACTTCTGACATAACTACCATATATTAAATTCATATTTGCATATATTAAAAAAAGACAAACACAAAAACATTATTACCACTAACTCATTTAAGTAGCATTACTGCTTTTCTTAGTTTTCAACACCACCAGCCACGATAAAGTTTCAAACAAGAAACCTCAGAAGAGAACTGTGGCACAGGCCCACTGATTTTATTCCCCAAAATAACTGGTATTGTTAACACTAATTAGACAACTGTATATATTATTTTTAATCTACACAACTTTGGGCCAACATCAAAACGTAGAGCCACTTGTTCTGTAAATTCTATGCTGTTAAACTGATTTATGACCTTGTAAAGAAGTAAGCTATATTTGGCATTGCCATTAGGTAATACACAGCTCTGAATAACATCAAGATATCAGGTTACACAAGTTCAAATAGGTCCCTTTGTCAGTAAGCATTTTGTATAGTCCTGATCAAGCACACTTTTCTAAATACTCTGACAGCTAATGCATATTTCTGTTTCCAGTGTATTTAATTTCATACTTACAGTATAGTATTTCATAGTCTCCTGAGTTTGACATTATATACTTGTTGTCCGGGGACCAGTCAAGGTGTGTAATATAGCTGGAATGTCCCTGAAGAAGAATGCAGTAACACCAGTGTGAAACACTGAATTTTAATTTCAACTGAAGCAGAAGTTGCACCCACAGATGGGACAGCTAACAGCAAAAAAAAAATCACCTCCCCACCCACCCCAGGCCGGCTGCAATTCACTTGTGCTCCTTTAAAGGCTCCTTACTCACAGTGCCACACTTGCTAACAGCTAAACAAACTCAGGCTGGGCATCGTGCCTCTCCCACTCTTTCCTTGTAAATCCTGGCCCTCTAGACTCCAGAATGATTTACTCCTAGAAGCATGGTGCTAAAATACGGATGAACTCCAATTTATACTGGAATTAGGAACATACACATTGCTACTAATTCAGAAAAGCAAGTAACTTGCACAGGATCAGTTTTAGATCCCAACAAAAAAAGTGACAGAACTTTTTTATTTCTTTATCCATTTAAAATAACTTTCATTAAATGCCTACTCATGCAAATAACCCCTACTCATCCTAAAAACTTAGGATATCTCAGTTTACAACCACCATGCAGAAGTACAAGATCATGGACTGGTGTTACAAGAAAAAGCTTCCTAAACTTTTTGAAAGTTTCTGCTGTGCTTCTTGCACTGCACCATGTTAGTGCCAGCTTTGAAAGGTGTGTGCCCTATACGCACTGGGTCATCTATATTAAGAATCAAAACCCTTTGGTCGAGTTGCTTAGTTATCAACATCAAGAGCACACTGACGGTTCAATGCCCAGCATTGGTTTTGAGGGAAAAAATAAATGCAGCTGGACAGACTATTTGTCCAGTGTACAAACTTTTTGGAGAATAGTAAGAGTTCTATTAATAGTAAGTCAATAGTAATAATAAAGCTATGAAATGCTCCAGAGAAGCCAAAAATTTATATAAGGCAGGATCATGGGTAGCAAATTAATAAAAGTGACATCCATGTCACACTTCCTCCTCCACCCTTCCGTTTCTTCTCACTGCTCCTTTTCCCCTTGTAAGACCACCTACATTCTCCCCTTCCTACTCATTCTGCCAGAGAACAAAACACCACTTTCTTGACTGAAATACATCAATCCATCTCCCTCCCTCAGTGGGCATTATGATCAAGGTGTCCCTCAGCCTCCCACAAGGACTCTCGGCCCAGCCTGCACTGGCCACACCAGGGCCATGCAGAGGCTCTGCACTGGTGCCACCCACCACGCCAACTTCTTCCACAGAGAACTCTAAGAGATGTTGATTGCTTCCAGAATTACAAGTAGAAATACACCCGTGTCCCATCTCCCTGTACCTAGGTCCTCTGTGAGAGACTGCAAAAACATTTAGGAGAAAAGCTGGCCTTTATGATTTGTTTACTTATGAAGTAGTCTCTGCCTCAAGCAGAGAACTGTGTATTGACATAACTGCTTTGCAGTCATGGGTGAGACATATGATACTGACATGCAAACCTGGTATTCAGAAAAAAAAAAGTGCACAATTGGCTAGGATTTTTTCTCTCCCCCTTATTTGCCAAGTCTTCCAACTTGCCTTCAAACTCCAACATGGAAAAGAATTGGTCAGTCATTTACTAGATCCTGCCAGACGTTTGGCAGCTGTTAAAATTCCTGGGGGGGTGGGGGGAAGGAACAAAGCAATTGGCCAGGGGGCTCCAGGCTGCAAAATCCCTTCAGGCAAGTGATTCAAATGATGAACTGGAACAGAACATTGTTATCATATTTTCAATAGGAGGATCCCGTTTTCTTTTAAAATCTTTCTTTGGTAGCTGCCCATCGATAAGGCAACATTTTACTCTCTCCTTTTCTGTACCTTCCTATACAATGAATGCAATTTTTCATATTATCACTGGCTAATAAAACTATCTGACTAAATGGAAACCCTCCCCTGCACTGGCAATGCTTATCTGTTTCAGACAAGTGGTGCAAGGTTCAAACTGCCCACAGCCTCTAGGACAGGCACAGTAATCATTCCAGTTTAAGTCCAGTGTACCAAATACTTCAGTGTGGCTGCCTGTGTGGCTTTCACCCCACAGCAGTCTCAGTAAATGCACAGCACTTCCCTTTTGCTAAGTTATCTCTGATGTAAGCAAACAGAGACAGCACCAGCTACCCGGGAACTGCTGACACGCTGGAAGTTCATACCCAGCCCATACCTTCACACTGCTGACAGCATAGCTGGAGCCCTCAAAAAACAGCTGCAACAGCATGGTTCTTTCGACTCATCTGAAGTTCTGATCACAGCCAGCACTATCCCTCGCTGTGGAAACAGGCTCACAGGTCACAGACTTGCCTCTCTAGCAGCAGCAGAATGCCTGGTTGTGACTGAGAGGGGATTTAAACCTAACAGTGGGCATAGAGCCCTTTTGCACAAGCTAATGCTGGTTCAGTAGATAAAATCCTCCTGAAAGTATTCAAATAATGTATTCAAGCTGGAAGAAACAACCAGAAGTTGACTAACAGCAGAACTGAGTCATACTACTTGGAGGTCACTCGTGAGGCTACTGAATGACAGAACGCCAGAAGGATGCAGCGCCAGGAGAGTGCTCCGGGTCCCGAGCATGCCTGGGTAGTCTCCCTGCTTAGCATCAAACTGGTATGGACCTGCCAGCGTTCTGGCAGGGAGCAGAGGGGAGACGCAGGGCAAGTGAAATCGGATCGGCAGCCCCGCAGGGAGCTCCGGTCAGCTCCACATCGCTGCCTTCAGGCTGGAGGGGTCAGAGAGCTCAGCCCCGACACCAACCAGGTTGCCAATTTTGTGTTCTACGTGCAGAATGTAGAACTTCTTTCTTTCTTTCTCACTCAGACTGAGAAAAAAGGGTTAACAGAAATCTGCTTTGAAGCCTTGACACTTCTGCCTGAGTTTAACAATGTTCAACTCTCCCACACCAATTTTTACAAACTCCTTTCCTGCCAAGGCAGCAGGATAGAGGGACATACAGATGCTGGTTTAAATTACAATACGCTCTCTTCCAATACATAATACATAATAAAGATATACGGAAATAAATGATCTCATACACCTTCAAAGAGCTCACAGGGACCTTGAAGTACAGAGCAAGCTAAATATTATGTATGTTAAGCTTAGCCATCTCAAGTGATTTTATATTCTATGGATAAAAAAAATAAGTGATGAGGTCAAATGCTGTATTGACATGCAGTCATCCACTGCCATCCCCATCAGCCCCACTGGGGCCCTGGTCTGAGCTCCTGCGGGCTCTGCCCTTTCCACACTGCCTGAGCTCAGGCAGGGATGAGGCAAACCCGGTGCTGCTGACTGCCCTGGCAGCCCTGTGCCCCACACAACAGCTGCACACAGGCTGCTCTGGACTCTCATGCTCTAGCTGCATGTGTCACTTCAAAGTGCTCTAGCTGCACGTGTCATTTCAAAGGTGAACCTATTCTTATGATATAATTTGCAAGTCCCATCAAGTTACTTGTTCTTTATGTAAGTATTTCCACCAACCTAAAGAGATAGCTGAACTTAAGGACATAATGTTAGGTAACTAAACACTTACGGAAAAATTTTATGTCTTTTTAGCTCTAGGACAATCTCATCTAAGTGTAACAATAATAATATAAACTCCATTACTTGTGCTACACTTAGATCTATTTACCCTGGGCCATATCCCTCAGTTTCAAATTTTGTAGTAACAATTACAACTGAAAACAATGTGTATTTGCAACCTTCAAAAGTACATGTTCTAACAGTCCAAGGAGTACTTTACCAACAGGGGGAAAATACCCCCAAACAAATGTAACATTTTCCTTTGAAGACTTTCAGCATACAGGTACAAGGCATTTCTCGTTCTTACTGCTGATTTCCCATTTCAGAGTAACAGGCAATAGTCTGATAAATTAGTCATATTTGATGCAAAAGTGATCACTGAACACTAGGAGTTGCAGTACCCATCAGAGACTGAAGTTTAAAATCAATCAAATGCTGAAAAAACCCCCCTGTAAAACATATAACCAAAAGGGAAAAGCATCAGTTCAGAGAGGGTTTCACTGCATAACATCTTAGTGCACCATATAACATCAAAATGCAAGAGCAGATGATTACATATGATCCAAAACTTACAGTGCATTTTCCATATCTGCTATACTTTCTCCCATTTTCTGTTACTACGTAGAGGTAAATAAAGTTGTCGTGGGATCCAACTGCAAGTAAGGTGCCATCTACAATACAGAATATTTGATATAAATTAATAGAATGTTTGTTTTCTGAATTTTAATTATTTCAGGCTTAGCGCTAAGACAATAGTCTAAGTTAAACTACTGCTTATGAATTGTATTGAAGGATTCATAACTGTTTACATCATATTAAAGAGTATCTGTTTACTTTGTGGGTATATTTTCACGGCAAGTTCTTTCACTTCTGCTTTTTTTAGAGTAAGTGTTCAATGGACAGGATATAAACCCCCAGACTGCATCAGATTTCTGAAAGTTGTTGACAGCAGGCAGACTTTAGTTTTATGCATCATAAAAATGCAGAAGAGTATTTACGGATAGCTTAACTTTGGAGGTGTGGACTGCATATAAATCGACACTACACATCTGAAGATGTGGAACATTCAAACATTGTAAGCATCCTTCTATTTTAAGTTGTCTCCTTTTAAAAAAAGTATGTGGACAAGAGCTGCCACAACTCACAATCAAACACCTCTAGTGTCAATGAACATCAGTGATTTAAAATAAATTGCTGTGCTTGGTACATGCAGCAGCGGCAGAGGAACTCACTGACATGGCATGTTAGACAAAAACAAACAAGAAAAAGATTTACAAGGATGTTCTTCCATCCTGTTTTAACAGAGAGGAGTCAGCCTCTGATGATTTGTCATGTCACGTCTGTCTCCAGTGAAGAGGAGACTCAACACTGTCTGTCTGTCAACACTGGTTTGGACTCCATGAGCAAATACTTGACAAAAAGCTCTGACTTCCAGACAGACACAAGCTTAGATTCATGGGTTTGCATTAATAAACTTGAAAACTAACTAAGAAGTATATTAAAATACCACTGAAATATCATAGCTTTTTACAGACTTTTATGTTAACTTGCCAACTATTTAATCAAGAACTTTTTTTTGAGGGGGTGGAGCAAAGCTAACATTTATTATAACAGCAGAGTTTAACATAAAGGAAAGGCTGAGAAAGGTGACGGTAATGTCTGCAGTTACAAAACTCCAGGATCTAGTATGCACAAACAAATCCGTAAGCAAATGCTCAGTTATATTAAGCATCAGAAACAATTTTTTCAAAGCTAAGCCATTTCTAATGACTAGGAACTAGTTTAACACCATTGAACAGAACATACATCTGGTTTATCAGAATTATTCTGACTGTCCAAGTCTGCCTACCTACTGAGTAGCGCATCACTGAAAGCTGTTCGTTGCCATCAGTGTGTATTGAAACCAGATCCCGCGTTTCTGCGTCCAAAACAAACCACCTAGAGAGAGGAGAATTCCAGTAAGTATCACTTCCAGCAAAACAAAAAAACAAGCAAAAAGAGCCATAATCACTGCCTGCCTTCATCTTCTCATGCTAGCCCCTCAAGGGCAGCATAGAGAACATCTGTTTTTAATGGAACACTTTTCTGGTTCACAAAGCAATACAAGTTTCAGTGAATAATATATAAAAGATTCTAAATACCATTCAATTTTTTTTCCCTTCCCTGAACACTGTAATAATCACCAAAATGTCTACTGGATGATAAACATGCCACCAAACAGATAATGACTGCATCTTATCATGAAGCCTTAAGGCTACAGCTGTATTTTATTCTAATTCTTCCCTATTTTGAAGAACAGCTTTGACATAAAAACTGATTTTTCAATTTTTATGAATCAAAGTTAAAAAAACCAAAAATAGAAGTAGTAGGTTGAAGTGGAAAACACTTCCATACTCATTTTAAAACCAAATTGTATTCTAATTTGGTATTTTTTGCTCAGTCCTTTCCATTTCTATGAATAATTTTATGAAAGTAAGAAGGAATAACCATTCACTAAAATTTGATGGTTCATAACCTAGCATTTTATTTTTTATTTCCTGCTTGGATGATTTATAACTAAGGTGATTAATTGCATTTTTTATTATTTAATGGTAACTTTTAACCTGCAGTATTGTTTATGAGGCAAAATGCCCAGAGATGCTTACAAAAACTCCCTGGCACATACACCAAAATGGCCACTGACAGCAAGGTGTGCAAAATCAACAGAACCTCAGCATTTTGCAGTGGTTGTGATGCCCACCTAACTCCTAAATACAGCGAACATTAGCAACACAGAGATAAATGACAATTTAATAAAAATATATATTCATCCATGCAGATCACAAAAACAGAAGGTGGCTAAATACACTGAAGCTATACTCAAAAATTTAATTTCTTTGCTCCAAACTTCTAATCTCACAGCCATGTGCATATGCCACAGCCAGGTTTCTATCCCTACTCGGAAATGGCAAGTTCATACACTGTGGAAACGAGCAAGGGAATTCCACCCTCTGCCTCATAGTGAACTCAGTGGAACATTTCTAAACCTAGAACCATTTATTCTACAACAGAGCTGTAAAATCAGCTCCAGGAACAACTGTACACATTGCTTTCTATGGATGGAGATGAGATTCCAGCTCGTGCTCATCCAGTGTCTGACAGCTAGGCATCTGGAAAGCTGCCTAGTTCCAATGGCTTCAAACCAGCCTGTGGTTAGAGAACCACATGAAATGAATTAAACAACATACACATAAAAAAACAACCCCACATGCCATGGACTGCTGAATAATCTGTGTACAAGACAGATGGAACCAGTGATGTGTACCTCTATCACCTGATTTATTTCCCTGTGGCTCTGGCTTACACTAACCTTGCCCCTCAGCCATCAGTTTTCTTACCAATGTTAGTACTTTTGCTACAATCTTGTTAGTCTTTTTTTCCACAGCGCCTTTGAATACTCAAATGCTTAGTACTCAAGATATTCTGCATGATTAGTCACAGAAAGGTCTACTTCCCTGGAAATAATACCATTGGAAGCATGGCAAAAGGATCTGTAGTGCTTTGACAAATCCCTTTGTAGTTTTCCAGCTGTGCTTTTTGAGCAAGCAGCAGGATTCACAAAAAAAATTAGTTCTCTCCAAACCAGGTTTACTGCCAGACAGCTGATGATCAGGCACACAGCAGATATTTAAAGAAGTGGTAACAAAACCTGCAGTAAACCCCTTGCAGACAGCCCAAAAAGGGAAACGATACCGAAATAATCATCATGGGAAGTGACACATGAAAAACCCACCAAAAGCGTGACGCTTGGCCTGATAAAAAATACAGCACTGTGAAAGAACAGACAAGAAAGGGGAAAAAAGGTAGAAAATTCAGTTTTCTTTTGATGCCACAACTTTAACCTCCAAATCCAATTTTCTTAGTGCTCTATTCCTTGTCCCGTCTTATTTACCTCTGTACTGGAAGCTGAGCAGCACTAGAATGGTAACAGATAGACACATGCAAAGTTTGGGTTTATTGAGTTCTAAACAGATTAGATTCATTTAATATTTGCTTTAAGATTTTTGGGCTATGAATCAAATTATTAAACGACTTGTTATGGGTTTAAGATTATTTTCTCCTATGTTAATCGAGATATATCATGCAGCCCTCATTCCTTGGGAAATAACTCCCTTGGACCAGATTATCTGGCACAGAAAGCACTGCATGATGCTGCTGGTTAGGCAGTAATTTTAAAACTGCTTTGTTTATCTTGACTCAACTCCATTTATTTCTCATCCACTTATACACTTCCCAGGTCTCATTTCAACTCAGTTTCATTTGTATATCTCAAACCTATCATTGAATCATACAGTTTCAGAACACACTAAAATATAATGGTGAAAATATAACTGCTTAGTTCCAAGAAGAACAGGGTTAAAAAAACCCAAAAAAACCCCAAGGCCATCATCATAAACTTCTTGAACACAGTATAAAGTGGTTGCCTCAAGTAAATTAAAAATAAGAATTTAAACTGAATGTGCCAAACTTCAAAAGTAACATTAAATGCTCCAGGAGAGGGAACAAAAAAGTCAACCGAAAACAAGCAACAGACTTAATGTTTTGGCCATGCAACGTGCCTTGACTGTGCCTTGATCTAAGTTTGAAAATGTCTAAAACCACTAAAGAAACACAGCCTGACCTTCTTTTCCCTTTTTCCTGTTTCAAGTACTATTAGGCTTGTATCTCCTCCTCTGTTTAATGAAGCTAGAAACACTTGTTCAATTTAATGTTTGTAATTACAAGATGGAAAAGTACAACATGGCAGTCAAATATACAAGAGGCTCAGCAAGGTTTTTACTAGAAGGTAAACTTGGTTTTGCAGAACGGTGCAGACCGCATCTTCATCTTGAAGAAAACTCTCTAAAAATATTTAACATTTCATTTTTCCAGGAAATTTTAAGGGTGTTGCATACACTTAAGAGTTTCTAAAAAGCAAACTTCAAATGGTTTTTAGGCATGAGGTTAGGTGTAGAAAAACCTTCTAGTTGCAAATTAAACACAAAAATAATTTCCGATTTTCTTGCATGTACTAGGCATTATCAACCATGAGGTATAGCCGAAAAACAGAATAAGAATGCTAGCAGATGTAATATGTGCTCCTCTCACCTTTCTAATGCTATGAATATCCAGTTTTTCCTTTTAATTGGTACATTAGTACTCCCTTCTTGGGAGATGACAGCAAGCCAGAGTTTGACTATGAAATAACTTTTTTCCATCATTGAAAGAAGCCCAAGTTAAAAAGATTCAGTTTGTGCTTTGACAGCTTTCAAAGGCATGACGATTTCAGGAAAAATAGGAACAGTTCAGTATCACTTCACTGCAGCAATGTGCCATATTGAACTTTATCTTACATAAAAATCAAAGTACTAGTCTGTTCACTTGCCTCTCCACCTTAGTTTAAAAGGTTGCAAGTGTGTTTGATTTAGGAAAAATAAAGATCTGTACTGTACCTGTCTTACTAAATAATGTAATGTGCACATAACATTAAAATATATGACACTTGGTAAAGACAGTAAAGAGTGCTCATGGAAACTCCTGCAAAAAAAATAGTTGAAAAAAAAATAATCAAGATCTGGGCTTTCATGAAAGCGTTGTTAAAAAACCAAAACAGCCTAACAATAACCAAACAATTCTTCTGTCTTCATCCAACACATGATCTGCCCCCTTCCTGCCATGCTTTTTAGGCTCCATAACCTCAAGCAAAAACAATAAGAAGCAAATTAATTCCAATCATAAGATGCATTGTATTAAACTGCCTCCTTTAAACTTTTGGTCATCACACCTAAGTTGGAAGGCATTTACCTGCCCGAGTGTGTTCCTATGGCGACCACTGCTCCGCTGGGATGGAAATCAGCGCAGTGTCCTGGTTCCTGAACGGAGAGGCACAGACATGTTATTCCCCCATCTGCGTCCTGAGGGCCAAACACCTCTCCTTATACCAAAGCTATCCTAAAAGTCTGAGGTGAGCTGACACAGGAAAAACCAATCAGTTAGCAGCACACTAATCCTCAGACAGGTCTTCTTTCAATGTATCAGTGACATGCACTATGAGACCACCTTGTGAGTAAAAAGCCTAAATTTCTGTGTAAAAAATACTTTTGCTTGGATATTAGGACAGAGCTAGCCAAACTATGAAATGAACAATGACAGTAAGAAAAGGACCTCTAAAACCAAACCTTCACAACTGTATGATATTCTATTCAGATTGTTTGAGTAAGAGGGAGAAAAATGAAACTGTAACAAGAACAAAGACTAAGATTTATTCAACTCGGCTTGTCAAAATGATATCAAGCAATGGTAACCAGATTACAGCCTCCACAATGTCTGATGAGCCTTGTTAAGCTTATAAAAGCTTCCAGATAGCTGTTTTTATAAGCATAACTACAGGATTTTTCCTTGCAGCAGATGGGACAAGAGTGTTTCAGAAGCTGAATGATTTTCCTATTTTCTATCTTTATATTTAAAAGGTTGACATACATCTAGCAGTCTGGTCCATTCCAGTGTGTGGTCCACAGAGTTCCACATACAAACTTGCCTATCTTGGGCACATGTTAAAAATAAGTCTTTGAAAGGATGAGATGCCAGTCCCCAGAGTTCATCTGTATGTCCCTATAAAGAAACCACATGTGATTTAACAACGAATAAAATAAAGAGTCTTAAAATAACACATCAGAAGAGAAAAACCTTTACGTTTTTGGGCTAAAGTTTAAGAAAAAAAGTTATGCTCACCTGTACCTCTACTACGAAACCATCGTTAAATGTTCCCCTCAAAACAAAGTTTCGTGAAGTACCCACTAAAAATTGATCTGCTTTTCCTTCTGCTACTGCTCTGATTGTTCCATACTGGTCAGGAACCTGGGAAAAGAAACATCTGTCAAACCACATCAGGCATCTTGACAGTCACTTAATTTTGGAGGCCACATATAGTGCACAACAACAGTACCAGAACTGGAGATCTAGCAAACAGGAACAATCTAATCATGTATAACCTAGATCAGTGTGTGACCTGAAGCCTCCCTCATCTATTTGTTCAGTACAGGCATACAAGAAGATCTCACTCCAAGACAATCACATTATGTCATTTTAATAAGTCTCAGTAGAAAAAATTACAAATTCAATTACCTTGATTTTAAGTGTCAAATACACTAAACAAATGCACTCCACAACCTTACAACTCATCTTACAAGGAAACGAATAATACACAGTTACTATTTACTTTCCAAAACGCATTTTGAAAAACAAGAAAAATCTTGTAGCACACAGTAAATGCTTCCTGATTTTCTTAATGCTTCCTGACTAGCCTTAAGTAAATGTTCATAGGCTTTATGTCAGCAATGACTCTGAATTTTAATGACTTTATTGCAGGCTTGGATTCTAATACACTACTTTATTTTACAGTGTGCAATTGTTTGGTTTTCTATATGATTTATCCGAGAAAATACATTAACATTAGCCATACGAGATAGAAAAATCAATCTTTCAGGGTTCTGGTAACAAAAATTAGCTTTAATGTAATATTAGTAACAAAAGAAAAACAGAGACTGGTATGAATAGGATACATTACTTAAGCCTAAGAACTGTATATGACAGTCAATGCTTACTTTCTCTTAGCCATGTTTTCTAAATGTCAGTATTAGATTCAAGGCAGTAACAAACTCTAGATTGAACTCACATAAGTGCTAAGAAAAAAATACAAATACGTATCCTACCATTCTATTAAAACTCTCAAATGCTGGTGACATTGTCTTTCTCCAGACAGGTAAGCTTAACAAAAATACAGGGGATACTAAAGTATATCCTCAAACATGATGAATAAAAAAAAACAAGGAAGGGTTTAGAAGCAAGAAAACCCTTAAAATTTCTGTTCAACTTAAACAGATGAGAACTGAAGCATCATATAGGCTCATTTACAGGCTAAAATTTAAACACTTTTATAATAAAACATTGTCAACTACTTAAAAAACAGCAACCAGAAGACAGTCTTTCATCCTAACTATCAATCCTCCAAAGGGTGGGGAAGGCTCTGTCTTGCTAGCCCATGACTTGTTCAAGGCAATTTCCTTGTCACTCTTACTTTCTTACCTCAATTTCCCTTTCAGGATTCAAATCATGATCCCACAGGATGATCTTTCGGTCTTTCCCACCTCCAGTTAGCAGCATTCCATTCCTCATTTGACAGAGTGTGAACACACTGCCATCATGAGCTTTGATTTGTCTGCTTATCTGATATACTCCTATATGCACAAAGAGAAAATAATCAAGAACACTACTTATTTTTTCAGCTAGGGTTTACAAGAAGCTTTGCCTTCAAGCCAAAGAATAAAGTGTATAATAAATAATTATATTTGGACTGTCAGGCTCTTAGTATTGCAAACACAAGGTGGTAGTGTTTTCTTACAGGATAAAAAGATAAAACAAAGGGCCTGTCTTTCTGAAGAAAAATGTTCTTGAGATTGATTGTCCTACAAATGTGAAGGCAAGAACAATTCACAAAATGCTTTCATTTCTCTGCTCTCCAACGGAACACAATTTTTCCAGATACAAAAGAAACTGTCTTTTAGAGTCAAAAAATATTTAGCAAGTCATTATTAGAAAAGAAGCTATTTTCTTAGAAGAAACTAAAAGACTTGTTGTCTATAATCTTTTGGGAATAAAAAGCAAATTATTTATAGCAAAGTTTCCAGGATGCATGAACCTAATATCTACTACTGGATGTTGCCACACATAAAAATAGTACAACCAGCATTTGGCATCTATCAAGACAGCAGTCTACCCAAAGGAAAATACTTGGGTATTTTCCAATGAAGGAGATGAGAAAATTAAACAATAAGGGTAGCAAAAGAAGCCTTTTGCATGCTAATCAGGTCTTCATGTCAAAAGAACCGCTGTAGGAAAGTATATTAAAAAACCCAAATTGAAACAAGATTCTGGTGCTGTGTATTTTCAAACAGCAATCACGGAAAAAGTCTAAAAACACCACCCAACTGAAAACAAGCTTAACTTTGCTGACTCTGCCTATGGCTCAAGCCAGTTCAAATCAGTGTGCTCTCACACTGTGAGAGAGAGTATGAGATCAAGTCCTGTGACCAATCTAATGTGATAAGCCAACTAAAAATCCCACATTTAGTTAAGCCAACACAAATAAATATTTTATTTGATAAAACTAAAGATTGTACTGGGAAAAGGTTATTTTTGCTCAAGAAATTAAAAATTAAACATCAAATATTTTCTTAAATTACTTTTCCATTGCAGTTAGCTTGAAAGACAAGAGAAAGATTTACCTACAAAAACAGACTTACTGTTAAAAACGTACTTTTTACATGAATGTTTTCCTGGCATACCAATTTAAATCAGAGTGTTTGAAATAGCTGCCAAGTAAAATAAATTATCATTGAATTTATGAGTTACCTGAGGGCTCAGCTGTGCCAGGTCTGCATATGTTGGGTAACAAATAATTTTCCTTTCTTTTTTACAAAAGCTTTGCCCTAAAGAGTTAGTTTAACCTAAATTTAAAATTTTTTTTTAAGTCTATTTTACAGGCTAGACTTGAGAGTCTGCTAAACCAGAAACTGTTATTCATGTATCTCATACAACTAATTGTAATTTTCCTTCACATATGAGTCCTATTAATGTCAGCTCCACCAGTTAATGGTATTCCTCTGAGACTAAGCATGGTGCAATGTAAACCTAAAGAGGCAAAGGTAGCCTGCAGAATCCTCAAACTGATCCTACAGCCTTTTTCAAATCACTGGATCAAAGGAAAGATGATTAACCACATTTTTTAAAATGCAAAATATTTAGACAAAGTAGTTTTCATTCATTTCAGGCACAGTCTCTTTAATTATTGAGAAACTCCAGACTGCTTTTAAGTCAGCAAATTCATAAGACTTGCAAGAGTTTAGTACCACCTGCCACTTATAGGAAGTGTATGCTCTGAGTCAGGCCTGCTTCCCTATTCCTTTACTAATGCCATCATTTATGGCTGTCTTCTACAGACTATCTAAAAATCTGTGATTAATTCTTAACGTATCCTACCTTTAGCTCCTTTTCCTGGAGTAGCTTCTACAGTAGTTTTGCCCCATATAAGTATTATCCCACCTGAGTCTCCAGTGAGCACATCACCATTTCCCAAGAAAGCCAAACATTGAACAAACTTGGGTTTTTCATATTTCTGAAACAAAATAAGCAAGAGAAAGGGATAATTGCTTGTACTTGTTACATAATTAGAATAATGCATCCACACCCTTACACCCTGCATACACATAAGCAGAATTTAGCTTTTTTTTGTGTTTACCTCCCTGCACAAACAGTATATGGTAACAACGAAGCAAATGTATAGACAACATGATTTCCAGTGATTTAAAACTGTCCTGGAATCAAGACATTATTACCCCAAATATCCCTTGCTTCCTTGACAATGAATTGCCGCTCCAGGTCCAGAAAAATATATGAGATTTGCCACATGTTATTATGGTATTTGCATCAGTTGGATGGAATTCTACCGCAAGAACAACTTCATTTGTAGTCTGAAATAATAACAGAAATAATATTTATTCAGATAGGACATTAACTACTAGAAACACACATAACCCCCAAGTTTTAGAACAGAGAGATGAGAAACTAGACAGCTCATTGTATGCTTGAAAGTATTCCTAAGTGTTCTGTGCTAAGTCAGCTGTCTGAATGACTGCACATATCATTTTATATATATTGATTTTTCACATTCATAAGAGATCTTTATTAAACTTCAGTACACAAGTTAGGGTTTTATATTCCCTCTTCAATCAGAGAAGTTTCTGCTCTCGAATAGCTATGACTTCTGCCAAGGAAAATGAATAATGTATAAAAGACACTTTTTTGGATTGAAAACCCTGCTTAGTTTTTACACAGACTGGTTTGCTATTCTGGATAACAAAGCTGTGGCAGAAGCAAGTGAGACAATGATAATATTGCAGGATTATATCCATCATTCTCTTTCTGAAATTCTATAAAAATTCTTTTGGGTTCTTTGTTCTCTTTTCCTCCTCACAAAGAAGAAAAAGAGAAGCTTGCATAACTCAAAACTCTGAAATATAGGGTCTCACCTTTGTATTTTTACTGACTGCATATACTGTTACTGAATCACCAGACTCTTAGAGTATGTCATCCTTTACCACTAGATTTTGCAAACATAACAAACTGACTGGTCATGTACTTATTCAACCAAACTGTCTTTGCAGACAAATCTGTTGGAGGCAATGACTACAAAACAAAAGAGTAAATGCATTTATTTCTATGGTATTTTGAAGGCTGTAGAGTCTCCTTCTCAGGAGATACAGAAAACCTGCCTGGGTATGATCCTGTGCAACCTGCTCTAGGTGAAGCTGCTTTAGGTCAGGGGTTGGACAGATGATCTGCAGAGGTGCCTTCCAACCCTAGCCATTCTGTGATTTAAGCCCATGCTTTAAAGGACTATACATAAAAGTGATGTTAAATCACATCTTTGGGAGAAACCTTTCCTACTTTACCACTTTTGGCTCACTTTAGGAAAACAATCTTCTTAAATTTCTTTTTTTTTCATGGCCATATTTATTGAATTATGTTTCTCACACAGTTTTCACATGAGCAAATGTGCTATATCAAAAAATCATTTGGAAACTAAGGACTAAAAAATTAAACAGAGTTCAACTGACAAAAGGCTTCTGTTTTGCACCCCAGCTCAACAGATGCAACTCTGCTCACGCCACCTACTGTGGAAGGTGCTTAAGATACTGTAAGACCAAGTCCTGGATGTGAATAAGTACTGAAGGGCAAGCTGTCCCTGCAAAATATATTTTAGCCAATTCTGAAATACCAAGAAACTCCCAGGAGAGCAAAAATAGTCAAAACATAATGTCAGTGAATGGGAAATACAAGGCATATGTCAAATAGTTTCACATAAAATATCAAAAAGGAAATGAAAATACTGTCATGGAATTGAATTAAAACTTACAGAATACAATTAGTATTGGTCAACATAATCTAAAGAAAACGAGTCAAACCAACCTCATTTCATTATCTGAAATGGCAGGTTTGTAATGATATAGACATACATGCTTGTAGAGCATGATTTATAAAAGTTTACAAATACTCAGTTCCACATGCATGTAATATTTGCTTGCTTGATATTGTATAACACAAAGGATTGGGTGTTCCTAGTGAAATCAGCTTTACATGAACACGGAGCACAACACCCCTGAACATCTCACTGGTATGATTTTAAGAAAGGTTCAGAAGGAAACAGGAAAGCAGACAAGACTGCAATCTACAGAAGTACTGAGGACTTCAAACGAGAAGAGACACGTACTGACAATCAATGACCAGAATTTGATTCAGACAAAATTGAAATAAGGAATGTCTACAAGTATTTTATTTTTTTAAACAACTACAGACTGAATCGTGACTCTAGTTACTTAAAGTTTCCAGGATTTTTTTTTTCATTAAGAAAACATTAGACAATTATTTCATTTGAATTGGCTCTTAAAGGTGAGTAAAATGTAAAACCCTTCAATATTCAAAACCCTTCCAGTAAACAAGTTAAGAATACATTTCTGTGGAACCCTTAAACAAGTCAACAGTATTACACAGCTGCAATTTCCAAGTAAGATCAAAACTGTGTCTCACAAACTTGTATTTATGGGAATAAAACCACTTGTATTTCAGAATATTCATGTGCAAAAATTACCTTTATTTCCGCTATTTTTGATTTCCTCTGCCAATCCCACACAGTGAGCATATGCTCGTTAGAGTCATCAATTACACACAAATGAGTACCAGAATCCTAAAGGAAAAAGAAAAAAAAGTACTATCATACCCAATTTAGAAACAGGGCAGGGCAGAGATATTTAAAAAAATTCACAAAGGTACAAATATAAATTAACCAAGTCCTTTTAAAGTAATTACAACCTCAACATATACGGAATATATATGGAATCTTCTCTTTTTTTCTCTCTTAAAGACAGACATAGATTTTTGCATAGTCTCATAAAAAATGACCATGCTTCAAATAATCTTCTAGGAAAGCTTTAAAAGTATCTTACAAAATCTTTACTTTGGTTTTGTTTGTTTGTTTTTATTGCTAGTTTTTTGGGTTTGGTTTTGTTGGTTTTTGGTTTTTTTCTTTCTTGCTTGCAATTTCATGCTAGCAGCAAAAAAGTTTCTTCCTTTTTCTATTCTGTAAATATTTTGGTTTCGCTCAGGTCTCAGAGGACAGACACACAGCTCCACTTGTGTTTTTTGTCAAATGCCACCATCACAGACACACAACTTTACATTATCAAATTCTGTAAGCACATCTCATTTTTAACTCATGGGTCATAAAGTACCAGCAGTTTCATCATATAGTTGGCAAAACTGCAGCAAAGGTAACGCTTTCTGAATAAAACAATGCTTACAGAGCCACTTATTTTGAACAATTTTACAACAAAATGATAAATATATAGCTACATATAATTAAAAGAACAGAGAAAAAAATCTTAGGACAAAACATACTTATTCCCAGCAACACATACTTGCACAAACCAGTTGTTTCAAGGACATTTGTAGAAAGATTGGAGGAGAATTTAATTATCTTAAAGTTGATTCTTGCAGTTCATTCTCTAACAAATTATGAAAATAGAGGTGGCTGAAATTATTATACCCAAGCACTACTATGAGCAGTAATATGCAAATATATATATGTGAATTATTAAGTGGAAAGAAACCCTGAAGACAGCATTGGCGATATACCCAGCTCTTGTGGGGTTAATAAATTACATGGTAAAAACGCAGTTCTAGGTACTGCACACAAACTGCTTCAGTCTAGTGAGGAATCATGTGAGACTGTAATAAGGTATCAAAATCAGCTTAAGCTGCAAAACAGAACCAGTAAAAGCTAAAATCAAGTTCTCAGAAATTCCCTGGGTTTTTTGTTTGGTTGGTTTGTTTTTAAAACGACGGAATGCGTTCTTATTCACCTTGGAAAAAAAAGTACTCAAGTTTGTAAGTTTTATTGGTCTGTTAGAGTGACAGGAATGACAGTACACCTTTCACATTATTATATTTTATTTATACTACCCCTCATTTAAAGAAATTAAAGTCTTATTTACTGAAACACAAAACTTACTATAACTAACCTAGCAACACTTCAATGTTAAGTGAAATTGCAGCAAGAGAGTTCAGGAATTTCTTTTCAAGAGGTCACCCAAAGACACTGTTGAGTCTCCATCCTTGGAGACACCCAGAACCCAGCTGGATCAGAGCCTGAGCAGCCTGCTCTGACTGAACCTGCTGTAAACGGGACAGTGGATGAGGTGATCTCCAGACATCCCTCCCTACCTCAGCTGTCTTGTGAATCTCTTCCTCTATTAGCAAAATATTGCAGACATTGTTTTTCTGCATTTTTTATTTTTTACATGGATTAATTCTTCTTGCTGGAATGCAAGAATCCAGCCTGGGTTTCTGATATGTCTCGGTCTTTTGGCAAAAATACAGTGGCAGTTTAAATATTAAAATATGCCCATATTTTACAAAAAAAACCCAACTCATTTCCACATTCAAAATGAGAGCTTTCTCAATGCCAAGTAGTGCATCTCCATGTGCTACCAATTTTTCTGATAAATTCTATAGGCCCAAAACAAAGAACTCTATTTTTTTTTCTATGTAAAAGTAGAGGTGAAAGTGAACAAGCCATTCCTCGGGAAAAAATAGCACAAGATAATGTGAGGTTTTGATTTTTTTTAAATTTCCTGTTGGTGGATAAAAACCTACTCCAGCTGTGCAAGCAGAAAAGTAAACCCTCCTATCAGGACTCACTAAACTTTGTCCTCACAAACCTTACTAACAACTTTTTTTTTAACATTGAAATAAAAAAACACCCCAAGCTCCTCACAAACAAACCAAACCACCAAACCCAGCACAGACTTCAATTTGTAGTTAAGGTTTTTCTTGCCCGCTATTTATTTACCATGCTAGTTTGTTACCACAATTTCACATGTGCCATTTCCTGTTTGTTCCAGCTAGTTTGCTGTCAGCTGGTTTTATAAAGCATACAGAAACTTTACTGACACACTTTTAATACCAAAAGAGATCAGCTAGACAGCCACATGCAAAATCTTCAGAGATTTCCTTCCCATTTACATAGGACCGGACACATTATTTAACACACCAAGGAACTGTGCCCATCTTACCGCTTTTGAGAAATCCAAGCACCCCACTCCGCGCTCAAAAGTGCCGAGGCCGATCACCTGCAGCGTCATCAGGCTCACCGAGTCCCACACTCTAACATGGGGCTGCAGGGGCTGCGTGGAAAAGCAACGGGACAAACAGGTCACCAACAGGGAAAGCACCGCGTGCCACGGTCACGCTTTGTGAAGCAGATGCTGAATTACAAACCGCAGCGCAAAATGCAGGATGACACGTGCTAGTGATGCTGCTGGATTCTATCCTCAGAGGCAAAACGGGAGAGTCGAGACAATGTTGCTTCCCTGTGTCTGGGCTACCAACACAGCAGCGGTGCCGATGAGGCAGGAAGTAGTGAAAGTGGCATTTGGTAGTTGTGAAAATATTTTGACCAATTTAAGTAAATGAAAAAATGATGGAAGAGTCATCTTGCATTTCAGACCCCAGACCTAAGCAATATTATGCAACAGCTGAAAATAATGATCAAACCTGAGCTTTTTAAAGTAGGAAAAAAAGAAAATAAAAGAAACAAACCCTGGTGCACTGAGCCCCTTAACCATCACCAACCACTCAACGAAAATGTCCATGGTTATATTTCATACAACTACTATCCCAAACTAGCTTAGAAACAATCACAAATAAAGTGGGAATTAAGTTAGCTTAAGGAGAGCATTCACCACAGAAAGTGACAATAAATCATTGCACTAACGGAAAAACAAACCAAACAGCTCTAACAAGAGTCAAAAATGCTCAGTGGAAATCATAGCATCATGTATACAAACCCCTCCCACATAAATTTCTTACAAAATAGAAAAACTTAAGTTGAACATCTGAATAGGAGTTATTTTTAACATGCTTCTACACTTTATAGCAACTTTTTTCCCCCCTTTTTTCCCCTCTGTTTATAACTTCATGAAAATAATTCAGTTATTCAAAGTCTGACAGAGTACGCCAAGAGCCAGAGATGATAATTTAAATGCACTTGCTCTAAAATAAGCAAGTTTATAGGAAAGCTTGGCACACCTTCCACGAATTCTCAAAGTTGGTTTCCTCTTCCATGAAGCCTTAAGACTATACTGACCCACAGAACTGGGGACTTGTTCTCCCTTGGGAGAAGACTTATTGAAAGCAATGTGACAGAAATAACATGGTCTTATAAATTAATTGCAAGCTTCACATTTGCTGGCAGAATTAAGATTGTGTTTCCAATGTCATAGACAAAGGACTTTATGAGCTTCTGCTCTTTTTGATGTATGGTTGACTGTTTGATTGTTACTGTCTTTTGCTAGAGATACAGGCTGTTACCTGAGAAACATGAAAATATCTCAGTAAATGCAGTGCACAAAATAAACTGCAAACAGAAGATTATGATTAAAAAACCCAAACCACTTTTTCCTGATTTTCAAAACAAGATACTACTGCTCAACAGCTCTATTACTTACCCTTCCATCTTTATCCACTCCAGCTAACTGTCCTGTTGCAATTCTAATTTTGTCTGGATGAACTGCAAGACTAAGACAGACAGAAATATGACTTGCTTTTGCTGTCATAGGTCTTCAAAACTGAGAGGTGTTTTGTAAATTTTTTTGTTTGTTTCTCAACAAAAGCCCATGAAGACACTTGTGATCCTAAATCCCATTTCTAATAAGACAGCTTGAATGTTTCTTATCAAACATTTCATTACACTCTGTATTGACTGTTTGCTGGCACAAAAGCAGGAGTGTCAGAAGAGTCACCTCCACATGTGCTCTGACACATCTCAGGTTTGCACTACATTGGGAGTCCACTGTAACAAAATCTACATTGTCTCATAATGAGTCTCCTTCACACAGATCAATGCCAGATCAATAAACACTCCAGTGTATTTTATGCCTACACCTACAGATATCATGAACTGGGGGGAAAAAAGGCAGAGAAGTTGACTGAGGGCTTGCCTGTGCACCCAGGAGTCAGGGATTTCTGCCACTTGAAATGAGTTACTGATGTAATTGTACTAATGAAGTATGGTGCACTACTAGTGGAAGTAAAAATCAGCTGTTGCTTATCACATTTTGCTTTGAAACTGATGTGAAAAAACAGATTTCAGAGTATATATCCTCTAAGTCCTAGCGACTAGTTGACCTACCTCCTTAGTTGCTTTCTCTGTAAAAGTACAAAGGTGAAGAAAGTAATTGAAAAAATAAACGGGGGCCAGGGGAAGCCTGAAGAGGTCATAATGATGGACACCAAAAAAATTTACAATTCAATTCAATTTTCTGAATGAAAGTGAAGAACACAAGACTGGCAGCATTCCTCCCACAGGAAGGAATTACACAGACAGGAGAAAAGAGCTTTAGAAGTCAAATTTTCTCCAGTCAGGTACAGTACAGTAGGGAGCTTATGTTCACCATTCCATTTTGTGCACTATTCTTCAGACTAACAGCACATTCAACAACTGCCTTTGCACCCACAATGACATCGGCTTCAATTTCCCTGCTTCTCTAGGTTTTTTTGCAAACATCTGATTTCCCAGACTCTCTTAATACTTGGATGGGGCATCTTTTAAAAAATGAGAAAATGATTGCTCAGTTTTCCACCTGGTTTTCCAGTCTTCCTTTAAGATTACACTTTTGCCATATCGCCTGTAAACAACTGACTTAAGAGTCAGGCTAACAACAACTTTTAATTTCTGGGATAACTATTTGGAATAATTTACGCAGAGATCCTTTCTTCAACCTGGAAGTCTTAGATTGTCTACGTATCCCCTTGTTTTACATTTAAACCAGACATACTAAGCTAGCATAGGCTGCTCTGGCACCATTTGTTTGTGCTGTGTTTACTACAGTGAAATTTACTGGGACTGATGAAGCAGGAAATAACCACAATTATGATGACATTAAATTACTTTGTACAGAAAGTAGGAGAGAAAAAAAAATCTACTTCTGCATTTTTACTCACACAATTACATGCAAATGTTACATACTAACCATTTAACGCAGTCGGTATGACCCAAGTAGTGCCGCTGGGTTCTCTCCTCATAGTTAAATAGTACCACCACTGAGGCTATGAAATACACAATTTCTCCGGTAGGAAGGAGGTAAACATTGGCTCGACAGTCTCTTCCACGATACCCATATCTATACACATTTTTTTTTTAAGTCAAGGTTTTCACAATCACTGAATACCAGAAAAAAAATAATAACTTTTTTTTTTCTTAAAGGATTCCTGAGGAGCTCTCATGTCAGCAATACTCTCAAGTTTTTCCCTCTGGAACTACAATTTCTCTAACACAGTTTAAAACCAAAACAAAACAAATCCCATACAACTGGGCTTCAGGAAACCAAATCCCCCAAGAAATGATGCTCATTGATGTTAAAAATAAGACATGGTAGAAGTGAAGCAAATACAGTGTTGTAGTTTTGTAAAAATTTCCATGTGAAATTTCATTAGGTAACAGCAGGACTCACTACTCTAATTTAACATTTTTTACAGCAACAGAGCTGTGTATCAGCAGACTGGGCAGCAGAGTATTACTTTCATTTGGCCTTTTAAAACAATTCCTAATGCCGTACAGAAAAAGGCAAGCTTCTGCACAGCTGCTGTCAAGTCCAGGAAATATTTCTTTAGACTGTTTTAGAGTACTTTTAAAACAAACCAAACTCAAAAGGAACTTGCACAGTGAAAAATATTCTATCCAAATCTACCCAAAATATATAAAAAGCATGTTTTCTGTAGGACTATGTATGGTCCTAATGACATTCAGAAGTTTTACACGCTGTGAACAAGCCTTGGTTGGCACTGATCAAATGTTATTACAACTCATTATTTCTTTGGAACAGGTGCATTTTTCTTCATCTAGACTATTAATGTGGCTGTCTGCCTATATTTCAGTTCCCTGGGTCACCAGGTACAATTAACATCATAACTCAGACTTTAACAGCTAACTCTGTAGCCCCAAAAATATAATTTTCCTGTTATGTCCTGCACCTTAGAGAGCTTTCCACTTCATTGCCAACTGATACACCTGCAACAGCAAGAGAAGTATGGGAAATAGATTAAGCAACTTTAGCTCAAGGATTCCAGCTTTAGGTACTGGCTAATCAGGTAAATAAAAGGAAGTCAAAGGCCCATGTGGAGAAAGCTGGATGGATGAAGCTGGCCCTTTCTCATAAATGAAGGCAGATGCAGTAGTTCAAGCTTGGGAGTATCTAAACTGGTATCTCCTAACCTGATATCCTGGCCTCTATTCTTCATGGAAAAGGGCTACTTTTCTAGCAAAAATAGCACTGCACCCACAAAAATGCCCCGCTACACTACCTTCCTCTTTTGCAATCCCACCAGACCACAGGGCTGCCATAGCAGAGGAACACTTGCAAAAGTAAACACATGCTGTAACTAAACAATGGTTCAAAGAGGGACACTGCATTCAGTTGTCAATTAAATCCCTTTGGAGTGTGGAAAACAAAACAGATTTATATCTTGCTGTCTTCCATTTAATACAGAAGAACACAATGGCTCCTCTGAAGCAGAGATTATTCGCTGGCTTACTAAGCACATGACATTGAGAGAAATGCTGATACAACACAAAGCTGAGGGCAGAAAAAAGGGATGCCTCTGTTTCTCCCCCATTACTATTAACTTTCCTAATAGATTTTCCTCCTTTTTCTTTTAAACACTTATGGAACCAAAAGAAATCCCAGAATAGCCTTTTATAAAAAGAAAAAACAAACAACAAACCAAACAAGTGAACTTTCAAAAACCATGACAAACCAATGAAAACATTTTTTCTGTCCTGAAGCACGAAGAAGGCTATTTTAAATACCTTCTCAGAGGACAAATGCAGATTTTGCTAATCTGCTGTATACAATAGGGAGTGTATTGATAAGGATTTAGTAAGATTGACGTCTCTGAACATTCATCCTAGAAAAGTATTAATGATTTATGCAAACACGTAAAAGTTTTGGAAGCACAAAGCAGAAGTCTTCCATGCTTAGCCAAGCTAGGGCTAAATATTTTGGCACCTGCCATTGAGCTCTGACATTCATGAAGCTGCAAAAAAAAAAAAAAAAAAGTTACATTTTCTCAGTCCATTCCTTTACTTTACCCCTCCTACATAACAAAGTACCAAAGAGTGGCTGCATTTTCTAGAAGCATGCTTTTTACAAGCATATAAAGAACAACCTGTTTTGTGGGACAAATTTTTTGCTTTCTTCATTCTCCATCCCAGACTATCTTGAGTGAAAACAAGAGGGTTGTTGCTCCACAGCAGTTCTTTCCTTCTCCACATATGCAGAACAAAGCATCAGATACTAATACAGATATTAATGCAATAATTAGAGACTGTGTCTCTCTACAGAAAAAGGGGTGACACAACTTCGATGCTTGATTTCCACTGAATTTCAATGTTAATCTTTCAGTGAAACTGATGATTACATCAGGGAAATTGAGAGATAGTTGCCTCGATATTGTGAATATTTCTCAGCAATTACAAGGACCATTTTGTCACAAGATTCGATATATTTAACAACTTTAATATTTGGGGGGGGAAGGGTGTCTGTTTGTCCTAATTGGCTAAAAACAGCTATGGCCTTCATAAAAAGTGATCCACTATACACCAGAATTCAACAGTATATTCACCTCTGTCTTCAATTATTCTCAGAAAGAAGAGCACTATTGCTGAAAATAATCTTATAGAACAGAGTCTGAAATACCCTCATGAACCTGAGCTACTATGCACTGGAGAAAGAATGTATAAAGTCACTGTCAAAAGCTGCACTGACTGTGACCTCTGTAGCTACTAAATAAGCCAATTTTGCTACTACTAGGAATGTCAGATATGCTTTAACCAGTTCTGAAGTGCAGTAGAAAAGATTGCACTACAAAGCAGGGATATTCAGACTAAATTATTAAATTTAAATGACATCACTCAGGAACCAGACACAGTCAAGAGCTCAGACTTCCCCATGGGCTGCTTTATCTCACCAAGCAGCTTAGACATTTCTTCAAATGACAGTAATCTGCAGGGCAGGCAAAAGCTAAGTTACTCTAGTTGAATCTACAGTACAGGGTATCAGTAGCTGAATATACTTACAGGAAACAGTTAATCTAAAAAGGAAACCCCCCACCTCCCAAACCAAATGATCAACCAACAAAAAACCACCCCAAGACTCTGTCTGTTGTTTCCTTGAAGTTGCTCATAGCTGATCAGCATCTTCCAAAAGAGTAATAACAAAGGAAAACCCAATTATAAACAAACATCCAGATGGCAGGATAATTAAAGGAATTCAAAACAAAACTTACACATTGAACAATTCAACACTCAGATGACCTTTCAGGTGCAAAACACTGACTTTACTAAAACGCTCAGTGAATCATTATCCCCATGCCTTTTTAATAAGGTGTACAGGGTTCAGTTTGCCATCATATTTGCAAGTTACAGCTGGCCTGCAGATTTTCTCCCCTTGCTAAACCTCTGCATAAAGTACCAGATCTGCTGGTGCTGTATTTTCCAAACTGAAGAGCAATTTTGTGCAAATTCATAGAGACCAATATTAAGCCCTCATAAATTTTACCGCCTTTTCCTAATTTTCTTCACCTTTTTATCCAGAAGAATCCCTACAGTCATAAATATACCAGTCTGATTTAGGATGACATTTCCTTAAACAGATTCCAAAACATATGGACAATCTGTTTTGACTAGATTTATTTCACTTTAATTAGACCTCAGCAGCAAACTGGTTTAACCTGAACTTAAGGATCTTGGACATTAAATGTGTCCACACTGGGATTTGCACCTGCTTAGCTGAGGGTGTGATTTCATGATCAGTTTTCATCAGTCCAAACTGCTCACTGATGCTGGAAAAGTACAGCTGATGTTCCTCTAGTATGCCAGTTCCAGCCCTTGCATGTTTGTGGGGCAAATCAAACTAAAGTATCAGTCCTGCTTGAAAGTTAACTTTGCAAAAAAAGATTATATTTCAGACAGATCAGTGACTGATCCAATTCACTCCACAGTTGTGAGTGCCAGCATCAGCAACCAAGAGCTGTGATGGTTGGAAAACTGGGTACCACAGCTTTACAAAGCATGAATAAGAGCTCTGTTTTCCTTCCAGTCAGATTTTAATGCAAAACTTTCCTCCTGACATATGAGAGTGTATCATCAACATTCCTAAAAATTCTTCCATCTTTCAGCAACATCAGAAGGATCAAACTCCAGATTATTAAAAAAACTCAACTGCTGCCTAGACTTGTTATTTTACTGAAGCACTAAGGGACTTACTTACACAATCACATCTTACTGAAAAATCTGCAGGGATGGGGGAGTGACAGGAAGACACAAACGCGTGCAAAAGCACAGCTCTTAAAACGAACTTAATGTCTTGTCTAGTAAAGTTTGAGAATTGCTGTCAGCCACACACCTACTCAGTTCTTCAAATGATAAATTTAATGCATTTAATACAAACTAGTGTCCAAGAAATTAACCACTTCACTCTGGAGCTGAAACACAGATGCACTGCAAAGGATGTCTGCTTCTGCAATCCTCACTCCATAGGTAAGGACAACAAACTCAACATCTTCCATACTTGTAAAACCTCCTAAAAAGGAGATTGAAAACAACGTTCCTGAAGGAAAGCCTACATTAATATAGTGGGAGGCAGAGGGGGACATTTTTGAAACTCTGTAACTCTCCAAAGACACTTTCTCTCACAGTTCAAACAGTTAATAAATTAGCAGTAGTTTCAACAGCAAAACAAAGAAAAAGTACAGTATTTCTGTACCTATGTAGTCTGCCATTTAAAGCTGTACTATAGAGGAGCTACAAACTATTTCCATTGTTATATTAACTTGAATTTTTTTCCTCACTTGTAAGTAATTCTTAACAGAGAAGAGACAAGACTGCATTCTAAAGGGGAAAAATGCAAGACAAGACAAAAAGGGAACAGCGAGTAGTTACTGATATTAAGGATACACCCACTCCAGTTTTAACTTTTCAGGAGGCAGCTCTGTCCTAATATCATCATAGTTTTCTACATCAGAAGGAATGAACATTGTGATTGGTCGGCCCCGCATGAACATCTTGATATATTCTCCCTCTGTTGAAACAAAAAGGCACATTAATCATGTGGCAAGTTTACACAAGAAATAAGAACAAAAGAAGCCAGTAACAAGCACAGAGACGCAATTACACTTGTTATATAACAATTATTTTTGAAATGTGAACTTGGTAAAGGCCCAGATTTTATTTTTTTAAATGGAACACTAAAACACACACAGAATAAGCGTTAGTTGAATTTGTGATAGAAAAGACTGAGCATGTAACATTTTAGACATGCAAGTTAAGTTACAAAGGCAAAATTCAAATCCAAATGTGAACGAGAATAAGCAAGTAGTCACAGAATCACAGTATAAGGTATTTCAGGTGTAAAAGGACCTGAGGAAGTCGCGTAGTCCAACCTCTGCCTGGCCATGAGGCCAGACTAGGTTCCTCTCGCCTTTGCCCAATCCAGACTTGAAGAACTCCTAGGACGGAGATGGCACAGCCTCCCCTGGCACCTGACAGCACCCCCCCAGGGCCTTTCCCACAGAGCTTGCTCCCTCCAGCCCCTCTGTTCCCAGACTGTATTCCTGCCAAGAACTCTTCTTTCCTGCAGGTGCAGGACTTGGTATTTGTCCCTGCTTAATTTTGTGAGGTTCCTGCAGGCCCATCCCTTCAGCGCAGCCACTGGGCCCCCAGTGCACTGTCACTGTGAACCTGAGAGTGTGCTGTGTCCCTTGCTCCAGGTCATTGCTAGAGATGCTAAACAGGGCAGGTCCAGGCCAGAATCCTGCAGACTCGCTCTGTCTCCTACTGGCCACCAGGTACAGTACGACCAATAAACCACGAGCCTCCGAGGCCAACTATCCAGTTGGTTCTTTCCCCCACCTAGCCGCCCACCTTTCCAAACCTAACAGCCAAGCTAAGACACAAGGACACTGCACCAAAAAATGTCAAGAGCTTTGCTGAGGGGTATAATCAAGAACTATATATCATCACAAACTAACACAGCAACCCGAGTTACTAAGCATTGTATCCTGTAGAATAGAAGCAACAGCTCACAATGCCTCCAGCTACAATACTGCCTATAGGTGTGATAAAACACGTCTATCTTATCTGAGCACTTCACGAGCCTTCAGGAGTTCCTTTTCAAGCAAAGTGAGGTTACCTACCACCAGGGAAAATTACAGTTTCATTTCAAAAAGCACTGATGACAAAGAGTCAAATATTTCACTAACTTGCCATCAATGAAGTAGTAACTTTTTATCACACTTCACTTCTTTAGTAATTAATATCCATTTTTAGTATAAATATTAACCAAAGTAATATATTACTCTGCTGTGAATTTGGAACGTTGACACTTTTTTATGAGTGGGGATTTGAAAATCATAGCAGACACAGGGAACTCAGAGTTCAAACCAAAATTTGAATAGTTGAATAGAACTGGAGTAGAAGAATAGCAGTAAATTAGCAATACAGTATTAAGAAATCTCTGATCACATTTGACACAACCGATACTAAGCTCTAAAAGTAAGATTTTAAACAATTACTTTTGTATTTCTTAAAGAAGACAAGTATGAGACAGACTTTCCCAAAAATGCTCTGGAAATGCTTGGAAATATTTCCTCAATTAAGCACAAGATTAATACTCAGCCTGCATGATTGTTCCATCTGTTTTTTATTCCCTAAAACATCTAAAATTGAAATTATGAGAAACTCAGATTTATTCCCAGAGAATCATAGCTTAACAGCGCCAGTCAAACTTGGAGATCTAAAAGGACAACAGAAACCAGGTAATTTTGGTGACAGCAGAAGCAATGTAGTCTCCAAAATAGTCTCTTGCTTACAGAAACATTTTTAGAAGATGCAAAGATCGAGATATAATCAAGGTTGTGAGCTAGACTAACCTAGGGTCTCTAGCCTTCTCTGAAACTGAAATACACCTACTATTCAGACTACAGAAACTTATTCCATCCTACTGCAGTCAGAAGAGAGTGAGAGAAGAAAAACCTGTAGCTATTTTCATCTACTACAGATATAAAGCAATTTTGTACAAAATTTGGAAATTAACTCTTGACGCTCAAGCTAGACAAGATAAAAGTTCTAACAGCAATCACTAGATTATTGAACAAAATTTGGTGAATATTCTAGGTTGTTTAAAAGAAATATTTCTGATCATAGAAGATTTTATAATTTCATTTATTTTATCGTGTTGTGTGAAATTCTGTGGAATACCTCCTCAACTCTGAAAACACCAGAAAGCACTAGCTTTGAATACAGCAGTGATGATCTTAGCACACAGCAATGATTTAGACAGGATTGAAACATACAGGAAAAATCCATGGTGACCAAACCATATAATATATTCAGTAACTTCTAACCTAGAAAGAACTACCCATGAGCCTGTGTGATTTTAACATCACTGCACTGCTCAAACTTAAGCAGATCGATGAAACCACATACCTGAGCATAAGCTAGTTAGAAGTATTCTATGACATGCATGACACTCACTGTGAAAATTTCACAACACATATGGCTTAATTTGTCAAAAATGTTTGTTTTTCCTCTTGACACATTGTAGTTCGAGTTCTTAATGCTTAAGAGTTTCAACAATTTTCGTTTGATGAAACAGACCATTATCATATTTACCAAGTTCCCAGACCTAAAAATATGATTAGTCTGTTAAAGTCTACCTTCTGAGACCAAGAATTCATTTTACTTGAATTTTGTGTTGCTTTTGATCCTGATAGAGCGTTTACCCTGTCCTGGAGGCAACAGTCCAAATACAAGTAAAAGCAAGACAAAAAGCCCCCGCAAGTTTCAAGAAATTATTCCTGAACAGAAATAGTTATAATTCAGCAATTTAAAACTAACACATATATAAAAGGTTTTTGTTATTTAGCATATTAATAAAAGTTGAACCATATAAGTCCAGTATGAAAGGAACAAATATTGAAAAGATGAAAAACAGTTGTCTTGCTTCTTTCAAAGAACAAACATGGGTCCTTTGGACAAGAACCCTGTGAGTCCCTCCACTGACAACAGTAGAAAACATGTCTCAGATAAAATAAAGAACAAAGGGAATCACTCCCTGGTAGCTAAATTAGAAACAATAGTTATTTTACCAAATGTGCATTGCTTAGTTGCGTTGCTGAGAAAAGCTAAAGACTGGAGCTGTCACTAGATTGACACAAATGTTTAGATAATTACTCCAAATTAGTATCATGTCTCATTTTCCCACCAGTATATTTTTTATAGTATGTATATTCAGAGACAAAATAATACTGGCCCAAACCAAGAGTAATATATTAACAATGACCTTCCTATTAAAATCTGGCACCCCCACTCTTATAAATTAAAGCCTAAGGGTATCTACAAAAGACCGCTCATTGTTAAATCATAAATTCTTGATTTAACATTGAGCTTGACACTTCTGGTTTCCCAAGATCAGTGCAAAATGACACCACAAATTTAGGATCAAATTTCTCATTGTTGCTCAGAGCACTAGAGACAAGCCGCAACTGAAATTCTTAAGGACAGAGGCAGTTGCACCTGTCAGACTCTGCAGATGAGAGAGATGAAGAGACGAAGAATTCAGTCAAGTCTCTGGCCAGAAGAGGCTCTCCTGGAGCTCAGGGAAAAGAATATCTGCAGGGCATTCAGATACAAATTAACTCTCTGAAGTTTCCCATTAAAGAAAAAACATTTTTTACCTTTATTAGCTAGCTGCATTTACTCAAGATTACCTTTGAAGATACATATTTAACACACTTGTTAGAACGACATACCCGAAGTAAAACTTGATTAAGCCTCTCCTTAAAGAAGAGGAAGGATTAGAAAAAAAGAGACAACCCACTGAAAGATTTTTTTTGTCTAAGACTGTAAATTTCCTTTTGTTAGAATAACCTGTAGGGCAGATATAATATTAATGTAAAAATCTTTTGAAATACTAGAGAGTATGGCAGCATATCAACATCACCATTCTCAAACAGCAATTAATTGCCTGAGGACAAATTCTTGTATCTGCAACTTAAGAAAATTGGTGATTTAACTCTTTCATACTATACTTGCTCAACTGAATGATCAAGAGCATTAGACTGTGTTTCTCTCCTGCAGTCTCAGTATTTTCCAGTAAAAAGCAGCATGTCTAGACTTTTTTTCCTTCTTTTGGAAAGAAAAGAGCTTTGGTCATGTCATGACAGATACATATGTAAGGAGTACAAGGGAGAAACAGTCAAAAGTTCTAAAGAGAGTGGGTAAAAAAACCCACCAAACCCCAACCAATAAAAAATCTTTGACAATTCTGGTATCTACCAGCCTGAAAACACTAAGCATGAAAGTAAAAATTCTCCACTCCATATTAAGAGATGTTCAGACCCCACTATCCACTGTGCAGAAGCATTTGAGGAAGGCAGGGCTGGGGGGTGTGTGTGGAAAGGGACAGGAGGACAGACCTTGAAAAACCCTTGGCACTTGCTAAGGTAATTAATCTGCAACTGCAGACATCCTATAAATCCTTTTAAATATGGATCAAACTAACTGAAAAGCACAACCAAGTGCCATGGATTACCCACGCCATGCAAAAAGTACCAGCTCAGGCCCAGAGTTGCTACAAAAGGTGGCATCAAGTGGCTGCGGCACCCTGGCTTCAGGGGCCAGCTCTTCACCAGGAACAGCTGTAGCTGCTTTTGTGCAGCTTTGAGCTCAAATTCACAGCCCTTGCCAAACTCTGCTTGGCTCCGCAATAATTCACCTCTGGAGCCTCAACAAGCTCTTTGCACAAATGCCAGGGAACACAGGATCAGCACTCCCAATTTATGCTCCCAGGATTGGCTCAGCCTTATTAGCTTTATGTAGCAGCCCTCTGGAGGTGCTGGGCCTAAGCAGACTCCATGCAGGTCTTGGCTCTCCGTGTGTTCCCCAGAGGTTTGGGGAAATTATTAACTCAGTCCCAAAGATGCAGAAATGCTTAGTCTGACTAAAACAGGGCCCCAGTCAGCTGAAGTGACACAAAACACTGCTCAGAAGGAGAGACACAAAGAGAGAAGCCAGGACATGGCAAGGGCTCATGTAAAGGTGGGCTTGAGACCTGTTCAGGTATGTGGCTTTGCAAATTAACGCAAATTAATGTAACGAGCTGGAGGAACATCATGGCTTGACTCAGCTCAGCCTAGTCCAGCCCAATAGATATCCAACATGCCCCCCCATTGCCTTCTCCCTGCTTGCATCGCTCAGGTTTTTTTTCTGCAAAGAACTGCAGCACTTGCTTTGGAGAGTAGTGCCTCAGCTGTCACTGGGGTATACACAAATACCCTCTGCTGATTTCAGAAGAGCATCCAAAAACCTCCTTCTTCTAGTAGCTGGGAACCTCTCAACTTCCAGGTGACAGTATCACACAGACAAGTTGCTTTCTCTCTGTGTGTATGACAGCATGGCTGCTCACTTCAGCACAGGCCTGCCCATCTGCTGTCAGAATGTGCATCAGGTGAGCATGAAAACAGCAATCCTCCCAGCCTTCATATTCTGAAAAAATAAAAACATCCAGCTATTTAACTTTCTTTTTGCATAATAAGGTTTTAGTCTGTCTCCACATCACCACAAAATTTACCTTTTATGATTGCGGATGCATGAAATATTACAGAGGAGAACCTACCAGGGTTTTGATGCTTTAACATTTTCCACAAGGCCTCTGTCTTCATTAGAATTACTTCTGATACATCCTGGGACTGCATTTGTGTTTTCACTATAAGTGAGTGGTTCAATCTTTGTATGACTAAGCGGCTTGTTACAGCCCTTTTCCCTACCATTTAATTCTGCCAACCTGTTTATAGCTAGAATGTTGCTAGCAACTCCTGTGTGATCTTCCACCATGAAGAAGACCATTGTTTTATACTACTCCAGGCCTCAGGAACATCCAGGCCTTACTGTATTAAAATCTCAGCTTCCAACTCTATCCATTTGGCCTCTCAGCTTCATGTCATCAGTGAAATTTCTACTTTCCTGTGTTAAGTTCATTAGTGTAAACACTAGGCCAAACAGGTCCCAGCAGGCTGGAGGGACATGTTAGCAACCAAAGTATCTACTGCATGTTCTTTGAAAGTTTACAGCCCGACAGAGAAGAAAGGAATAAATTGTATTGGTGAAATAAGGTGCTGCTAGTGAGAGGGAACTCCAGAAGCCTGGCTGATCTGCAAGGAAATAAATGCCTCTTCTCTGACAGTCACTGTAAACCGTCATAGTTGCCTTGAATGCAAGGAACCTGTTCATAAGGCAGGCAACACTGAGAATCCAGGACTAAAACTAGGGGCAAATAAAAAATTGTAGACAGATAGTGGACTGGCTGAAAGTTTTCTGCAAAGCCTTCTTGTACCAAGAGCAGACTCTTGTTAACATAAATAAGCTTTTAGTCAGGCCTTATAAACAAAAAGATCAAGAAAAAAAAAAAGGCAGCACAAAGGTAACAGCAAAATTCCACTCCAAACAATGTCTATTAATTCACCTTCGGAAGAAAGTTTAAAACCCAGCCATTCAGGGAAGGCAAGCTGGAAGGTAAGGCCAGTGAAAAACCCTGCAAGTGATAACAGAGAGCAAAGATACAGCAATATAAACCATCTGAAAGGCTGAAATTAGTGCTTCCATGAAGTCAGCACAGAAAGACTCCTGCAACTGCACTTAAGCAATTTATTACTTTCTGTGAATCATAGTCTTAGGGGAATATGGAAGGTTTGCAAAGGGAAATAATAAAAATAATAGGAACAATAATAGGAACTGAAAGAAGGAGAAAAAAAAAGATCAAAGAAGTCTTTGTAGATTAACTCAGAAGTATCTACAGCGAAAAGGAATTCAGAAGACATGAAAGCTGCCATTTAGATACTTCAGAAATTTGAAGACAGTGACACTACAAAATCAAAATCCTCCTGTTTTCCAAAAAACATGCCTCAAAAAGAAATTGTCAAGTAGTTTTGCAAAAGCACGTGAGAAACCTTCATCCTTAATTACTGATTTCTTCAACAAAACTGGACAAAATATTAGAATGTATTTTATACTACACTATTCCTCATTAGACAAGACACTGAAGCAGCCCCACAAGTGTGTGCTGTAATTAATTGCTCTTCAGCTGGCAAGTGTATGCATAATGGGATGTCTAATGAGCATACAGTAGATAATACGTATATATATACACACAGAGTAAGTAATAGTGAATAAATAGCAAAATTATCTGGTTTTCTACATGGTTATAAGTTTACTTCTAAAGGAATCATTACAGCAATTCTGCAAATTATTAGTGGCTATTTTTCAATAGGTCCCACCCCCCCCTAGTTTAAAAGATCACATGAGCCAATGCATTAAAACCCTCAGCTCAGTTCTATTTGTGTGTAGCATCACTCTAAAGTGATTTACAAGCAAATGAAACACCCCAAAAGACTCCAACTAGCTTGGCCAAGCCGAACACTCTAGTAATATACAAGAAACTATCACATCCAGAGTACATTTATTAATCTGTCTTCACCTTCTAGTTGCTTGACCAGTGAAGTTATGCTTTTTAATACTACAAATAGCTTCTTTCCCACAAGCCTTCTGCTTTCAGGCTTGTGTCCAAGAACTCTGCAGGACCACTGACCTGAGGGACAAAAGCTTAGAAGCCTGTTTCTAATTTAAACCAGTGCTAACAGCACAGAGATGAATAACCAAATTCAGCCACCATGCCCAGACCGTTACATTCTAAGTTACAGCGGAACTAAAATGTGGTTGCAGGTCTGCCATCTCTCACCCTAAGCTATTATGTGCCAGTGCTTGCTGAACCTGACAAATAGACATTCACTGTTGTTATTGAGCCCTGGTGCAATGCCAACCAAACAGTTGAAAAAAATAGATGCCAAGAGATACTTGCCTTGATTTGGAATGATTTTACAGCTTTGCCTTGAAATTTCTTAACAGACCTTTGGTTATTAATTTTACATAATCTGATAAGTAAATCTTGTTTTTTCATGTATTGGGTGACATTAAGAATCTAGGTATTAACAACAGTTATCATTTGCACTGAAATAATTGAAGTTTAATATTAAACTCTAGCTTTCTATTAAAAAAAAAAGAAAAAAAAAGGACTCAAAAAGGAATACTGGACACAAACATGCTCAATAAGACTGTATCTAAATGCTTCCTGCTTAAATAATAAAATCCTGACTTCACCAAGAATCAATGAGAAAAACTCCCAAATACAAAAGTTATTTTTGTGACAGCATTGATGGGTTTTAATAACACGCATTGTGCCTGAACAAGAGCAAGAAGCCCAATAACGATAGACTGGGTCTTCATTTGCCCTCAGGTACATGAGCACCTTCAATAACCATCTGATACAAAATCTGTCTGATGAAAAAAACGATCTGAGGTAGTCACAGAATTTTGCACTCTCAGCAGACAGGACACATTGTCAGCAGGGTAAATTTTTTCCATTGTGTGCTTCATGATTGCTCTGTCTGTGACACTAGAACTATAGCACAGTTAAACTAACAGAAGAAAAAGTACTGTAAACTAATAAAGCACAAGCAAAAAAAAAAACCAAAACCCAGATCTTAGGAATGCAGTGAATGTTTTTCATTAATTCTTTCACATATGGTTTTTATTGTCATCCAAAAAGTTTAAGTGTCTCTTATTACTTTATAATAAGTGAACAAGTGATTCATATATGGAACTGCTGTCACTGAAAACCAAACTCAAACATACAATCTCAGTGAAATAAATTATCTTTTATCTTAAAATAAGCCAGGTCTTTAACTTCTGGGTATAAAAATATGAATGCCTTATGATTAATACTTTAAAAATGTTTCTGCTGCAGTGAGAAGCAAGATGGCTTTTATAGGCAATTATAAACACCTGCTGGTAAAGAATTTTAAAGAAAAACTTTAGTTAGGGTCCTTTTAAGGCTGTAGTAAGCACCTGTTCATTTCACCCATGGCTTTATTGGATTTTCACAGAATTTTAGTACTGGATTTTATTGTAAAAAGGCTGGCGTGGTTAACAAGGACAAACAAACAAACTGAATATATTACCTCTGCTTCAGCACATACCCAGAAGCATAAAGCTCAGGACTAACCTCAACATGAAGTACATGCAGTTCAACCTAAGTGGGAAAGGAAGGGCACCGAGGGAACAAAACTGGGTACTGAGAAGGTGTGTGGTGGACACTGTAACACACATGGCTTCTGCAGGGAGCTAAACAGGAAAATCAAGTGGCTGTCCACAAGGCAGCTGCAGGCTGTGCGTGACCATGCTGCTGCTTCTCCTGGCAGGAGGAGAGGATTGCCCAGGTCTTGCTGACATTTACATGCAATACTCTCTGAGGGACTCCACACCAAACCAAAGTCAATTCAGACACCACAGCTAATGCCTTTCACTGCTGAAGCTCATCTAAGACTCTCACTTGCTCCCCAAGTCTTTCACTTTAATAGCTAATACCAACACCAACAGAAATCACAATGAATCTACGCAGACTATCACAAGACAGATATTATTGCAGTAACTTCTGCTGCTAGAAAAATTAGATTCCAAGAACTAAATATGCAAAAATGTATTTAACTACATTTTGGGGTACTCTACTACACCAACATTTTCAAAGCTGTTTCTTTAATATCTGAATCAAAAAAAGGAAACAAAGTGATTCCGGGATGTTCAAAGCAACACAAAATTGTCATCTTCCATCCCATTATCCCATGCAAACACCTTCTGCTATGATAATTTGCAATTTCACAGTGATTCTAAACTTATTTTATGCGTTTATAAAGACACTGACGTATTTTTAACGTAGATTTGCTTTGAAGCTTGACAGTTTGCACACCAGCTGTTTTCCCAAGAGCTTCCCTCACAGGGTTTCTAGGTCTAGGAAGCACATGGATGTAATCCTTATGGGGGGTGAGTGCCGGGGGCATACACAGTGTTTTACACAGCCCAGTGAAATGAGCAGCTCAAGGGAGCTGCTGTAACTTAATTAACACCGTGCTAGAGAGTGCTCGCCCCCAGAGGCAAAGGCTGGCAAGCCACAAAGGAGTGTTGGAGCGGCTATAACTTTTCGTGCGTTTGGAGTGCGGAGCAGGAAGGTCCTGAATAAGCACCATGAGCAAGGGCAACTCTTCATCTCACTCTGTCCAAGACAACACTGCCCCAGCTCCTCCAAAACCTTATGTCAACTGTCTGTGCAGCTCGCCAGCTTCCTGACCAGTTGGGTCAAGGTACCAGTACAAAACAGGCTTAAGACAGCTGCCCTGACAGAGAATTGACTAATTATTGCTAAGTTTATATTGGAAAGGAGGGGTGAACCCTCTGCAACAACAGTAACTTACATGTGGTTATTTCTGTGGCAGTAAACACAACACAAAAGCTAACACAGTCTCACACAAGCATACACACACACATACCCTAAAACCTACCAAAAAATACATTCAATGGTCCATATTAAAAAAAAAAAAAGTCCTCGAATCCAGGTAACTGCAACTGCATCCATGTTAGAGGCAGAATTATGTTTTGCCACTGTATGTGTCTAAAATGAAGCAAAAGCATTTTCTATGACAAGACTTTCCCTCCATCTTCCATATATGTGGGGCCCTGTTATCTGCATCATGTTTCTGTTTCATTCCAGATAGGTTCAGAACAGACTGTGGAATGACACACTTGGAAGGTGCCCATTCATCACATCCTCTGCATAATAACACAATAGATAGCAGGAAACACATCGAGGCCGCTGAAGTTACAGCTACCAGGACGAGAGAACTTCAGGATGGTCCATTCTTGGCAGAACATGTGGAGTTGTAGAAGCACATTGTAAAGAAATAGTACTGAAGGTATATTAGTTGTACGTAATTTGGTTTTGTGAAAAGCTGGTTTTAGTAGAAAGGGTATTTTTAATATAACAGTTTTATTCAAAAACTTGCAAATCTAAATTGCAGCTGGTCTGGTCACTACTGATTAGCTTTCCTTTTACAGTTACCATTGCTGCACATATGTACTGTTCCACAGCTGGTGTTAAGCACCATGGCATAAAGAAATACTTCTTCTTTGTTCTTGATGCTTATGCATTTCTCTCATACATCTTGTCTCTGAAGGATGCTTTTGGTAAGCGCCAATTCAGAATATTTTTATACCTGTAATTTCTCTATGAACTAGAAAAAGATAAAGCAATTGGATTCAAGTTAATTTTGCTTTCATTCCAACAATTTGTATATTAATTTTCAAAAAATCTGAGGGTTTTTTTTTTCCTTTTTTGAAGGAGACCAAAAGCAACCAAACCATGAATAATGTAAACTTGCTGACAGCACAGAATCTGAAGACTACAGATTTGTTAATTAGCAGCAAAAAAGCACAAGACAAAACCTCTGTACATAGATATGCTGTGCACAGCATGCGCTTGGGTTACATGCTTTAGTTTTGAAACTGCATGCTTCAGTACAGTTTGCAGGACACCAAAGCAGAGTAGTTTTGCAACACCAGAAGTGGATTTCTTTTGCTGTCATATCCTTGTTCAGATAGACGGCTCCTTTTCCTGACTGAACAAGCCAGCAGCAGCAGGTAGCCATAGAATGCAAGATTCATTGGTGCAAAGACATACACTTTAGAAGAGACTCATTTTTCATTTCAGGAGACTATATTAAAACCTTCAGTCTCTGTTCTTGTCTAATCAGCATTTATATGTTGTAATATTGGCAAGACAGAAAGCTGAGATAAAACAAATCTTTTAGTTGGCAGTTCTTAATACTCTGATATCTTAGGCAACAATGCAAGAATTTTATTTGAACACATATTCCTCTCCGAGGAAATTATGTGTGTTGTAATTTATTTTAACTATCCCCAAATAATCCCCATATAGAATGTACTGTGCATATGCATCTAAAGTTCCACAAGAGAGCTGAAATATTAAGCTAACATGCACTGGTGCTCTTTGATGGTGAAAAGCCAAATAAAAGATTTGTGAGAGTGCTAAATTAGAAGAAAGAGACCAAAGGGCATAGCTTAATTCTTACCTTGGCTGTTTTTTTCACGAGTTGACATTTTTGCTGGTTATGGGACAGAAATAAAATATCTTAAAACTATTTCTAAAGTCTCACTCACACCTGCTTGGATGAAGACTGGCACATAGGTCAAAACTTTAGATTTTTGTTTTCATAACCTCTCTCTATGCATATACACACAGAGAAAATAATAATAAAAGAAGGTTTTTGTTTCACTAAAGTAAATTAAATCCTCCCACCACCCACCAAAAATTTCTGTACTACCTGAACATCCAGTGTGATGAGGTATTTCTCCACAATTTCAAAGATTCATATACATGTCTGAAATAACTTTTGGCCAAATGAATTCTTGGAGTTGATTAATGCTATTTTACCTCTAAACCCATGTTTCATAAGCGTATGTCCCAATGTATTCATTTATAGGAAATACTAGTAAGTCAAAACCAAATATTTTCAACTTCATCCAGTATTTAAATGTTTTTATTTACCTTGGCTGACAATGACATCTTTGTGCCTGCGGAAAAATTCAAGATAATATCATTAATAATACGCAAAATGTTTATCAAGGCAATACCACTATTGCATTTGGCAATTTCATCAGATTCTGTGTACAGTATAACTGTAGTATGAGATGCTAAATAACTAATTCTGACCACTGTAGTGCATTTTTACCCACTTACTATTCTATGCAGTTCACTGTATTTTTCAAGTAACTTAAAGCCTTTAGCTCTATGGCAAGGGTTTCTAAGAACTACTGTGATAATTACAGAATACAAAAAGCTTTTAAAAATAAATTATGGAGGGCATGTTCCTTCTGCATGGAAAATTCCATTTTGAGAGTGAGAACTTGTAATAATCAAAAGTTTTAAGCTGCCAAACATCCTCAGGCCTGCATGCAAAGCATTTAACACCTGTCAAAATAAGCTGTCAGCATACAACACCACAAATTTTTCTAGGAATTAACTCTATTGGACACATGGATTAAATGTAAGCAGGTTGCAGTTTCATTTAAACCAGATCCCTGCAGCATTACTGGATGTGCAACAAAGTCTTCAACAGAGTGTAGTTGAGACATCTCTCCTTACCAGAGCCAGAAATTAATTACTCATAAAAAAACTCAGTAACTTCTTTTGTGAAGAGGGAAGGAGTATTAATTTCCAGGATCAGATCTACTTCTTAACAGAATAACACTCCTTGATGGGAGAATGTATTGCATAAAACACCCTCTTGAATTCATTTGAAATTCAGCAGAAAGGTATGAGTGGCATCCAGTATTTTTAGCTGGATAGAGGTCAAATTTTTCTAACAGTGACAAAGGGTCAAGCATATGCATGAGGAAAGTCATCTCTGGCTATTGGCAAAATCACCCTTTACCACACAGCCAAATGAAAAATTTAAAGTATATTCTCAGTCTTGCCTGAAAAACACTGAATGATGGGCTGCCATGGGAACCCTCTTACTTCTTACGGCTTTATCAGACTGATTTACAGCTCAGCGCTGACTTAAAGACTGAGCTGCATAAACAAAGTTCATATCCTGGGCTGATAGTGCAAAGCATATGTAAAACATTTCTGTCCTGAGGCCCACATTAGGGGCTGAGTTCTATTCCCTTGCACAAGACTCGTGTAACTTCAAGCACATGAGGCCAATGTTTCCTAACTGGGAACAATAAATGCAACATAACAATATGCCTTTGCACAATACCAACCAGTTCTTATGGAAATCTGGCACACAGAATGTGAGTAAGAAATGAGTATTAATGTGTGTTCTTGTATGCAAATAGTGTCTTTGCTATATATCTGAGAATAAGGTACAAAAACAATACAACGCCCAGTCTTCAATCAGGTGATCGTCTACAATTGATAATATTTGAAGCTTTGTTTTTTGCCAAATATAGTTAAGATAGAACAGTTTCAAGTTATGAACAGACAACTTTCTCTAACAATAATTAAAATGAATCTTTTCTTGTCCACACTTTTGTTAGATACCTGACTTTTTTTCTACATTAGAGATTGTAGAAAGGCAACATCAAGGTCTCTCAGAAATAAGCAAAATCATAGAAAAATGAAATAAAATACCTCTACTATGACCATGTCTGAACCAATATATAAAGTGTCAATACAAGTAAAATTTCTTTTTTATTTTTAGCAAATTTGAAATATATGTCACACTGTGAGAAGTATTTTAGCAGCATAGCAAAAACCCCAGTAAAAAATCAAGGCAGAGGGTTTTGTCATTCCAAAATATTATTCAGCAGTACCCTGCTATAATCTAAATTGCCAAAGGGCTTTTAAATTCCAACAGCAAAAACCAAATATGAAAGGAAAGGAAATACTTGCAAAATATGTAATGCATAATCCCCTCACACGCAGCACTTCACTGCTGTGCAGAACTCTTCAGGCTAAGCACAAAGCTTTTAGTAAATGTGCCGATATCCACACCCAAGATTAGTTTGTTTTTGTTCTTCCCATTCCTGGGAAAGAAGGAATGCACTTGCACCACTCCTGACTATATATTTGACAGTCTTATATGCAAGCTAAGGAGAGCACTACAGATATAATCATAAAAAGACTGGCAATTAATCTGAAAGGTTTGAAGTGCTTTATTTGTCAAAGTGGGAGGGGTTTTCAGGTAGTTCTGCCTTGGACCAGTTAAGGGCTATTTGAATGAAGATTAATGAGCAGATCTGTGAATCTGCAGACAACAACAGGCTGGAAGAAGCTGCCAGCACACTGGGGGGATATTGGCAAATCGGAGAGGGGTCAAAAAATCAACACAACAATTTCATAAAAATTTTAACAAAGTCAAAAAGAGAAACTAAGTGTGTGAATATAAAGCGGGAAGCCCAACTGGCAGAGAGTACTGAGGACAAAAGTGGGTAACAACAGGCGTCAACAACGTGGAGTTACAACACAAAATAAACTTGTCCCTGTGCTGACAGGAGCAGCACTAACTACTCTGCGCTATTCATCCCCAGTGAGGCCTTCACTGGAGACCACAAACTGAGAAAACCTGCTGCTGAGGAAGAGGATGAGAGAAATGGTTGGCTACAGCACATCACCTACTGAAGTTGACACTGAAAAGAAGATCCCTGCCTATCACCTAGAACTTCCAAAACCGTTAAATTGAGAGACCTACCCGAAATCATAAAACTATATTCTTGTTATTACAATCTACTTTGGAAACACACATACTATGTGAAATCCAGTAAATTGATTCCAAGGAAATGTACTTACATTTTCAAATCAGCTTTAATTAGGGAAAAAAAGGGTTGGAAATTTCACATCAGTGGCATTAAGCCCAAAACCTTAACTCATAGTACATCATTCTGCTAATGTAAACAGGCAATATTAAAACATATTTACACAAAAATTATTTTATAATAATCTTAAGATTCCACAGGCACCTGGAGCACCACACTGGCAGGTTATGCAAGTAGTCACAGTAAAAACAAAGATGCAAATGGTCCTAGCACATACATGAGTAAATTCACAAGAATTGTGTGATTTCATAATATTCAGACTCTGAAGTTTGCTTGCTTTTATGTACCAAACCAATACATACTTGTCTGCATTCTTTGCCACTTTTGATATTAATTTAGATGTTGATGCTACTCTCATCAGCTTGTTACGACTGTCATCTGAACTCTCCCAAGCACCATGAGGTTTTTCAACAGTCAAGGATTTCTTTATGCTAGAAGAAACAAAAAAATATTTTACAATGACAAGATAATAATGTAACAATAACTGGAACTCGTATGCAACGGACAGATCAAGCAGCAGGAGACAAAAGCAGAGCTAGGTCTTCCTTCAAGCTGCGGCATGAAACAGGGAAAAAAGATTAGTCAAAAAGTTCTAACTGGATGAATGAAAACAATTGAGCAAGACAGTTGCCACATGTTTTATCTATTCTTTTCCATTTCCAAATGTTCTTACAAAAAGACTTGAACAAAATAACTCTACAGTTCATTACTACACTGCTAACAAATTACAATAGTGGAAAAAATGAGGCTAAGTATATAAGCCTTGAAGAATAAACTATATTTTAAAAACCAATTAAGTAGATAACAATGTAATTTTTTTTTGCCCTGAATTACTGTTCACCGGCTTTAGCGTATTGATTTCTGAGGCAGAACAGTTCTATCAGATTACACTTTCATATGCAAGCTTTGCTGTTAGCACATACTAATCATATTAATGGCTTTAATCTTCTTGAAACAAATGTCTGCAAATCTCTTGCATGAGTAAGACAAGTTAGGTTTGGCCTGATACTACAGACAATTAAATCCATGAATTCTGATGTAATTTTTCAGCAACCTTATTGTGGCCAATTTACACTAATGGGAATTGGCAAATTTTGCAGTCACTAGTTCAATAATTTCACATATGCCTTAATCATGGAATACATCTTCAAAAAGTCATCTAGCCCAAATTATTCTTCAACCAGCTGATTTAGAGTTTGCACATGTCCTGCTAATAGTATCACACTTCATCCTGTCAGAAATGCTTTTTGCAGGAGTTAAGTCCTGAAATGCAACCTTAGAAATGGCAAGCTCCTTCCACAGCACCTCAAGAGGCTCAAAGGTCCTGCGACAAACAAGTTAATCAAATCAAGTTAAACCCTTATGAGACTAAAAATGGCATTTATTTTTTCCCCACACTGCAAAAGATTAGTAAGCAAGACTTCAGACATCTTTATAGTGAGATACCAGGCAAGAGAACAACAGGCCGCAAGTTCAGCTTCAGACAACTTACAGGTTTGTGCAAGACATGGAGACAGAGCCTTTATGGAGTGTTATAACATGCATCAGTCAAGTGAAAGTTTAAATATTTATTAGAGCTGTGAATTCAAGCAATGCAAGACAACAATCTTGTGAACTACAGCGAATTTCAGAATAATAAATTTCATTTTCACTTTGTTTCAGACTCCTAAATGCCAAAGAGCAAAAGAAAATTTCACACCTTCTAAAACAGTAAGGTGACAATGACAAAAAAAAAAAAAAAGGGAAAAAGAAACCATGCCAAGTAATCTGCATAGTTTTGAAACTCAGGAGATACCACCCAAATCTTAAAATTCATTTTTCTGACTTCAAAAAATCTAATATCCCTAAAAAGTACCTTTTTTTTTCTTTCTGTGCCTAATTCCCACTAAAGTGAGTGGGAACTTGGAGGCAATCCTAAATAAATTTCTGCATTTACTCAAGTCAAGCAGTTCTGTGATCTGGGTGTAAAAGCAGAACATCACTCATATAAAGAATCAGAATAAAAGTGAACCATCCTGCAACCTAGCAGGAGTTTAAAAAGGAAGGGCCATGAAATAAAAAACAACAAAAATACAAAAATACAAACTGCAGTCACTTTATAGAATAATTTGAGAGTAAAAATTTCTGAACCAAGAGCTGCAATGATACTAGTATTTAAGAAATACTGTTATTAAATGTAATAAATGGCCATGTGGAAAATACACTTCATAATTCAGCCATATCAGACAAAATCTATGAAGTGTATTTGAGAAGGATGAAGTCAGAGTCATCACTAAATATTTTAGAATCATGGCTGATCAGAGGTAATCTACTGTATTAGGATTTTAATCAGTGAACAAAAAACCTTTGTAATCATAAAAATGTACTCAAAGAAAAAAATGTATTTTTGCATATTTGCTGTGCTGCAAAGCATATTGAATGCATCTCCTCTAGCAGAGAAAGTATCAAACCTTAACTTGGATCATGAGATTAGAACTATTTCACATGACTTGTTGTCAAATACGAACTCAGTATCATTACAATCATTTTCTAGTTCTGTACTGTGGTACTGTGAAAACCTTTTAGCTGGAGCAGAACTCTTGCTTTCTGGAGTTTGCCTGTGTGTTTGGAGAGTCTGTGAGGAGGGCTGGGGAGAAGGTGATGCTTGAGTTTGTGCACTTTGATCATTAGAATGAGAGTCCTCTTTTTTTTCTTTTTGTCCTGGAGGTTTTTCCTTCTTTTTTTCTGTACCGCTGTAAAATAAAGTGTAACATAAGGGGGGAAAAAAGAGAACAAGCAAATAAATTAGCAAGGTGTGGGAGAAAATGTCCTCTGTGAAAAGAAGGGAGAAACATTTAACAACATACTATAAACAATCACCAAAAGAACACTTTGATTGTTTACTCAATCTCTTCATGTTAGCATTTTGCTGAAATAAGATTTATTCAGTAACTCCAAATATAAAAAACAGTGAGGGAGGCATGGAAGATTACTTACATATTTCAGTTGTACTACATCTACTTTGATTTTAAAATGAATAGAACTTTGATTTGACTATGTCTTTCATTCACGGTGCTCCTACAGCATCCAAAGCTGACACAAATGATGCACCACAAGTCTGCCGTGGTTCAGAGCTCACTGACCACCTTGTCGTGACGCCAGCCAAGGCTCAGTGCAAGTGAAAGGCAGGACTGTGACTTGTGCTGTCCCATTAGCATTAGCCCTCCATGAAGCTATACCTCTCCCTCTGTCTTTGTGGATATACGTGCTACCACCTATCTCTGAGCTGCCACCAAAATTCCGGAATGCTGGTGCTGGTCCCTGGGCTCTCCCTGGCTGCATCAGAGTTCAAAGGAAACCATTCCTGAAAACTCACGGTTGTTTTGATCTGTAGTTGACTAACATCAGATTGTCTCACCACTTCTTCAATGCCTTCAGTCAATAACAGCTAAGAACACATCTTTATTTTCATAGTCCTGTATTTATTAGGTTAATATTTGAAATAGATTGAAATACATGTCATAACCAACCTTAAATCTATTAAGAACCAAACCAAAGGTTCACTAAGCAAACAGAAAGATTAATTAAAAAGTTCTTCTATGAAGTTACATACTTTGTAATATACTGAATCACACAAACAATACCAGCACCTGAAAGAGAGACTCTCCAGTACATGGCCTATTTCTTTTTTAAGGTAAAAAAATTAAATCTTCCAAGATAGATTTCTCAGTAAACAAATAAAGCAAAATACAAACACCAGCTAAAAATGTAATAGAAAGATTTTTCTCTTAGGGTCAAAAAGTAACCTGCAAAGTAAAAAAGAAAGAGTATCTTTCTGAACAGGAGAATCCAGATTTATGTTTCATTCTGTACCAGAATTTCCCCCTGCCTTAAATCCTTGCATGACATTAATTATTTGTCTTTCCATTTACCTTTTCTCAAAACACAATGAGAACAGTAAAGCAACATTCAAAATAAATTAACAAGAATTTTAACATATCATTCATAAGAACCTCTTTTTGCTTCTTTTGTTATTTCAATTAAAGTGTATCATCTACCACTAAGACAAAGCCCCCAACACTTACATGAGTTCAACTTTTCCATCTGCTTTCAGAGAAGAAAAGCATTGAAAAACAGGTCAAAACATGAATATAAAACCCAGACACATTTGTAAGGATCACTCAGGATTTCTACTGTAAAACATACTAGTTTAAGATGTCAATATAATCCATCAAAGTGACATTTTCTTTTCCAAAAAATAGCTGAAAACAAAACAAAGAGCTTTCACATTTCTGGAGGGCATATGTGATCATAGAGAACAAAGCTTGAAGAACTGTGGGGTTTCAATTAATAATTTATAGCCAAAAGTCTTTAATTAACTAGTAGCATAGACATTTATTATTATTTTTTAATCAGAAGACTTAAATTGCTGGATGCAAAGCACACTACACTTAATCTTTTTGCAGTCTGTTGCAAGAAATGCAGTATAGTGAAATAAATTCTTACTTCAGAAGATATGCTTCCAATTCTCATTTTCCCTCTACCTGGGGATTTTAAATCCAGTCTAATAATGGTAAAAGAGATAAGGGAAGCAAGAAGAGAGAGAGCACAACATAATGACTTTCATAAGTCCACCTTGCATGGCTACAAAGAATGGTCCTACTTGGTCAGACCGATGGCTCACTTTGCATCATCTGCCTCTGCCTCCAGTGAAGCTCTTTCACCACACTTCTTGTAATATTCTGTTTACAATGACACACCAGCAACCCTGCAAGCCACCTCTGTGTCCCCTCAGCAGGTTCAGGTGAATGTCACCTGCTGATAGCAGCCTATTACCTACATTATCAATTCAGTCTCATATTCTCTGCGTTCCTACCCAAATTGATTTAGCTCATCTGGTCCATTTCCTAGAAACCACAGGTTCGGTGTGGGAATCTCTTCACTGAGCTTGTCAGCTGTGGACTATCCATTTCACTTCTCTGCAATTAGGTTCACTCCTTAACTTTTTTGTTGGGCCACAAGAATCACTGGACCACTCTGGTTTCATTCTGGGTTGCAGCACAAGGTCTATCTTGGATTCCAAAAAGTGCTTTTATCTACCAGCAGGCTGTAAGTGGACTTCTTTTTTTGACTGCCATTTTAATTTGGAAGGAAATCACGTAGATATGTGGTAGCCTGACTACTGAATATCTTTGTTCTGAATTTATTTAGTTTGCTCACTTCTGCTAAAATCTTCAGCTTAATTGTATTATGACTGGCTAGTAAGAGCAGCTCTCCCACTAATACCTCTTCTAGTAGGTCTTGTGTAACTGCTGAAACCAAATCAAAACCAGCATCTTTTCCTGTGGGTTGTGTGAAGACTAGTTGTTCCGGGAAGCAGTCATCTAGTGCATCCAAACATTCTTTCCAAAACCCAATTTGATGAGGCATTTCTTCAGCCTACAAGTGAGTAATTGAGAGCTATTGCTATCTGTCCTAATTTTGCAGCTTCTCTAATTTCACTTGGTGCAATGTTTCATCCTTTGGACCACAACACGCTGGCAGCTACCGTGGAAGGTGGTCACTCTGAAACATCAAGACTATTGACTTGTTACCAGAAGCTGTTTTCAGAAGACTGTTTAGTCCCAAGGAAAATGATCAAACAGGTCTCTGACAGTCATTGTTTGCTTAGTTTTTGTTTGCTTGTTTGTACAAAGTACAAACCTGCTTCCAGTCCAGACTGTAGGGTCGAAATTTTCTCAACACATACATGACTTCATCTCTGTCAATGGGACATCATCTACCTGCTGTTCAGGGAACATTTCTGGGCTCTGATTTTAGTGATAGATGGTATTTTAAGCATGCTACTGTTGAAATGAGACATCCTGCTGCTGTGGAGCTACTGAGCCATCTGATCACCTCCATGATCTCAATATTTAGGCTGGTAGAACAAGATTAAACAGCCCAGGAAATGAAACTGCTCATTCACAGAAGAAATTTTCAGACACTAAACTTCAATACCAGTAACAGCTTGGACACAAGTAGGCCTTCTGTTATTTTGACTAGGTGTATGGCTGCATGTAGTGTGAACACAAAAAGCCATAGGCAGGCTATGGGGTCTGTTTAGAACATAAAGGTTAATTCTTTATCAACAGATGACCATGTCCACCTGCTGCATCGGTTCAAGGTTCAGCCTGAAGGAAGGCCTGGACAAGCTGAGATGAAGTTATCCCATGGCCAGCTGACAGTCTCCCGTGGTCTCCCTCCTTTTCACCGTGACAAGTGTTAGAAAGAAACATGCTTACCCTAACTTTGTAAGGAGATGGGACTATTGACATACACTTACATTTCTTTTCACCTTTCTTGAGCTGGTAATTTTACAAAAAGGCAAGTTTGTTTCTTCCAATTACCAAGCAAATTTAAGGAATAAAGACATGAGAGTGAAAGGAACTGTTGGTAAGATAACTAAAGAGCCTTTCTAGGCCTTTCTAAAACATGTTTTGAAGAAGTGTGTCTTCAGACACACTGGAAGTGCCAAAACCTCCCCTAGACAGTTATTTGGGGGCCCAGGGAGAGCTGCCCTCTGCATATGAAGGTTTTCTCTTTTGGCCTATCCAGGTCTCCTTTTAAAGACCTTAACTCAGATGAAAGGGATGCCAGCCACTCCACTCTGCTCTTCTTATGTCGTCAAGTGTTGAGCAGCCAATGAATCAAGAAGGTGATTCAGCACAAATGCAAGCTGAGCACCACAGGAACCGGACTGGCTCTCATCAAAGTGCCAAGAGCCACAAGGGTAAGATTAATGGAAAAGTGCTAACTAAGAAATACCTTCCAGCAGGAATGTCTTTTGTCCCTGTGCCTGTCACACTAGCAGATAGAGACATACACTGATCGCTGTCTGATTTTTTGTTGAAAAGTAAACCTAAGAATTCAGTAAAAAGAAAGATATGTAATGCTACACAATGGAGAATAGCAAAGAGTGGGGCATTGCCCTTGCTTTCCAAATTCCAAAGGGCACTAAAGCTTCTTCTGGTTTTTGCATGCAGCATTTTTATTCCTTGAAGTATATAATTTCCCTGTCTTGTTGTACAGCACAGTACTTACATCCACAGTAGAAGATAAACCAGCCACTGGAGTTACCAGAGTACAGAGGCCAAGAATTTGTTCACGTAACTTACCACAGTTACCCATTACAGTATTCTCTGCCCTGTGGCTATATCTGGCAGCCTGTTCTTCACAACAAACAATAATAGGTACAAAACCTACTGATCAAGAAGCCATGCAAGCACTAACAGACCCACAGAAAAAAAGCAGTTAAGCAAACACTTTGTTTACTGTATGAAGCTGAAAGTATTTCATGGAGGAAAGCCACTATTGTTTGGTTCTTAGCTCATTTAACTTACAGATTGCTCAAGCAATGTTATTTCTACACATTTGAGATCTGATACAGATATTCTTCATAAAGACTAAGTAGCCATATTTTGGGTTAGATTTCCTACCCCAAAATGTAAACTTTTACCTTTACACAATTCACTATTGTCTCATAGCTATTTTGCTATTGCCTACTATTTACACTCCAGACAATGAAGTCAGTTTTGCCCTTTAATTTCCTTGGGGGAAGAGGGGGGAGGGGGGACACAAAAGAAAAAAGAAAAAAAAAGAGCATATGAATACCAGAAGGAAAAATTTTCCATTTGTACTGGAAATACATTTTCCTATTCCCTTAGTGAGAATTCATTTTGGACACTATACACTACAGAAATACTCTCCATTTTTGAATCCTTTTTAGAACCCTTCTGCACACAGCCCAAAAACGTGGTAAATCTCCAAAGTTTACTTGTGCCTTACTAGACTTCAGGCAGCTCTGCTGAGTGTTGCGCAGAGATAAAAATCAAACTCTTGCTCTGTTTGTTTTGGGGGTTTTTCAATATATAAAAATTTCAATTTTAATAACAGTTTGGTACCTTTTTGCAGCAGATGATAGTGTTTCTTTTCTGGCAACAGAAACAGATGAACTGTGGCTCGTTTTCCTGCTTCCTGTACTCCCGTTAGTTATACATGACATCGAGATAGCTTCTCGGAGGCTTGGCTGACCTAGAAAAAAACAATATTGAAGAACATAAGGTTTTATAGCTGTGACCAAAGGTCCACACGAACAACCAAAAGCTCTCAATTATGGACATGGTATCACACAGCAGCAGCCTGAGCTTTCAGGACAATCGTCCAGCAACATACATTCATGAAAGCCTTAACCTAGGCAGCTGGACTCAGGAGACCTGGGACACTAAGTCAGGCAAGAATATGCTCTGAGAGGGGTCAGCTTCTCTACTGTCATGATGTTATGAAAGAATTAAGTTATTTAAAGGTTGGGATTCTAAGGATTAAAAAAAAAAAAATCAAGATTTTCAGTTTCATTTCAGCTGCTGCTTCTATCTTAAAATACCTTTTAGTATATGCACTATGGTATAGCTATTAAATTTCTGATACTGATCACTCTGTAGAACATCTGCCACATCCAGTGAACATTACAGACTCTCTCCAGGGATCAATCAAGAGTGTATATGTGAGGAAGGCTGTTGTCTGTCAGATGCCCACTTCACTCATTGCAGAAGTTTAAAACTATGCAGTGAATGTGGGAGGGGATTGCAAGGAAGACAAGGGGGAGCAAAAGCTCGTCTATTTTCAGAGCTGAACACTAGCCTGGCAATTAGTTCCCAGACCTGCCTCTTCCACAGAATGCAGTGAAATACAAGACATTTTACTCGAACCCGATGTTTCATCCTTTCCCACTAACTGTGAGTCTCTCTCTTTTCATGTGCCTGTTTTATTTCCAAGGCCTTACTCAGAGGAGAGTTTTGCCCCTTCCTCCTCCCATGCACCAGACTTGTACTTTTCCCCTCTGAAGCACTACAGTCCCTGAAAAAGATTCCTGGGCTAATCTCACATTAAGCATCCAAAAATCAGTGATCACTTTTGAGACCTCCTCTGTGTCACATCCCCATTTCACAAACAGCAAGTTGTTACTGCATCTCATACGGTTGTGATGGCCAATCACTCTAACTTCAGCAACAAACACGAAGGACACGACTGACAGAAAAATAACAGGTCTGTGTTCATGGCAGGCTTTGAATAGTGTGAGACAGATAAGGCATGAGGCCACACACTGAAGATAAAAGTGAGGAGTGAAATAGCAGTTGGGGAGAATCGACATCTCTGTGCATAGAGGACAAACTCACACAGCTGCCTCATTTGAACAATACCAGCCATGTATCACATCACAGCTCTTTCAAGCAGGTTGAAAGGCAAATTAATTCTTATTTTAAACTAGCACTGTATATACGAGAGATACTCATCAAGGGAATATTAGATTTCAGAACTATTTGGATGAAGGCAGAAGTGGGTTGACCTACACAAACCAAATATTTCTTCAAATGCACCAAACAGCATGTGATCACATCTGAAATTTACATCAGGAAAGCCAAAAGGAGCATGCAGAATATCCCAAGCAGAAATGATCATAGAGGACATCTGAAGAAAGTAAAGACACTTAAATCCAGAAACACTTCAAAGATCATTGTTCTTCCTAAATGAACAAATTATAAATCAATTTTGTGTGATTCCTTGCAACCGGTACTTTCTAGAGACTGTTTTATTTGCTACATAAGCATTTGGAATACAGAACTTATTTTAGAAGTTAATATACTGTATGAAACCTCTAAAGCGCAAGAGATTTTTTTTACCCCATGTAATTCAGATGCAAGCAAAAAAGTGCATGAGCTTAGAAAGCACATTTGCTATTAGCTTCTTTTGCTGTCAGTGACAAAGTAAATCATCTTCATTGTGGAAATGCATAATATCAAGGCCTATGATTCACTCTTGAACTGTATATGACCTTAACATCTCTGTCTGCTCATTGTAATAGATTAATGCCTCTCCAACCAGCTCTAGCATTGCTTTCCAGAAACGTGAATTAGGAGACATAACAGCAGTAATTCCCAGTACGGTGGGTGAAGAAATCAGTGGGAATTGTAAAGAACAACAGTGCTACAGACAGGGCATAGGAGCTTAATAAGATGGGGAACACACTGTCAGTTTTATCATGCAAGGTAAATGATAAAACCGCTATTTTGTTTACTGATGACATCTAGAATAATTCCCCCTAGTAAGTATGCAAAGTGTGAGTTCGTGCTTATGGTCGGGGACAAAACCAATTACAAATACAACTCTACATGAGTGTATACTCATGACAGGAATATGCACTGCTCCATGCAATGATGAATACAATAACAATAAGAAAGGGATGCAGACAGCAGCTTTGGGATAATTTGTTTTCCAGTAAAGTGGATACTGATGGTAGATCTGCAAGGTACTTTCTAATGTCAACAAGTGGCATGCAAAATTACATTTCAGATTAAGTAAAAACCATTTTTGCAAAATCACGAACAATTCAATATAACCCAGATTAAAAACCACAGTGACAATTTTTTTTCAGCTGTCAAAAATATATGAGACTTCCTTACACTCCAGAACAAAATCTTGGTCAGTGCAATAAAATGTAAAAAAGCAACAAAAAACCTCCCCAACTAACAAAAATCCCTAAACTCCAGACCAAACACCCCTAAGAAACAAGACCCCTTCCAAATTCTCTATATATTGCATCTTAACTAGAAATTCAAACTTGAGTTTTAGAACACCTACTTTTAGAGAGGGAAAAAACCCTCAACAAATGATCTGCAATTATATGTAAAGAAAATGCATTTATATTTTCAGCCGCGGAAAGGAAAGGCAAGTTTAAGCCCTGTGCACATCCCAGGCAGTGAAGCAGTAAAGCCTGGCTGCCAACAGAGACACACAAGGGGGGGATCTTCCCAGCTGGGTCAGAATTCCAAGGAAACCCACCAGTCCAAACCACACAACACTCTTAATGACTTTTAACCAGGGCACCTCCACAGTAAAAAGATGTCAAAAATTAACAACACTATAAATGTCTTCACTGCAGAGATAGTCCTTCATAGTAGCCAAGTGACTTTGCTTCAGAGACCCGGAAATAATGAAGCAGCACAGAACACAAATTCCAGATCAATACACTGAAACAATTGAGTTCTCCCAGCACTGGGCTGCACATCTCTGCCAATATCATGTCATACGTCACTTGCTAGCATAAACAGTCTGAAATTTTTCAGACTGAATAGCACTTAGCTTTATCTGCTAGTTTGGAACAAAAGCCAGACATAAACTAACGTAGAAAGAAAGCCAGTGTATGGTGACCACGAGTAAAGCCAAATTGTCAGAGATCAAAGTGGTAAAAAATGTCTTTTATGGATAATGGATTCATCTCTGTTCTGATAATTTTCTTAGAATAGTATCTGTTGAGTTCAAAAGAAGCATTTCATTAACATCTGTCAAGTATACAAATGTGTGAATGAAAGATAAGTAGGATTAGAAAAAACAGACCACAATAAACCAAAAAACTATTTCCAATTCTTTATCAGCCTTGATTAGCTAAGTGGGGAAAAAATGAAGCCAAGTTGTTAAAGAGAGTGGTAAGTTTTGAAAATGTGTGTCCTGTGATAACATGATAGTTTGTCTCTCCAAACATACTTACAAGGTGCTAGAGTGGAGAATCAAATAGTAATTCACTTTTTTTCCCAAACCCAAAACTTAGAATATTTTATGTGAAAATGTAGTTTATTGTGTTATCAAAGATGTTTACTGAAACAATTTCCTCAATATCTTTGTATTTGCTGATATTCTGACAGGTAAACTGCCCTTTTTATAAATTAAAACCAAATCCTTGTTTCTCTTCAGGTAATTTCAATTGAAAATAAGTAGCTGCAGCTATGTTAAAATGGCTTCTCTGGACACTTAGTTCAAGTGGATTTAAAAGGAAAAGTTCAATAAATGACATCTCACAAAATTTAAAAAGTTAGGTTTTTAAAGGTAGATTTTTCTTTTTTTTTTTTTCCATTTTCATTTCCAATATCCAAATCCTTCAACAACCTTAAAATACTTCACTTTCAGCAAAACGTGACAAAGGCTTCTGTATTTCAAATACATTACATGCCACAGGGTTTTCTGCAAATAAAACTGATGCCTGGAAGGACAGAAAACCAATTTAGTACTCTTACTAAACAAGTGCACAGTGTGTGTAACTCACCAGAGAGCCCACAGAGGTGAGCTGTGAAAAAACAGACAGAAATAGTTATAAGTGTAGCAGCACATAAGATTTTATCTGCACTTCCTTCCTAATATAACAACATCAAAACCAATAGAAATTATGACTAAAATCCTAAACTTATTTCAAGGTGTTACAATGAATTGTACAAAAGCAGCTAACTGTAGTCACTGCTCTGCTTCCAAACTTTCAAAGGATGTCAAGTCCCTCAGCCCATGAAAGATGCTGGCAAAGAAATAGCTTGGGAGCACTAAAACTCTTTTCAAAGAGAGCACTGTATTCTGAAGGGTAGGGAAATATTTTCTTCAGCATTTTGCTTTATTCAACTACTTCACTTACATACTAAGCATCAAATTTTGATTAAAACTTTTTAAGTAGAAAAAGTGTTTTCTTCTATCTCATGAACAAACATTACAGATCAGGTTGAGACACCAGATCTCAAATAATGAACAAAACAAATCAGGATAAATAGTTCAGTTCACTACATATGGGTTATGCTGCTTCTTGTTTAATAATCAAATTTTAAGATAGAACTAAGTTTCAACAAACTTTATTATTCTTATAGTAATTACATCTACCTGAAAAAATAAACATGCTTTTTATACTTTTTTTTTTAAATGGAAGTCCATTTTCACAAATTTCAACAGAGAGCTATTAAACATACGTTATTTGCCATTTCCTATCAAAAGGAAAAGAACTATCTAAAAAGAGTCATGTTAATATGTAACAGTTTGAGAGTGCAGAGCTAATGCATAAACAACTTGAGCTGCAAGTGAATCTCTCCTAGTAGGCAGATAAACTAACTTAGTTGTTAAGAGTAATTAAATATTTATTTTGAGACTTCCTACAAGATTTTTATAGATAGTGACTTAATCCATACATCTAACTTTAAATGATCCTCATAGAGACACAAAACTAATTTTTCAGGTGTTAGGGGAGCCATGCCTCTGCTCTTCAGGCAGGCATTTTAAAGCATGCTACAGGAAACTGAAGAATTCTTTGGCTTATTCAAGCCACACAGCCCTTTTCCTTCTCCCTTCTACCTTATTTTGCTATACTTGCCTAGAGGCACCATCCACATGCTCAATCAACTGCCAAAAGTGTTAATTCCAAGCAGAAGAAATAAAATCTTAACTATTGTAAATTACAAAACAACTTGATATACTCTGGCAAACAAGTGATGAAAAAGCTACTCAAGTGTTATAAACAATAAGGTGTTTTTATTTGAAAAAGTTAGTGGCAACACTGAATTCTTCCAACATCACAATTCTTATTTGAGAAGCATCACAGAGAACAGTAGAATACCGCTGGAGAAAATTTGCCCACACTGTTCTAAAAAAAGTACACAGATGCATAAAACATACCCAAAACTCTAAGAAGTGTATGGAAAAAGAATAAGGATACTTATCACCACAACTGAAAAATACTCCTCTACAATGCTCTGAATATCTTCTCCAATGAACAAGATTATTAGGTTAGAGAAGTTTAAAAAAAACTCTGTGAACTTTGTTCTTCATTTCTCTTTGCTAAACTTGGTTTAGTGGCCCTTAGTTCATTAATGCCATCTAGATCCAAATTCTTTGAATAAAGGAAAATATATGACGAACATCAAGAATAGTAAGTATAACAGAAGAAAAAGAAAATATTCAGTAAGTCAGAGCAGAAGATAGGAAAAAATGTAGAAGAATGCAGAAAAAATAATTTTAATGCAGAAAGAACAGATGGCACTAAAACCAATACCTGGGAAATGCATTAAGACCTCAAGAGTATCATTATTTGTTATGTGAGCACACAGCCCGCAAACTTCAATAGGACTTTTCCCATGAGTAAAATGACACACATACAAGCTTGCCAGGTTAGTTTTAATATTGTGGATAAGAACTTATATCCTACCACCACCATAAGCATTCTCCTATCTACGCTTGTATTTTCTGTTTCTTTAACATTTACTGATTAGACAACATAAACATGTACTCAGTCATTAGAACAACTTTGCTTATTAAATACTGTTAAGACTAAAAAACCAGAAAATGCAGATTTATCTTATGCTTTCATTAATGAAGCTTGTCGAACACCTGAGGCCAATTTTTGTTAACATAAAACAAAATGACTTGATGTTATCGAAATGAAACCACTGCTGAGATAAGGTAAAAATTACATCTGAAGTACTTTGCTTACATGAGTGCAATGGGATGGGATTTGACGAGACACACTATTTCACACCAGAAAAGGGAGCAGGAAAAGAAGAAAATCTCAATGGGCTCCTCTTCCCACTGCACACAGGGAAAAAAAGTTTAAAAGCCCTACCAACTACATTTCCAGCACACAGCTGCTTTTGCAGGACCCCAAGATCACTGCCTTAAGTAAAATAAAATGACTTTCAGCCTGCCAGCCTTCAATGTCATGGGAAACTCCCTCTGCAAACTGCCACCAACTATTCCAATTTCACTTTGTGAGTTGAATTTGCATATGAGTTATTTGATATCAATTCCTGTCCAAGCAATAGGAAATGTTCCTCCAAAGGTTTAACCTTTGTCAAGCCTTCTCATTACTTCTGAGTCCAGAAAAAGGACACAAACTCTTTGTTTCTCTACAGGCAGACATCAGATGTACTTTTTCAGGCACAAGCTCATACCCCAGTGAAATGATTAGTCCAAGATATTTTACTGGTGCCATAGTGTGCCACAAACTTGTCTGCACACCCAGAGCCTGAGGGATGAATATTCCTGTTACACACATTTTGACACCCTGGAAGATTATAATAGGTTTACCAGGCACCAGGTGTGAGCCAATCTATCTTGCTGGCAGCCACAAGTACCAGACTGCTTTATGCTTTCCTTTTCTTCAGTGTCCAGGTAATCTTTGTTTTTGGAACTTTTTGTGAATGTTAACAGCATCAATCATGCATCAACAGCAGAGGCATGTGGCAACAAGAGCACAGAGCTGCCAAATGCAAAGAATCTCCCACCAAAGAAATTCTTCTTACCAAGCCATCTATTAAAAAAGAAAAGAGAGAAAGAAAGGAAAAAAACCCACAGCCACTCCCCTACACTATGATCCCCACAAGCCCTGTAGCTGCTGGGGATCTGATCCCTAACCAAGCCTTTCCACATTTCTAATCCTCAACACTATCTTTGGACCCGGTAATTTCTCCTTTGTGTAGCTATTCTTAGCTGTGTGCAGAGATGGAGAAGCACCATCACAGTCTTTTTATTTTGAAAAGGTTCCCTCTATTTAGAATAACTTCACATTGAGAAGTCACATGTGAACACTCCCAGCCTGCTTTTCACTGTGAAATACAGGCAAGTGCTAATCCTGTTGCAATCCCTACTAGAGGTATTTTCCTTATACAGTATCTCCACTTCATGCTTTACTAGGAGTCACTAATGTGGCTAAAAAATCTTGCCCTTTATCTTATCTTCTACAGTTCACAAATCCCTGTATGAAGAGCTGCTTGCTTCTGAGACAAGGCTTTACACACAAAATCATAGGTAGCATGATAGCCCATGAGTTAGAAATAAAAATCTACCCATGACCATGAGTATTTTTTCACTGAAGCCTGGACTAAGTTCAAAATAAGCATGCGACAGAAATGTAGGAAAAAAAAGAAAAACAAATATTGAAAGGGTAATGCAAAAACTTTATCTTCAGCTACTGTCTGTCCATCTAAAATAAAGGAGTAAGAAAATTAAGAAGAGACTTAGATCACCAGATGTGCAATACAGACAAACTAGACAAAGGATGAAGAGATCACTTTTTGCACTAAGTTGAACCATCAACTTCAGAATAAGAAAAGTCAGTGAAGAAGCAATTGGAATGGATTTGTCCCTTTCAGCGTCATTCATAGTCTGTTCACAACACTTATTTTTAGCCTGTGAAAAACTTCTCTTCAAAGACACTGCGGAGGTGGCAACAAGAAAAAAAATAGAGAGGTTTTAGAAAACTCATTTCAGCAATAAGCAGGAAAAACACCTTCAAACTAGGTTAGTTGTTGCCTTGTACTCAGATTAAAACTCCTTTGTTTGATGGAAAGATTCAGGCTGCTTTTTTCCAGAACCATGATTCCAGTTAGTTGAGTATGTTTTAAAAGCATTTATCACACTGTGTTGCCATACTTCAAATTAAACACATCTCTCTCCATGTATTCAGAAATTTACATACAATAAATCTATTGTATGATCTATTCTCTTTACTCATTTATATCAGTATGTATTCAAGGGCTGCCACAGAGAAAAATATTTCCGTGACTGAAAGCCTCAGCACCTTTTTTTTTTTAAAGAAAACCTACCTATAATATTTACCATGAAACTACAATTATTGTAATGCAGAAATTCAGATTCTTGACAGGATCACAAACACCAAAATGAGTTTTGGAGGAATAGAGTTACCTTTGCAGCCATCATGACTTGACTAGTAAGAGTCTGTTATATATATGCATAATACTTAAAAAAAAAAACAATTACTTCTTTATTATTTTTCTATGGCAATTCAGATCTTCTTCTAATGCTACTTGTACAAAAAGATAATACATTTATCTATGTTAAAACATTTCAAGAGTTTTTTATCTATTGAATGAACTTAAAATACAGCAATCAAAAATAGAGCCTAAGGTATTGCAAAAAGTGATGTACAAACTTGTTTTAATCCCAAGCTTATTCTTCAAGGCAAATTTTAGACTCTTATAAATTCCAGTGACTGTATGTAAGCATTTTCTTCTGTGATGTCTTTGTACCATTCTACATACAGCTGATTTCATGATTAAGAGTGAAGTTAACATGTTCTCTGGTGGTGTTAGGTAACTGAACACAATGGGAACACATTCACCACAAATTACATGCAGTGCTCATTTAAGTTCAATATATTAGATCATACATGTACATATCTGTCCCTGTTCCCATGTCTTTCTTCAGTTACATGCTACTGTCATTAATTTGCAGAGATATAACACGACCAAGCTGAAGATATCTAGATATTCCACCAACACTGATACAAACTCACCTAGAGAATTCAGTATGGTCCCAAGACCCCTAGAAATGAGATAGCCCCAAGGCACTTTGCAGAACACAGCAAGTTTGCCCTGCCTGTATACAAAGTTTGCTGGGTATTAGCACAAGCCAAAGGTTTTTAGCCATGTTTGTGCACATCCCAGCTCCTCTGCATTTAAATAGGAAGAATAAGGCACTACGGTGCACACATTTTGCCCACAGTTTTTCATTTGGTCATTTTCTTTTTCTCATAATGGACAGCAGACAGCAGAGTGATTTAGTCAAAATACTTGCTAGAGCCCTATTTGCAAAGAGTTACAAAAGGAAGCCTCAATCTTGATGATTGGGTAGATAAAAGCTGCATTTATAAGCAGAGATGGCAACAGTCAACCATTTAGCAAGCAAGAGAGAATGGCAGGATTCAGAGCCCAAGCCAATTAAGCATCATGACTTCCTTCCATCTGGCAGAGAGACTGCAAAAACACTTAATTAAGGAATTTGATCTCTCCATCACATCTAAAATAATTCAAACTTTCAGCATTTTCAGCTTTTGCATTTTCAGCCTGCATAATGCAGTCACACCAACAAATACAGCCTATATACAGCATATATCAGTTCAGTGTTATACTGGCACTGGCATAATAGGGGTACTGCAAGACTGAAACACAGAGAATGAACTCAGACATCTCTGTGCTGCATCATTTGATGGGGTTACATGCAATTACGGTGAATTAGAACCATGAATTATTTGAAATATGACCTAACCTTTTATTTAATCAGAGACCTGATATATGCCACAAATATATGCAGCTGTAATTCTCTTCAAATACACAACTTTACACTGCAGTAAGTCCAAAACTTGATTCAAATACTTCTTCAGAACAGAAAATGAAATGTTCACAGGGGGAAAAAAAAAGCCTACAAAAATTAGTGCAAATAGCATCTAGTTTCTTTACTTTTAAACAATCCTACATATTTAAATGTTGCAATATAAGAATTACTAGTGACTAGCCAAAAGAGATATTGCTGCTGCATGGCCATTTCTTACAAGAGACCTACTAGTGGTGAGTTGTCGCTGTACTGGAAGAAAAATTAATCATATTCCAAAAGCCTTCTTATTTGGTGCTAATGTATTTTGGTTTTTGGTTTGGTTTCATTTTAATTTAGGAGCATGGGGAAATGTAGCCTCTAATATGCCCTTGCAGTCGAGTAACTTCTAGGCCAAGTCAAAGCTGAGACTCAAAACTGTCCATAAGCCCCAGAGGCCCCAGTGACACGTTAAAGACCATGGCTCTAAAGCATTCCACCATTTAAATTAAAACAGGAATCTTCTGGCAAGAAGTAAGGAAAATTTTCAGAGGTATCGATAACATAAAAATGTTATCGGTATAGTAAGCTTAGTTAGTAAGCTTATTTCAGATATCTATTAGCCCTATATATTTAAGCTGCCATTAAAAACCTAACCCCTCCAGCTCAAAATAGATCTGCCTTTCCCAATGAGACAGAAAAGGGAAAAAAAGAAGTGACCAATGGAGAACATTCTAACATGATAACACACTCTGACTCAAGAAAGAGTTTACCAAATTTGGGTTTACCTTTACTTGGTGCTGATTTTCTCACAGAAGCTACATGGTCTTCAGAGATAGCAAGACGCCTTAGCACATCGGCCAACGCTGCTTTTAGCACGGTGATTTCATCTTCTTGTTGCTGCACTCTCAGCTCCAGGGCTGACAGACGGTCCTGGACATCGGAGGTGCTCGCAGCCGAGATGCTGTCATCTGTACAGAGGCAAAGCAGAGCAGAAAGAGACATTTAACTGCTTTGTTCTCAATTAAAAGCCACAAAAAGAGGCATGTACAGCACAAGTACATCTGTCCCATCATTTTGAAATACTGAAGACAGTCTAACAAATATGTTCAGGCAAATAAGGACTGGATATTATGTCAAACATCAAATTAATGCTTCATGACAGAAATCATTACTAATCATTAGCTAAGGCAGAGGGTTTAAGGAGCATGGCCCTATTAAAACCACAAGAGGCAATGTGCTTTCTCTGCAAAACATGCTCACAAGTGGAAGGAAGACTGAAATTAATCTTATTTAAACAGCCAATTGAATTAACTAAAAAGGTATAAAACTGTGGTAAAATTTTGCAATATATTCTTGTGGAACTTTTAAAGAATTTTAACTATGATCCTTAATATTAAAACATGTTTCAAAGTTAAAAAAAAAAGTCCACAGTTGAACATACAAGTACTGCTAGTGATGACCTAATTGCATCAAGTGGCAATCTCAGTTTAAATGGGCTAGATCAGAACTTTTAATTTCAATTCCTTCTCTAACTTTTTTCACATCATCACCCCTGTATGTGCCAAAAAACATACAGCCTTATAACATTTGGCCTGAAGTGAACAGAAAATAAATGCACTACAAAAAGGTTCCAAAAATTTGTTTGGCCACACAGAGATAGATTAGCACTGAAGGCCTAATCCAGCCAAATCTATTCTTCAGTGGTAAAAAGGAAATTACAGCTTCTGCTTACTCTTTGTCTTTGACAGTTCTTGGCATTATTTCTGCCAAGCCAAAATAACATGTAACAGATTTTTGTATTTGGCTGTTCTAATAAATCACTGGCCAACCACTTGAAAAAAAAAAAAAAATCTGTAAAAGAATATGTTGCTCAATCACAAGGTACTGAATTCCTTATCCATCCTGTTCAAGGCTTCCTAAAAACCCAGGAAGGAACTTCTAATACAGGTTTACAAAAATTTACCTGCATTATATAGGTAGTTTAAGTTCATATTCTATGAAATAAATACAAACAGCAAATTTAAATGCAAGGGTAAATAGCTCGTATTATTACTATGATTATATACAATCTAAATTTTAGTTCACTAACCTTAAGAAGACATATCAAGGAGAGAAAAAAAGTTAATATAAGCCAGGATCATAAAACTCTGACTTTCCCTTAAAAAAGCCTTAAATCTTTGAAATACTTGCATAAGGGCACTTTCAAAATACATGTAAGCAAAAGAAACGCTGAGCCAAATTCCTCCAATGAATTAAATATGAAAGAGATTAAGGAGTTTAACGCCAACTTCCATTCAGTTAAAACATGATACTCACTACTCAAGGACCAAGAATTGAACCAACCAAAATAAAGCATCGCAATTAATACTTTCACAACACAAAGAAAACTCCTACAATGAATTAGTAAAGAAAACCCTAGAAACCCTTTAGTAGTGAAATGTATCCACAATTATTACTAAACGGAAAGGAACAGTTAAGGTTATAACAATAAAACAGTTCCTACAAGATGACAGTTTTGCATATTGTTTTAATTCACTATTTGGTTAAATCAAAGACACACGTGTACATTCATGGTTAATACTATATTCATTCAGGCTGATAAGAAGAACTGCAGGGGAATTAATAAGACACATAATCAGAGATCCAGAGACAAGAGATTAGAATTCAACAAAATGCCTTTAATACCACCATCCCTAACTGTACCTCCTACATGCAGAAAATTTATTTTAGTGACTCTACAATGCTCTCCCAGTAGTACTTTACAAACCCAGAACTGTGACAGCTACCCCGGTTTGGGAAGGATTGTGTAAGATTCTTTTATTAAAACTCTTATTTTCAAAACATAAAACCCCATCTGTTTTAAGGAGCTAGTGAAAGTTCCTACACACACATATATCTATGCAGGATATAAAAAGAAATCAAGATAAATGTACATTAATCCATGCAGAACAGCTTTTACTTTAGGAAAGTAAATGGACTTAAAAAAGGACTAATTCATACTTCTACTATCCTTAAAATAGTAGCCTTTAAATAGATGCAGTGGACCAGTCAGAATGAACACTCCAGAAAACAATTATTTTCAAAATATTATAAACTTTATAACTTCTGCTACAGTGGGTAGCAGTCCAAACAGAAGAGAGAAGTTTGACATTTCCTAAAAAAGATAGGAGGAAAAAAGGGAAAAAAGCCCTCCAACTTAATTCTTTTGCTTTTTTTTTTTTGCCAAAGCCTTCAATTAATATTAATAATATTATCCATTATAATGGATAAATTATGGATACATTCCCAGGCCGCATAAATATACAGCAGATCACTATAAAACATTTGTATAAGGAATAAGTAGCTATGTCAAATCATCATTTTAAAAGCCAAATATTACTGTGTTCCCTGTGTGGAGTCCAAATAATAGTAATTACCAAACCAGGAAAGGCTCCACTGTTCATCAGCCTCTCTGATGAGCACAGAAGCGAGTGCTCTGCACAGCTCAGGACATTTTTCTTCCCATGAACTGCTAACATTGACCAGACTGTTTCTGTTGAACCCCAGCACACCAAAATTGGGGCACACTAGCTGGTTGCTGCAGCTCCCAAAGCCGCAGTTACTCCAGTAATCAGAGACTTCAAGGAAACAACAGGAGAGCAAATCTTTCTGCCCAATAAGGGTGAGCTGCAATGTTTTGACCTCCTCAACATATCAAATGAAAATGGCAGAGGATTGCCTGATAGTCTCCTCTGCGAGCTGCGCAATAGAGGCTCAAGCCTCGGCACAGCACTGAGAGACAGACGGACCCTCAAACTCAACTTTAATCCAGCAGCTTGTCAGAGGTTGCAGATACAGAAACAGGGCATGAGGAGAAAGCCAAGAAGGTTAAGCCATTCAGCTGGTTCAAAATCAGGCAAAGCCATGTGTCCTGTGTGTACAGCGGGAGGTTTCAAACCACCAGTGGCTGCTTTGCATTGCAGAGAGGGCACAAGAGAAACAGCGACTAAAAGAGGCTGGAGAGCAAGGATATCACTGGGAAATCAAGAATATTTCAGTTGATCAAAGAATACAGTAGCACACTGGGAAGACATTTTATTGTTCTTTATCATTCTACAGAAGCAGCATCTGTTTCAAGTGATGACAATCATATATTACCCTGGCAACTATTAGAGAATTAAAACGAATTATTCCCAACCCAAATACCTCACCCATTACAGCAAATATTCAATTGAATTCCAACATGCCCTTCTTGGCAGTGTCTTGAAAAGTAACTCAAGAGGGATTATCTTAAAAGAAGATGCCTTGAAAGTAAACAAAACTGCAATGCATGAGATCATTCTGACAAATCTGCACAATTCAGAATTATATTTTTTCTTCACAGAAGTTTTCAAAATCTCTTCCAGATTTCTTCTTTCATTAAAAATACATTTTATAATCTAAAGAACTACTTCAAAAGAAGTTTAAACAAAAAACCACTTCCTTCAAGGACATGCCCTTCCCCCATCAAAGAGGAAACAGCTCTTATGCAAGAACAAAGTCGGTCAAAGTGAAGCAAAATCCCATCTCCTCCCTTCCTCTTCTCCCACTCCTAAACATCTGTCCTTTCCCTCATGCTGATATAGGCATCTACCCAGGCCTTCCATGAGCCACTTTTATTTTACTAAACCAGAGGGAAATTTATTTAAAGAGGGAAACCAGTTAAGCAAACAGAGCAAGAAATGTGTAAGTGCAGTTGACTATTGATTAATTTACTCAATTCATTAAAACAATATCTTTTTAGTTATTTGATTATTCTTATTATAACCAAACAGCGTCATTTCTGATGTGTTGGTCATGTTTCCCAAGCTGTTGATGACCTATGTCTTCAAGAGAGCCACTGGGAACAAGATCCATTGTGGAAAAAAGCACCATCTACAGTGCTTGCTGGTAGTAGTGAGGAGACATCCACAGAGATGTGAATCTAAGGTACTTCAGTCTTAAAAACTGGTTTAAGGTAAGAGTACTGGTACTCAAATGACAGCAAAAATATCCTAGGTCTGACCATACCATACTGCAATTTTCAAAATAAGATGTTTTGTTATTTTTCATAGTTCATTAGTTTGATTTTTAATTTTAGTCAGGAAAACATCAATTCTTCCCCTACTTTTGGAGTAAGAAGAGGTATACATGGGATGCTTGTATTCAGTACTCGTGAGATACAAGGATGAGCCTAAAAATAAGGGTTCATTTCTCATAGTCAATGAACAGCATTGAACAGATGGGTTACTCTGGGAGGGGCTCCACACAGTCACAGGCATCAAACCATTCCTAGCACATCAAGCAAGGCAGCAGTTCAAACCATCCCTTAGACCTGGGCCGGAAACTCCAAAAGGGGTATCCAGGACATAGTAGTGATGGTACTCAACAAACCTCCCAAACCACATATCACTCCTCACATGAGTGATCACAAATGCAACAGCATTTGAAAAGCACCACCCTTCATCATTTGCTGCCTAGCAGAAATTTGAACTGGCTATATCTGAAAAAAATATATATGACTACTGAACCATTTATTCTGGGCCCCCTCAACAATTCCAGAACATCCATTATCACTTCTGTGAGTCAATTCCTCCCAGCTTTGACCAAAACCCAAGTAAGGAATTCATTTTAAACATAAGCAGCATTTCAGAAAAATAAATTCTACAAACTCCAGCACATGGAAATTTAAACCACGGGGTGGAAAATCCTATGTTTTATCCAATAAACCCACATAAACCACAGGTAATTTTAAACCCTTGGCTGTCAAAGCACCCACAGCGTTTTCTATATTTTCCCCAGAGTGGTAAGAGTCTTTAATTAGAGAAAAGCAACAGAAATTACTGGGACTGGTAAAAAGATCTGGCTGACAACCTCAGGAGATAACGGGCCCGAAAGGACTCTTTCTCATCAGGACCATGATCTGCTAATCTGTGAAAGGAAGTGTGTATTTGTACAATCTGCAATTTTTGTTCTAAAGAGCACTGAATAATTTGACTCTGGATGAGACTTATATTTCCAGAGAGATAACTGACAAATTTGTTTTTCCTACCATGTTATGAGAAAGAAAACTCTCTGCAGTTTTCTGCAGATTGCTTGCCTTAAGAGTAGCTTATAAAAGGTGCAAATATCAAGAATTATGTCCCATATCTGTAATTCATAATTTTCAACCAAAAAAAGTATAATTAATACTCCATACTTTTGCTCACAGTGTCTCCTCCTCTGAATGCCAGCACAGGCACAAATTATCTCAGTTTTGTAAAGGATATGAGTCATGTAAATAACATAAGAATGAGAATTAAAGCACGCAACATGAACACAGAGGATTCAAAGAGCTCCCCCCAACCCAAATGATATTGTATTAAGTTCTAATTTGCCCTTAGAACCTAGAGTTTATAGCATGAAAAGTTCTCCCCAAGCTCTCCCTTCCTGCAAGTGCAAGACTCAGGCCTTTAACTCTCTCAATCACCTCACATATCTGTGGCTTCCTCTGCTAGTTTTTCATTCTCTTCCCTAATCTTCCAATGTTTCTATACTAAACTAAAACCAATACACTTGATCTCACACTTATGACCAGTGACAAAAGTATACTCCACTGCAGAATTAGACCATAAAACAAGAGTGCAATGTCTAGTGGATAGTGCCTTAAACATCAAAAGTCATCATCCCAATGACTCATCTGCATTTTTAATCATAAACCATGTAACAAGACCACTTATTATTCACTTTAAAATACAGCAGTGCAATCCACCATGTTGTGATCGATACAGAACTTGGCCATGAACAAACCCAAACAACATCCCCCCACCCAAAACAAAAACAACCTAACCAAAAAAACACCTCACTAACCTTCACTCAAGTCTGAAAATCTAGACTGTGTCTAAAAACCTCGGTCAAAACTCTGAGAGAAATATAATTTATGCTGTTAACAATTTATGTATTACTTGAATAAATGTAAACCGGACCATCTGGAAAAGATCTATACACATCTCTACATATATATACAGATAATCACACACTTGAAACCTCAATTTACGAAATAAAAAGGGAGGTGCCATAACATATAAATTTAAATCATTATAGCAATCCATTACATTTCAAAATAACAACAAAAAAGTATAACCACACTGGAAAAAGCTTCCTTAGAACTTCTCAATTAAGCATGACATATATTCATGTTACAGCTGTAGTGATTTGTATGTAGATGATCCATGAGATGCTTTTGCTGAAGCCCATGAATATTCTGCAATACAACAGTTGCTACTGACCTTCGATATTGTGGACTGCTTTTGGTCAATTTGAAGCAAGTTCATGTCTGTGAGCCTACTACTGCATCATTAGATTATAAAGAACATGACCTGTGTTTTCAAGCAATCTCATTTGCAAGGGTTGTTCTGACACGTAAGATGATTTACCACTTCATGCCTAATAATTAGTAGCTCTATTTGTATATGCTAAACAGATTTGTGCACACAGGCTTTCATACCCTTTTTTTTCGTCACATTAAAAAGCAAAGGAAGGAGAAAGATTAAAAGATGATACAAAAACATCCTGACAAAAATAACTCTGTAATAACCACAAATTACAGAAGATAAAAATATTTTTGTAATAAGCCTGTGTATCTGCTGCTGCAAACACTCAGTTTTAATACAGATAATCTAGAAATACATCACCATGAGATTCACAGGGCACAATTCCACCCATGCTGTATTTGACCAACATGAAAACTGCTTGCCTAAGTTTCCAGTAACTATATAACTTATTGGGCACAGAAGTTTTCTATTTCATACTTGCTGATACTAGATTTGATAGCAGACTGCAAAAACAGAACAAACACTTCCAGACACTTCTCATATTTGACATTGGTATCCATATAATTACTTGAAGAGGCAGATAATTATGCAGGCTCTCTCACATATCCTTCCCCAACTGCATACTTCTTATCAGCTCCACCTCCACTGAGATGCATCTCAAGAGTAAGACCATTCATGGGTTTCTCCCCACCCACTACTTAAAAAGCCTTGTGGTTTTTAAGTACTTTTCTTCCCCTAAAATTGCTTGGCTCTTGATGATCCTGGTATTGTTTTGAAGCTCCATGACTCTTCAACGCTTGGCCTTCAAACAGCAGGACAAGCCCTTCCCCTTCCAAAATACTGAGTCTGCTACAAATGAGCAACCTCTACACTCCACAGACAGAATTCATGGTGGCTACGGGCACCTGCTTGGGATCCCCCTACAACTCACTCAGCAGCAATCCCAGTCACTCCAAGCTCTTATCAATATCTGGTGCCACCCCATTTTCATGTCACAGTAACAGAGAGGGGCAGGGAGCATCTTTTCTAACACATATGCTTGGAAATTCACACAGCAACCAAACAGACAGCTGCAATTAACTGCTCTACTACGAGTTACACCTACATTAACACTTTAGCACACGTAGATCAGTATTCCTTTGCTGAAAATACTTCATATTGTGCTAGAAGTGTTAGAACATTTCCATGCTAAAATGCTAAGTTACAAATTAAGCAAGAATGAACCGATGTAGGTTAATCCCCTATCCTCCCTAAGGCGCAAACTGATCCAGCTAAAATTTTCTAAGAAAACAACTTTTCATATGCTGAGGAGGGACCAGATCCCCGAGATGTTCCTCTTCCCTGAGGGCTCAGCCACCCTCACCTCCCTGCACCAAGAGCAAATGGCACCCAAGCCACCTCATGGAGAAACTCAAAGGGTTTAGCTCTGCAGGACAGAGACAAAGCCGACCACTGCCTGGGGCTCCAGGGTGACCACAGCAGGACACCGAGAGTAGGACAGAATCTCTCCCGCACTGCCAAAGCCTCCCTAAGGAAGAACCTGCATGCTGTGCCTAACCCAAAACACCAGGCATCAGTGTGGAAAAGTGCCAAGCTCGAACGGGTACTCCCACCAGAAGCAATCAGGCTTTTGACATGTACAGGGCAGTCCTTCCTATGCACTTTGACAATCAAGCCTTTCTAGTTTCAAATTAGGCAATTACTTAATTAGAAAATTAGGTAATTAGCAGATGCTCTTGACCTTAATCTCTTTTTAACTTCACTCTTCATCTGTTAAATGAAATGAAATTCATCGTCCCACACTGCATAAAGGTTAATTAACACTCGTGGGCTACCAATGAACTACCTTAAGTGCTGCAGCAAGGTCAGTGTTTAAATTCACGCATTCCCTTGAAAAGCAAGACTAAAAGACCTGCCGTAAAAATAACGGAGAGACACACAAAGAAAATGACGGCAACTCAAAATAACAAAAAACTGCTTAATAGGCAGAATCACCTTTTCAGAGTTCTGACTTGGGGGAGACTATGATCAAGTAATTAAAGGCTGTATCTCAATACCTGTATGATCCAGAAGATTCAATAGAGTCTTGAAGGACAACCCCAATTCTGACTTTTATGCTGACTTCCCACTTAGAACACTTTCCTTTAACCATGTGTCATTAATGCATAAATCTACAAAAAGACAGCAGCATTACTTGTCACTGATCTGCTCAACACAACGAATGATGATAACCACAGTCAGGCTCAGACAGAAGTACTGCTCTCCAAAACATCACAAAGTCCAGCAAATGCACAGTGGTTTTCCTGGACTATTCTGCAAATGCATTTACAGACAGGGACCACCAGTTATGTGGCAGGCAAGGAAGCTGGTGTGAAGGCTTGTAAATAGAAAGAGTCAGGGGGAGGAAGGAGGGGAGAAAACGAGGGGAAAAACAAAAAAGAAAAAAGAGCACTCATAGTAATCTCAGATTCTCCATCTCTCTCCGCACACCTCCCTCCCCCCGGGGCCACTTATTTCTTAACTGCTCTTGCCAGAGTGATAATTCATGGTGGTGCTAATTCATGCTCAAAGAAGTGTCCCTATATTTAGGGAATTTTTTTTTTCAGAATTTAAGCCCCAATTCATACAGGTTACCTCTAATTATCCAAGCTCTATTTCCAAAGCATATTTACAAAATACATAATTTTCTAGTATGAGAATAAAAACCAGGTTTGCAAAACATTCAATCTTTAGATTGGAACAATGCAGGAAAAGTCCAACATTCCCCAGCACTGCAGTGCACCTCCTCTGCTGCAAAACATTTGACTTCAGTAGTACCAACACACTTTTAATCTGAAACTTACAGAAACCTTCCAACATCTTAAATATTTATTGCTTATTTGGGCAACTAACTTAACTGGGTTTTTGCTTGGGGTATGCTTTTAACAAGTACATTTTTGCCCCAGAGGAAAGATGTTTTTCCTCTTTAAGACTGCTATAGTCTTATCAATTCTAGAGAATCATTCCAGCAGCAAAACAGAAGAGCACTGAAATAATTGAGTGAGATAATATCAGGCAAACCAAAATACTCTCTTCTTTTATGGGTACATTTTATTTTGTACCATGCAATGCTTACTTACAAAATTTTACTAATCTCAAATCCTGACACACAAATGAATAATATTTAGTGTCTGTTATCTAGCAATCAAGTTAGACATTATCTCTGTAAATAAAAGTGTTGGAACATTTCTGAAATTTTTTGTACTGGCTGATTCATTATGCTGCACATTTCCTTCCCCCAGGACTCATAAATATCCAGTTTGTAACATCAAAAATATCACTGTACAAACCAAGTTTCTTTGATCTCATTTGATGCTATTCTAAGCCAATCTATCATAAATGCCACCATGCAAAACTCCATCAAGAAAAACAGAACCCTGGCCTATAGTATTCATTTCCTTTCCCAAAGAAACATGGACCTCCCTCTCCAAAAACACTCATCTACCCTGCAGGGGAAGCCTTCCCTTTCAGCTCTGTTGGAAAAAGCAGGATCTGGTGCATTTTTGTGCTCAGCAGAAACGTGCTTACATCAGAGCAAGGAGAGGCACCAGCGCTGGTGTACACAGCAGAGTATTTGACAGCTCTTATCGTGCCAAGTCACAGGACACAGTGATTTCAGATAAACGTAAAATCTCTTTTGAAACAGACTTACCAACTCACTGCTTTATCTTAGTGTTCTGGTATTTCAGGTATAGGAATTCCTTCCACTTATTCACAGCCTTATGTGGCCACTGCTTTATTACCTCTCCATACCAGAGCCCATTCAGTAAAATGCCAACTTTCAACTTCCTCTCTGACAAGCTAAAGTGACCTTGAAAAGTTATTGTCCTTCTTCGCATTTTCTTATCCAGAAGCTAAGGATTACAAGACCCTCTCTCCCTTGTAAAAAATAACCTCTATTAAGAGACAAGCCTTCCGGTGGGAGTATTCATTCCAGTGTTAATTTTTGTCTCTTGACCACCCACCACAGCTCTGCTGCAGCAGGGCCAGGGCAGCCAGCTGTGCTTGTGTGCCCATCATGTTCCATCCACCCCAGTGGGCAGCATCTCCTGCAGAAGGCACCTCTTATCCCAGCTGTGTGATAAAAACGTTACCCTCGCTTGGGAATACCATCTTACAGTCATTCAACCTCTCCTGTGTCTTGTAGGCAAGAACCAACAAAAGGTTTGGGTTTGATACTTTTAAAAGTCCATTTTTTCTTGGCAGTGCAAGACTAAAGCTCTCTAATCACAAGCTCGATCGAACACACAAGACCTGTAACAGCAGCACTCAAAATCCTGCTTTTGTTTACCTCCACCAAGAAGCTCCCCCAGCTTCCACAAATGCTTGCAGCTTTGGTACTAGAGGAACACCTCTACAACAGCTAATGTTTACTCCAGGTGGAACCAAATCCACAGCAGTTTTGTTTGGGGGTTTTTTGCATAGATAAGAACTAACCTATCCCCATCCAGATCTGTCACACTACAGATACAGCTAAGCTATAGGCTTGATTTCAAGTATAAAGCACATGGCTCCCACACAGCCAGCCTGTAAGGTGGTATCTGCAACTACTCATCACACATTAGTCACAATCTCCAATTTGGTTACTACAAAGGAGGAACTATTGAGAAATACATGGAATATTTGCACTTTGTGTGTCATAGAAAACACAGCCAGAGAGCAATAAGAACTACCCATGCTGGTGAAAGTCTACAGCACCCTCAAAAAGGGGAACCGAGTATAAATACAATTAAACTGAATAGTTCTTTAGTTAAGTTCTTTTTGTTTTATTATGTTAGCAGTTAAACAGCCTCAGTGAAGTAACAGCTGTAAACAAGGTGTAGGTGGAAAGCATTGCTCACACCACCTTTCCTGCTGCTGTGGCTGCTGCAGCCTGACAGGAGACTGATTGTCCAGCCATTGATCCTGCTGTCCTGCAACACACTGCTTCTCAAGACCTGTAGAAACATTTAATATTAACATCTATTATTTTACAAAGTCTTTTAAACAATTCAGACTACAGACTTAGCATCAAGTGTTGGCGCATTCTCCTTAGCAAGGGCACTACCAACAAGTTTCCACAAATGCTCTACAAACAAATGAGGTAATTGTGAAATTAAACTGATTTAATTCTTGAAGAGGAAGAACTCTTAAACAGCATAGCAATCTTCCGAATGTGTGACTGCACACGTATTTAATAAAGCTGTAGTTAGGCTGCTTCCACAGAAATGAATACATAAAAATGAAATCTGTTTCAATCATAACTTCAGTTGCTAATCCTGGCACTACTACTCCTAAAATGGAAAACTTCATAGAAAAGGAAGGAAACAGGTCTCATCTTTATTTAGGCCAAACCACAAAGCAGGTTTCTGAATTGACTCACCTGCAAGCAAACACAAACACTTGGAAACAGTGTTACATGATGCTACAACTTCCCAGAGAAAAATCAATCACTGAACAGAACACTTTGGTTGGTATAGGCAGGCTAAGACCTTCTAAAATTTCACCTTGAATGTGTTTTATGTAGAAGTGCTACACAAAACTGAAGTGTCACAACTGCTGTTGATAAACCACATGAAACCCTCGTGAATGAGTGCATGGAATTTGCTTACATGGGAAAAATGCCTTTTCACAGGGATACTTTTTCCTTTCTTCTCAAAGGATCCTGTAGGAAAACACACTTCTGTGTGGAATGTTTGCCAAATTTTGTAAACTCAAGAGGGGTATGTCTATCAAAGTTTCTAAATACATCACATTTTGTATCATAAACAGATTACCTATCTGATCTTTCTACAGATGGGGTCTCCGAAGTGTAAAAAATCTTCAGGTTTCTTTTCACATTATTTGCTACAAAGCAACAGCTTTTAGGTACAGAAAATAGCCCTGCAAAAAGCAAGGGAGATGTGACTGACTGATAGGGAAACAAGACTTGAATCTGGTTGGGACTAAGTAACAGTAGTGTAGGTAACTACAAGTAAGTTGCATTTTTTCCCATTTACTTCCTTCTTCCCCAAATTTAAGGCATTAATTAATGAAGAACTGAGAACAATCAAAGCCTCCTCAGAAAGAGAAATTTTCATATGCTAAAGTACACAATTTCAAAAAAAAGCAGTAACATTTTGCTGCAAGCACCAATGCAACCAGAGAGCCTCTGAATTGCCATTCAACCCTCCACCGTCACATCACCTGTCAGTTCGCTGCAGACCTATCTCAAAGCTCTTCTCTGGCTATCACTGGTGAACACTATCAGCTTTCCAAAACAGATCAGGAAGAGCAATGCTAGGTAAAGCCTGCCTGCAACCCATGAAAATAATGTTCATAGATTTTTTACTAATACACTCAAATTCATAAAGTGAGACGTATACTGGAAGAAGCTATATATTGTAGGTCTCCAGCGTTTGCAACTCAGTTTTATTCTCTTTTTTAACTCCTGGAAATTTCTATTTGTTTGATAACTGTGGGGGGAACAATCTAAAGCCAAAAAATAGCAGTAAGCAGCTATTGTCTTAAACCACTGAATTATCTAGTTTATTCCACTAATGCTTATGTTTTAGAACTGATTAATTCCACATACACTTACTAAGCATTAGCTATGCTAATTCAGCTATTTATACGTATAAAAGACCCATCCAGGAGCACACTATGTCTGCATAATACTGCCAGCCAAAATAACAGGATCCTTCATGCACGAAAAACAGTCCTCCCACCACAACAGAATACACCTACAGGAACAAAATTGTTTTATGAATTTTCAGCATCTTCTAACCTTTCCAATAATCTTATTTTATGACTTTAATTTTATTTTTAACAAAATTTGGTTTTTTGGGCTGCAGCATGGGGTATGGCTACATAAACCACCAGGGACTGAGCCACAGAGAGAGTTAACAGCATCACAGCTTCCATGCAGTAACTACTCCAGCACACTGCTCTTACTCAAGACTACATGCCAGCTTGTTTAACCTACTAATCCACATTTACTAACCTACTGTGTCAACATGCTCGAAGTTTCCGCCTTCACTTAGCCCTCTGCAACTCCCGTGCGAGCCCACGCTCTAACAAGGTGTGACCATTGTTACAACTCCCAAGTTGCACAGGACAAAGTTCTCAGGCGAGAGCGCTCCCTGACACGCAACCTGTACATCTGGGAGAGCTGGGGAAGCCCTCCCAGCACCAACTCACACGTGGAGAGGACAAGTGACCCTGCCACAGCAGGGCCAGGAACACAGCCCTGCCCCCACCAGCTCCTGCCACACAGCCCTCAGGGCCACTCTGCCGCCACCCACACAACGTAACCCCAACACAGAAACTGCAGACATTCGTGCAAGCCACTCAGGGTGACACTTTCCACTCTGATTTTTTTGCCTCTATCATCTAAGAAAACCAACCTCAAAAAATACCTTAATGCTCAAGACATTGTGCCATTTGTTTACCAAATAGGTAAAATCATGCAAAAACCTGAAGGGTCAACTCAAATCAGGTTCTTGTGGAAGGGAACGCTCCCTTTGATGCATTTCATAGGTATCAGAAATTAGACTGTGGGTATTATCATGGTTTTAAATGCTTCTGAAGAGCTTCACAGGCAAACAAGGGCAAATCCCAACAAATGCATGCATTTTTAGAACATAGAAAGAACAAAAAAGGTGCTGGAAGAGTAAAGAAAGAAGACATGTCACCTAAATTCTGTTTTTATGATACATGAGGCGATTCTCACCACACAATAAAAAACTGTGACTAATGGCTGTCACATCTGGTTATTCCTTCTTCCCTGCTCACAGGGCAGGATCTGCATGTCCAGGAGTTTTTCTGTATTTCTTTGCAAGTTCTGCTCTCAAAGCTGCTCTGGCTCACTGCAGAAGGAGCAAGTTGAAGAAGGCTTTCAGTTGTGCTTGCTGCAAGAGGGAAGTTTCCAATGCCATCTCCTTCCTGATTAATTTACTTATTTGTGTGAAACAGGGGTGTGATGTAGGGTTCATAAAGATACTTTCTTAATTGGGGCATTACTCAAAATTTGAGAGCAAAGACTCAGTGCTGAGGAAGTGTGTGCAGTCTGAACCTTTCCATCTGACCTTTAATGACAACTTTGCTGTGTCAACTCCACCTCTGACATTTCACCAATTTCGATACTTCAGCAACTTCAAGCGTGGCTTGCAGTTACTTCAACTTGCAATTACTTTCTGCAACAGCTAAGAAAACGCTAACCATTACCCTGCACAAGTAACTATTATCTCCTCAACCCCCTTCTGATGACTAATACATGTTCCTAGAACTGTTAGTAGAGTGAGATTGAGACCTGAACAGGCAAGTAGAAGAAACATTACCAAAAAATGTAACTACAGTTTTAAAAGGTAACTATGAAGTTAAAGAAATGAGACTTCCACTGAGTCAAGGTATTAACCTCCTAAACAGCATGAGATGAAAACCCTTCCCAACACTTAAAGTATTTGCAATTTTATGTTGTATACACACAGCACTGCTAGTACAGTGCAATACTGCAGATAGTCACATGCACTATAAAGAAAAAGGCCCTTGTAACATCCAAACGCTTACATCAAAGTCCCTTATGTCAGATACTAATTCAAATTAAGTACTTTTGCACGAGCACCTGCACAAGGAAGCAAAGCCGCAGGAACAGCAGTATGTGCCAGCCACTGTCACTGCTTGCCAGCGAGGCAGGTGGCAAAGCCACTGCCTTCGAGGTGCCCTCCACAGCACAGCGACAGCCCCCTGTGAGAGACACCAAACCCAGGGAGACTCAGTGTCACCCCTGGAGAAACCCTGCAGAGCCACCGCCACAACCCCACCTTTACCATCAATGTCTCCAGCAACTGGCAAACCCACACGGGGAAAAAAAATGTAAGCAAACTCTCTACACTAGTCTTAACATTAAAGATAAATGCATACAAATCAAGAGTCTCAAAGCAATCAAGCTTAAATATATGGGGCTGTTGGAGTTTGTTTGGGTTTTTTCCCATTTATAAATACCATTTTCAATGTCAAGTGTCACTGGAGGCAAATATTTAATCAAGAAGCATGCCAACCAAAGATTTGTTTGCAGGTAAATATTTCCCTTGGTCAAACTGAAAATTTCTATCCTGACCTGTATCATCTGAGATAAATGCTAGCCTATACCCAATTCGATAGCTATACTCTTCCTGAAGGGACATGCCCTTGCCTTAGCTTTAATTATAAACAGCTAATTAGAAAAAGCAGAAAAAAAGAAGTCTTCCCTACTGACACCAGACAAGCTTTTTAAAATATTTGATTAAGCTGCCTATCAGCATTTGTACTTCATATGTTAAAAGGGAGTGCTAGTTCTTTACTGCTTAATTAGGAATTAATATTTAGCTTTGGCAAGAAACGAGCAATTAGAGGAATGTACAATGACACCTGTGCACAAAACAAATTGCCATTAAAGGTAGAGAAGTTCCTATAGAAAAGCATACCACTACAGGATACTTATTTTAAAATGAATTAAGTTATACACAAAAACCTCACCTGAAACACCCAACTGTTAATACAAAGCATTAAGCTCCTTTAAATAAAGCAAGAATGAGCATGTATAGCCCAATGAAAAAAAAATTCCTTCTACAACTTAATCTCAGGCTTTTCCCTACTTGTTACCCATGCAAAGTTGCTAAAAGCCCTCAAGGCAAGGAGCTCTCAAGGCTGAAGTTAGAAATCTCATATGAACAAAGCACTTGTTGATTCTCCATCATACCAGTTTCTTATCACTCTAAGTTTACATGCAAGCCAACACACAATCCTCAGAAGAGATGATATAAAGGTACCTTAGGTTCAACTGTACAAGTAGGAATCAAGCTTTAAATCAAGAAAACACACTACCCTGTTAAGAATATCAAAAGCCATGTTTTCTTTTAATTACAAATGCTGTCTTTAACCCTTATTCAGCAAAATCCGCAGTCTTTTATCAAGATTTTAGTCAAAATAATTTTCTAAGGCACAGAAAAAATTAAAATAGAACACATACATTGAGAAAAGAAAGTATTTCTTACATCTTATTTTGCTGGATTTTCATACAAATCTGCAAGGTAAGTCCATCACGTCACACTCACTTAGGAAATTCAAGATATGCCTCAAGCTGAAGTTTGAGAGACTGCTACATTTTTTACGGACAATCACAGAAACTCTTGCAAAAGCCATTAAAATTGGTGGAAATGCTGGTAACATAAACCTCTACATATTAGTAACAAAACTTCAAGCTATAGCCATAAAAATTGCTGTTCTTTTGAGTTTTGTTCTGAAGACAAACAGCTAAACATTAGCCCTTCTTTTCTACTGTAAAAATCCTTGTAAGCCTGCAAAAAAAATTATACAAAGCCCTTACAATGTTAAAGTTTTCAATTTACCCTCCCCTGTTTCTTGAGGGTTGCAACATCTTGAATTCTAAACCGAATGCTTTGAATTCTGAAGCAGATAAACTACAGTGCATTGCTCACTTCAACAAAGTACACTATAGCAAGGTCATTCCTTTCTTCCACTGAATACCCACAGAAATCTATCCATTAAGTACTTGCTCTTACTTTTTTAAAACAAACTTTCCTGTTGACCATCATATTTTCGGCCATAAGTGTGAGGTTTTACATGAGGGATGCTGCATTTGTATCCAAACCCCACGGCATGAATTAGCAAAGAGAATGGGTGCTCGGTGATGTCTGTTTCATTTGCAATAAAACACTTCCACACTGTGTACAAGAGCAACAAGCCTTATCTCTGATGTCATTTCTTGGTGAGGGTCATTTGGTTGGTTGGTTGGTTGGTCTTTTTAAGACCACAAACTTTCGGTTGCTACAGTCCGAATGCTGCAATTAATTACTCGATTTGCACTCGAGAGGCTGGCTTGACAGCAGCTGTTTAAAGAAAGAAATGTGTAATGAAATATTTCATTTTTACTACGACACTTATAAAAATAAAGGGGGAGGGGGGAAGCCCCTTCGTTCCGAAGGGCAGAGACAGGTTCCCCAGACACGGAGCGCAGCGCACGGCTCAGCCGCAGAGGCGCAGCTCGGATCGCCCCGCGCTGGACGAGCCTTGACTGCCGCCTGCCTGAGGCCCGCGCGCGGCCCCGCGGGGCTTCCTCCGACTTTTCCTTTGGAGAACGTCAAACCCAGAGGTCCAAAGGAAACGCTGGACGCGCAAGAGCCGCCCTTTCACGAGGGCTGCGAAACGTCCCTTGCACGAAACTCTTCCCTGTCCCAGCGCCGGCCGTCGGGACGCTGCTCCCGCGAGCATTAACTTCATCATTACCTTCTGTCGTCTCCTCCGCTATCCACATACATCATGATTTTATCTAGTTTTTATTATTATTATTATTATTGTCTCGCGGTCCCGATGCCGCACGGCAGAGAGCGACTCAGCCCTCGGGCAGGCACACCTTGCAGGCTGCCGACAGGGACGCGGAGCCACCCTCACACCTCGCCGGGCAGTGTCTACCCGGGTACTGACAGGCGTCCCATTCCCTCCTCCAGGGATGGTAAATGCGGAGCGGCGAGCGCTGGAGGCCTCTCGAAGCGAGCCCTCCCGGCGCGGGGCAGCGCGGTACTTTACCCGTGCAGAAAGTGACGAGCGCCGAGGGGTCGCAGGCTGCGGCCAGGCAGGACAAGCCTTCCTCCATCNTCGCTGCGGCACCGGCCCGGGCCCGCGGCCCCCCGCTGCCTGCGCCGGAGGGAAGCGGAGCTCGCCCAGCGCTCCCGAACAGGAAACGAGCAGCTGCTCGCTCACGGGCAGGAGCCGGCACCCTTTCCATAGGAAACCACAGCAATCGGGAACCGGCACCCCCACCCCGGTGCCACCGCGCCGCGCGGCGCTCGCGGCCGGGGACAACACTGTGACATGGACCATAAACAGCCCGCAGCGATCCGTCTGCCCGCGGTCTCGGCGTAAAGAACCACCACAAATGACTAACGACAATACCCTCCTCGCCCGATGCAGATAAACCATTAGTGTTTCAAAGCACGCCTGTCTATCTGTCAGAAACAGCACCGATCTATCGTCAGTCACAGCGTGACTCGAGGAGTGACATGGGGAGTTCACACGGAGGGGGGAGCAAGGGGGTGGCAGTTTGCTCAGTATTATATTGGAATATTTTTCACATGACATCGTTCGAGACGAAAAAGCAATGACATCACTGGCAATATACTCATATCCATTATATGAAAACTAAGCAAAATATCATGGCTCAAAAGCAGCAGCTTTGCAAAGCTATCATTCTGTTCAGCAGAAGGGAACTCATATTACAAACGCATTACAATCTATTTAATGTGTTCATGATTTTGTCTGTCTTGCAAGACGAAGCACAGCCAGATGAGAACTAATGAATGCAACATGTGTTCATTCTTTTGGTAGCCGTGCCTGAAGCCAATTGGCAGAATGACTATAGCAAGATAAATGTCAAAACAAAACTATTTGTGAATATGTACTGCATGTATTTTGCCTCTTCTATCATACTTGAAATAGTTTATTATTTTCAAGCTTTGCAAGCATATTAAATAACTCTGGATTAAAGTTTTGATTTCCAGACAACAGTGGGATAGTAAAAAGAAAAAAAAAAAGGGGGGGGGGGAAGTCCATGTCTCCATTCAAAAAACAAGGAGGGGGAATGTTAACAGGTTCAGAAGAACATATATAATTAAGACAGCACACAATAGGTTTTGTGTGTTTTCCCCAGGATTAACAATCAATAACTACAGCAGTATATTTCTTTTCCAGCAGCTCCTGATCAACTGGCGGAATCGCCCTCTGCAGAGATCTAAAAAAAGAGATGGCAGTCAGCTGAACACAGCTCTACAGTATGAAGTCAGCCAACTACTGTGATTAATAAAAGGAAAGGACTAGGAAACTGAATGGTGAAAGATGATAAAGCATAAAAGGCAAGGGCACACAATTGTGGAAAGGATCCTAATGAAGCCATGGGCCTCAACACGCAGCTGTGGCACTGGGATTGACCAAGAACCCATGTTTCCAACTTGTCCCAACCACTATGTTGCATCACGTCATTAAACAATCTTAACTGCAAGATGAAACACAGAATCTTATCTTGGGTGGGTTGAGCAGAAAGAATAATTTAACACGCACACTTTGGTATCCTTTGAAACTCAACATCCTTCCCAATACAACTATGAAGCCTTGGAAGAAACTGCGGGCAAAATGCCCCGTGAGGTCAAACAAACATTCTATGTGCTGGCAAGGTCAGCACCAAGAGCAGAAAGAGGCTTCATTTGCAATCTTAAGTGGCCATTAGTGCTCTGAACAATGACAGATTACGTGCAATTGGCAAGAAGCATCCAATGTAGTTCATACCGATAAATTTCTTTTAGAATGTATCAATTTTAAAGTAGGTAAAGCACTTTGTATTAAAGAAGTTAGGATCTGCTACTGTAAAATCGGTATGAAATACTGATATTTTTGGGCAATTATGGCCCTAATTTTTAGCTCTAAAACTAATGGATTTCCTCAGCATAGAAAAAGAGTTACAATACAGCAGTATTTTAAACAGAGCTTAATGCCTGCTGAATCAAGAGCATACAGGATGAGGCAGAAGGAACCAAAACAAAATGTTAGAGTACCATCAAAATGACTCTCTGAACCCTAACTTTTGAAATAAGATTTCAGAAGGCTCAGTGTATGCAGCTCAACCTGAAAATGGCAGAAAAAGCCTCAACCCACCCCATCGCCTGTTCTGGGCTAGGCTGAGGGCTTGGATCGAAATTCCTTAACTTGCCTTTAAATCTCTCACAAAAACCTTAACTCCTCATTAGGATTTTTCACTCTTCTGTCTCTGGCCCATACCTGTCCTTCTAAGCAATCTGACTACCTTCAACAGCTGCCTACCTCTAAACTTTTCAAGCTTAAACACCATTTCAGGTCCCTCTTCCCTCCTGTTACCTAACATGAATGGTGGGGATGAGGAGGTGCTCTTCTTAAGTATTTCAGATAGGCACAAATCATGAAAAAAGTACTTAAAATATCGCACAGACCAAACTAAAACACATACACAATGTAAGTCTTTGCTTAAGAAAAAGCTGTCAGATTATTAGTAGTGCAAAGTACATTGTTACATCATGAAAAAAACTAACACTCTTCAATCTAACAAAATCAAGCCTGTTAAGGATCAGGAACAGAGCTCCACACGCTGCACAAGTACAGATTCATTCACTGCTTGTTTATCCCCAACATACTGATATTTAGGAACACTACACATCTGGTAAGAACAGTGGATGTCTCAAAGACCACAGCAGCACCAGATTATGAATGTACAAAAGGAAAAATTTTAGAGGCACTTTGGATTTTCATGAGCCACAAAACACTCCAATATGCCTTTTCTTCAGTGGTGGGAGTAAATGGCTCCTCCAGCTTTTAAAGACAGCTGTAGGAAGGCATGAACTTTTTGGAGTCACCACTTCTATGTGAAGAGGAGGAAGAAGCAGGCCCCTGTGTCCCATATCCCAAAAATTGCCTTTCTGTCACCCAGAGCTAGCTGAGGAAACTAGAGGTGCCCTCACCAAAGCAACCATGTTTCCAGATGCACAGGCTGCAGGACAGACACCTTGTTCCCAAGACATCTTTAGTACTTAACAAACAAAGAGAAAGACTGTTTATTGAGCTTTCCTGGCAAGTGATACTGCTCCTAAGAAACTACCTGCCGTTATAGCAGGTTTGGAAATTGGTTTTTACAGAACCAGGGTTTCCTAATTTCCTTCAGATTTAGGAGATTTCAGATCCAAGAGTTGCTGCACGAGGCAATCACAGTGTTATATTCCATCCAAAAGATGACTAGAAACTCTACTTTAGCTAAACTGTACCTGTACCTAAACATCACGAAGTGGTAACTGTACTGAGAGTGGTTTAATGGCTGTCTTGCTGTTGAACTGCAAGAGGGCAGCACTAGTTAATTTCGTTTCCTCATATGTACGAAATCAACCACGCTTCCACTGGCAAACGACCCTTCAATTATTTTCCTTGCTTCTTTCTGAAAAGAAACTGCAACAATGTTTCAGTTGGCAATTAACCCACTGCCAAACAGTGTCACCTTTCAGCAGCTGCATTCATTAGCTTTACCCCGGGAAAAAGAGTAACAGTAACTTCTTTAATAACTCCCCATTCCTGAAGACCTGAAGCCTTTTATCATTTTTCTTTAGGGGGAAAAAGTCCTTTCATTCTGTTTTTAAAATCAGGTTTTATCCGCTATCACCTAGCTAGTACAACAGACCAAAGCCATCTCATCAGGTGAGACAAAGTAATTAAGCAGAGTTTCAAAAGACACACTTTGGTTACGGATGCTCATTCCATCAAGCCTGTTTCCAGCAGGATTTGCAAGGTGTACAGCGGTTAGTGAGCTATGAAGGACAAGGACAATCTAGCAGGATCCAGAGTTTTCATTAACACCTGTGAGATGTGGCAGCCTCTGCTCACTCCTCTTCAGTCCAGCTATTGGCACTGTAATAAACCCTATTAAAGTCCCATTCTCTGAAGCATTAATACCAGGAGTGACGAAAGGCAGGACCTTTGACTATGATTAAGGTCACTTACAGTTGGCATATGGCAGCACTACGGCTAAAATAAGCATCCCTGCCCTTCTTCTGCATCCCTCCCATTCTCCTCTTGCTCTTGCCAACACAGCTGATGGGGTTGCACAAGGAAACACACTGGAGACTGAACAGCATGAAACCTAACTCATCAACATCAAAACAGGAAAACTCACGAGGCCAGTCATATGGTGTATGGTACAATGAACCATGCTGCAGCAGCAGGGAGGTGGCAGCACCCTCTGGAAAGAGTGGTGGGAATCATGCTTGTCAACAGCAGCTCTGCCCGTGGATGACTTAAGGAGATTGTGAAACAGCTACACTTGTAAATCGCATTTCATTGCCAGAAAACTGAGGGAAATAAGAACTAGTACAGAACAGAGTGAATCCCCCACCAAGCAGTGGCAGGGCAGGATGTGGCAGAGAGCACATAGCAGTGCCTAAGGCCCTTTCCTTATCACCCCCCTCCTAGACTCTTAAACTGAGCTCCTTCATCCTACGGCATTTTTCTCAAACAGAGATAGCATGCAAAAAACATGAGAAACAAGAGGTGCACATTGGATCTTAAAAATTGTCCTGAGGCTATCCTCCACAACCAAACCATACCCAGGTTTAAACTAAACCATACTGAACCTAGGTCAACCAGCCCAGAAAAGGGATCTGAATGGAAAAATTTATTTTATTTGTTTTCCCAAAACACATTGCCTAACTCGAAAAAGAAAACCTGCAAACAATACAAACCCCTCTGTATACTAAAGCATATTTTAAGAAAAACCACATGAATGCCTATTTTTGTCAGGTGGGTTTTCTGCTATGGCAGCTGCACCAACCAACGCAACGGAGGTGGCAGCAGGCTGATGTGGAGAGTAGGAAGGGTGGCAATGTGTAAGGCTGGAAATCCACTGAGCATAACATCAGACCACAGCTGTAGCATGCCTTCCGCTGCCTGCCTGGAGCACTTGCACAGTAGACTGCTTGCAGCTGCCTTCCTGCCTATCCAGCAGACAAGATAAAAAAGCATTAAACCTAAAACACCAACACAAAAAGGTTTTTCTCCTGCAAATTTCACATTGGGCATATGTTCCAGACCACAGTCCAGACCACATAACCTGGGTAGTGGCCCATGGAAACATGTAACCCTGTCCATGAGGAAAGGAAGAATCTGAACAGTAGCATCCGTGTTAGGTACAGTCTGTATCTTTATGGAGATAATTGCAGTTTCATCTCTGGTCAAGAACTTACACAGCTTCAAACACACAAGTTTTGCATAAGTGGTATTTTTAAAAGGACAGGTAAATCATACAAGATTGTTAAATATGAAGCATTTCCATTTTCTGAAAGTGACCTGCAAAAGTTTTATTATCAATAATGACAACTAACTGGTGGCTTTAGTCATACCAAAGCTATGGTTATGGACTAGCTACGGTGAAGTGACTGCTGTCTAATTATTTAGCTCATGCCATCAGAAAGAAAAATATTGCTTTTGCCATGCAGAAGTGGGGAAACAGTGGCGGAGAGACTGTCTACAAACCATTTTCTGACAAAGCACTTTCAAAATAAAGAATCTGCTTCTAGAAATAGGACACTGCTTAAGAGTCATATGACAGAAACCAACAAGTTTCTCATTTACTATCCACTTTGGGATGCTAAGGCAGTAGAAGAGCCTTTATGAAAACACCACCACCAAAAAGTGCAATCCTGCATGCAAAACTAATTCTTATTGAGGATGTCCAGCACATGACTTGTGGATGCACAGAGGGTTTTTACAGTGGGTGACCAGCTGCACTGCAATCATCCCAGCCCATCCCAAATGGTGGCTCAGACATACAGCAAGGCATGTAAATGAGGACAAACCCCACAGGTGCTCATCTGGCTTAATCCAGATGGATAGGCACACCTTTTGGCTTCCAAACTTCTGCATATGCCAGCATAACTCAAATCTTCCACCCAAGGGGTGGGGTGATCATCTCCATTTGTGAGATAAACACAGTATCTCTGATTTAAATATTATCTAGTACACGCAAATGGGATGTAGGTGTCAGACCTTAAGCTATTACACCACTTCAGAGTTTGACCTTATCAAAAGATCATTTACAACCACACAGTTTTGACATATTATATATAACAGCTGTACAGCCCATAAATTAATTACCCTTCTGATGGCACAGACTACTAAACAAAGTGGCTTAAAGGTAATATGTAGAGACAGTTTTATATTCATGTCATTCCTTTAAATTTAGTTGACAGCAGATTTTTATACTCATAAGGAAAATGGGTCACAATGAAAAGCATCACGGTTTATTTACAAATATAGGATTGAACTATTGTGAATTCCTCAAGCAGGGCTTAGGACTTATGCTATTGGAAAAACATACAATATACACATTAGGGTTTTTTTTAAAAAAAGATAAATATAGAAATTCCTGTTTACTTCTCCAGTTTTTCAGTAGTGTTCTCAATATTATAAAATTTGTTGTATATAAAATGGGAAGAACAAGCCATACTATTTCCATGAATTATGTGATAAAAAATTAGAAGTAACCAGCTTGGTTCACACACACAAGTCAAAAGAGACCTTTCAACTAAGTCAAAAAATTAAATCTGCCAGACCAGAAGTCACACTTACTTGAAAGTCTGAAAAACGTTATGGACATAAAATTAGGTATTGATTTCCCATTTATTCTTCTAGTAGGAATAGTAGTATTACAAAAAAAAAAAAAAACCTGGCACAACCGATATCTTTGCCAGCCTCTCTGGAGAACAACCAAAGGAGAGTACGAGATAAGCATCCCACAATTTTAACTGGTAGCTCTTTCAGAAGAGTCAAGACCAAGGTCAACTTTTGACTACAGAAGCATGTTGGTACTGGCAGACAAAAAACATTCTATGGGTCAGGAAAAATAATTTCTTCCCCTGAATCACCAATCCTGTTATGACAGCTAAAGGTCAAAGCAAGGAACAAACAGGATAATTTGAAAGAGGGACAAAGAGAGAGGTGTGCAGCAGTAGAGGTCTAATGGATCTGACAGACTAAACAGCTGTGGTGCAGACAAGGACACACCATGCTACAGGGGAAAAACACCACACAAGAAAAAAATGGAGAAGATCCTTGGTGGCTTTAAGAAATGCAACAATCCAGCTTTCCAAAGATTCAGAGATTGACTAAAGGTCAGAAGCGGCAGGAATTTGATGGTATCATATTACCTAAGAGGTATTTCCACACACTGTGGAACCACCAGCCCTAAGACGTGGGGATGGTTATGGCAACATATGATCAAGCTCATTATGTCCTTACTTCACCACAGGAAACTTCTGTGCTCCAGATCTACCCAGTTATCTGCAAGTAATAAGAGCTGAAAAGCAAGAGAACAATCTAGAACACACTGAAGCCACAATTTTTAAAGGAATTCAATCAAGCCTCAAATGAGGAGTTTACCCATCTGTTCCTTGAAAAGGATAAAGTCTATGAGCTAAGTGCATAAAATATGAGGGGTGATAGAGCTACAAATAAAAACAACTTCTTCGCTAGCAAGAGACAACAGTACTGACTGCTCTAAGCTGTCAATATCTTAGTATAAGGAATAATCTCAATATATTTGCCTACAAAGTAAACTAAAATAATAAAAACTATTTTCATGCCCTGCTTTTTGTTTTTTTAAATACAGACTACAGAAGCATTTGCATTTTTCCTAATATGTGAGGGTATGAAGCTAGTAGGCTTCATCTACCTAGCTGCTTACATGCAAGTTTACGCAATGAATCACAGAATGGCTTGGGTTGGAAGGGACTTTAAAGCTCATCTAGATCTAAGCCCCCTGCCACGGGCAGGGACACCTTCCACCACACCAGGTTGCTCAAAGCTCCATCCAAGATGGCCTTGAACACCTCCAGAGATGGGGCATCCACAACTTCCCTGGGTAATCCTAATCTAAACCCACTCTCACTTTTAATCCATTCTCCCTTGTCCTGTCACTACACACTCTTGTAAAAAGTCTGTCTTCATCTTTTTTGTAGGCTCCCTTTGGTTACTGGAAAGCCACAGTTAGGTCACCCCAAAACCACCTTTCTTCCATGCTGAATAATCCCAAATCACTTAGCCTTTCCTCACAGAGGAGCAAAGAGCACAATTCCACCACAAGATTTTTTAGGCAGAAACTTGACAACGCCTTTACCCATAGCTTCTTTTAATCCAAGTTTTGGGGATTGTGTGTCTTTTTTTTTCAACACTAAGTTCTGAACATATAACTTCCACTTGAAATACATATTAGCTATGAAATGGACTTTAAACATCTCTCATATCAGCTTGCACCAGCTTTAAAGCATTCCACAAAGCCAAATGGAGAATTACAGAACTGTTAAATGCACATGGTTACACAGATTTTAAATCATGGACACAATAAAGCATTACATTTACAGTCCGTGATGTTCTCTAGTGTTCCACATTTTTAAAGTAAGTGATGCTTGATCTCAAGACAGTATTGAGACATAAAAGATGTCCAAACTTTAATAAAGTAATCTAAATTAGTCAATAGAAATATTTTTTTAAAAATCATACACACCAGAGGTTACATCTGATCATTGAAATATTCAGTCCAGTATACAAATTCCCTAAAAAATCCAGATTCCTCCTTTTTCTATCCTCAAGCCAAAAGAATATATAGCATGGTCAAGAAGCTTTAGTCAAAACAAGACAAGAAGACAAACAGTAACAGCGATTTATTGGTAAGTCTGTAATCACCACAGCAGCTTATAGGACGCTGACCAACAGACAAAATTACAATTTCAGTCTAAGTTTTATTTAGCAGAAATGTTTTGCCTGCTATCTCTATAAACAGGAAGACTCAGCTATTTCCTTGAACCAAGTGCTAGTGACTTACTATCTTAACACAGCCCACAGGAAAACCTACTTGAAAGTAACAAACCCGCAATGCTGGATATTTTATTATATTTCTCCACAGGCTGTATTTACAGCATCAATGTGTTGGTTTGTTGGGTTGTTTGTTTTTGAGGCTTTTTTTCAATGTAAATGAAGACTTCTACAGGGAAGCACACACTACCAAATTATCTTGAAGGACATAAGAACAAAACGAATGGTATATAGGTAGCAATGAGAAGACTGGCTTAAATACCAAGAAAATTCCAGTCCGTTTCTGAAGTTTTCACTAAGTGTTGCACATTTCGTTAGACATAATTTGAGGACGCATGCCATTGGCAATGTAACAGATTCAAAGCAACCTTAAGTGTGTTCATCCCCATCAAAAATATAGTTTTTCAGTATTCTGTAAAGTTGCTCGGTATTCTGCGAACCCCTATGAAAATAAAGTATAAAATTTTACCATAGCAATCAGGAATTAATGAATTGTGGCGAGTCACTTGTGCAGCTTTTCTATACTTAAATAGCTCAGATATTAAAAAATTAACATAGACACATTTGTATTGCAAAACTAACCCTCTAAACCACCTTGCTGAAAGTCTGTCAACCCTGCAAAGTGGCTCACAAAGACACAGCTCCTCCCAGCTCCTTTAAAACAAAGTCAAGAGAGAGCAGTTGTGGATTCCAAATTACTATATTTCATATCTTTCAAGATTTTCTTAACAGAGGATTTATACCTCAGTATTTTTCTTTGCTTGGCTCTTGACAGAATTCAAATCGCTCATTCTGTCTCACCACAGGAGAATTACTTGATTTAATGAGTAACTCATTTGATGGGTAATCAGGCAACTCATTTTATCTGCTTCATTGCTATCAAGAGGTCAGCACTACCTTCCATTAAGGCAAATTACAGGTTTTCAAGCATACCTGCAATCAGATGAAATCAAGTTTGTTCCTGCAGCATCCTCAAAACCCATAGAGGATATGTGCATTGGATGAACATGGGGAGAAGTGGAAAGAAGAGAATTAAATTAAACCACAATTTGGAGGAAGCATCTTACTGTTTTCACTGATGAAACCAGGTCTATGGCATTAAAACAGACATGAGAGGACACAGCTTATTTGCATTGTCTCCTTCCTTTTCTCATTTATAAATCAATTGCTATTCCTAGGCAGGATATACATTGGAAGTAACCTACCAGCAAACAGTAAACTGAATTTGTAATCCAATCTTAATCACCCACCTGAAGAGCCATACAAAATGGTCTGGAATGTAGCATAAGCTACATCTGAGACCACTGAGCAAGGGCATCACGTGAAAACATCAATATATGATGAGCATTTGGTCTACTTACAAAAATTTACCTTTTTTTAAAATAAAAATTGCATTAATCCACAGTCACAATAATTTTTAAATGTTAAATAGCTGTTTATTTCAGTGAAACCCTCCAGCCTGCAAGAACATATGACCCAAGGCAATACCTCAGGCTGTCTGTACCACATGCACACATATGTGGTGGAGAGCACCTTGATGAGGGTGGGGAGAGCAGAAAGGCTTTTCTGCATTGGTCCACTCTCCTACAGACAGGATGGAGTCAAGCAACAGCTGTGGGAATGGAGCTGACTATTCCTGAAAACAGGCCAGAAAACACTTGCAGATAACTGCTTTCAAGGTACCACTCTTCAGTAAAAGGATTGGGGTGGAAGTAATGTGTACTTGGCACAAACCTCTGAGTCAGGAGTTTGGTTTAGATCATTAGCAAATTATCAGTTTAAACTGGATTCACTGTTGGAAGATTTGGTTTGGTAAGAAAGTTTTAGATCCTGCTGCACAATTTAGCAGGGAGAAGCTTGGCTGACAGCTGTGCATTGGGAGGACAGGGGACACAGCCCTGAACACAAACCACCTCATAAGCAAGGTGATGGACAGGCTGAAGGCCAGGGAGAAGCTCCAGCTGACTGAAGAGGGAACCAGGACTCACCTCCATACTATTATACCCTATTTAACATAACATGGGGTATGGCAAATTCCAACAAGTTATTAAAACAAGGTATCCTCATAGATACAAAAGTCTGTTGAAAACAACATTTTAATAAAACTATACCCTAATAGCATTTGGACAACTCAGGCTATACTAAATATTATATGATACCGTCACTGATTCATATATAGCATCATGTTCCCAGTGACTATCAGAGCTACTTTTGTAAAAAGAATGGCTATTAATATTGTTGCTCCATCAGTTAAAAAAATTGCTTTTGTAAATTATTCAAGTACTTTGCTTTCCCATACTTGTTTTGCTAGGAGATTAAATGTTTAATAAATTCACAAGGATGACAAAAACCTGCTTTAGCGTACACTACAGGAGACTGTAAACCTGAAAAGTGGTCCATTATTAAAACCTGAAACACTATTTAATAACAGAGACACTTTCGTTAAAGGGAAAATGACACTGATTTGCCATTTATGTTTTATGCTAACAGAGAAGGGGTAGGGGAGGAATATCAGCCTCCTATTGAGAGGTGGTGGTGGGAGTTTATTCTACAATTGCAAAAGTATTTTTCAATATTTGGGGTAGCTGGAGGAGAGTAAAGCTTCCCATAGGGGAGTGAGGTTGTCTGCTGGGCATAGCCACCAGATAGCAGGATCTGTTCATGGACACAGTTTGAACAGGACAGCTAGGCAGTGTCAGTTCAAATTAACTCCCTTGGTTCAAAAAGTAACTGCCACATCCAAGGTTTTTCAATTTCTGAAGCAGATCTTAAATACAAGGCCAACCTCAGAACACAACTTATTGGGAGAAGAGCAATTTTCTTGATCTTGTGTCAGTTAAGTCAGCATTATTTCCCCACCCACCCACTGCACTTAAGATATGTCTGATTTTCATGCTTTTTCCTTTTGCAGCTTTCAGGGCTGCTAAATTTCCAGTTTAAACAAACACAGAAATTCTCTTCCCTATACTTCACAGCTTCATCAAGAGTGGCCTTAAAGAAAACCAAACTCTTAAAACATTCTCAATGAAGTCATATCCATTAGCAGTAGAGCAGATGATGTAAAAAAAAAAAAAAAACCCAAAACAACACATCTGGAGCTGTACAACGCCTCCTGTAGCAGGAGAATCACGGACTTCAGTCCCTGGAAATGCATCTCTTGGTAATGCTCACTTCACTTTGGCTTACTTGAGCCTTCACAACAAAAAGGAAGAAAACCTCTTATTTTTATGGGCCGTATCAATTGTTCCAATGCATGCTGATCCTATCTTGTACAAACAAAGCCAGGATTTAATTGCACTGGAGCATTAAGCAGAAAGCCTTTAAAACTCTTTTCTACCTAACCTATCTGAATTGCAAGTGGCTGTATTAGAAAGGACTGAAGCATGTGCCATTCTGAAAAAAACCTGCAGTGATGTATATGGGTAGATGCGTTTCCAAAGTCATTTCAAAGCACAAAATGATAAGAAAGAATTATGAGTTTGCCTTTCTAACCTTCCCACAGATTAACACAATTTTAGGAGGTTCATAAAAAAATAACCACATACTCCAGGCATTGCTGACATTGCTGGACTATTCCCAGCACAGTTAGGAAGGGCTGCACAATAACAGCAAATCCACACATCTGAATTATAAATGCAAAATTCCTAAAGTTCCAGTTTAAGCCAGAGGAGACTCTGTATTTTTTTCTTCTATTCATTCTTCTAGATGTAAGCTGAAATTTTGTGCCCATTACAATTTTATAATTTCTTTTTTTAAGGAATTATAAAAATAGATTATGAAAACAAAGATTACAAAAAGTAGATTACAAAAACAAAGCAGTAAAGCATATCAATGAAAACAAACTCATGTTTTTTCCATAGTGAGAGTCAAGTTTCCAATTCACTGGAAAATCTAGCAAAGCAGCAATTTATTAGCCATGCTGAACAAATCAGAGGTACACAACAGTATTCCAGACACACAAAGTGAAAACCAAAACACAAGCCACATGAACACAGACCACCCTGCAAACCGTCCTAGAGACAGGATGGGTTTCTTTACTTCAGCCAGTATTTTGTTTCCCAAACCTCACACCAAACAAGGCCCTTCCTAAGGAACCCTTGGCTGTGATGCTTTTCCAGCCAGAACAAGACAAAGACTGCTTCCAGCTCTGTGACACACACCAGCCTCATAGTCTCTCCAAAGAGAGGCACCATGGAAGGAGAAGCCACAAACTCCCAGCAGCGCTTGCACAAGGGGTCTGTTTCCAAATTCCTCCATGGATAGTCTTTAAATAGTGACACAAACTGTTTGCTCCTCTTTGACGACATGCACAGAGGTGCTGATTCCACAGGTTTGGGAATAGAGAAGGTGTAAAATTGGCATGTTTGACATTAAGGGCCAAGCAGGAAACAAAATTTAGGGGATGTTAGCAAAGAGGGGAGAACAGATGGCCAACAAAATACCTGTATTTCCTTTAAATATTTCCTTTCATCCTGTTTTTGCTTTTCTTGCCTATTTAAAGCAAGAATTGTTGATGATAGGAACTGTTTTCAGGCTCTTATTATGCTAAAAGAGGTGCTTAGATGTATTATGAAAGGATATTTTTTACTTTTCAATCTAATAAGTTTCTCCTAGTATTTCTGCCTAGAAACAAATAACCTTAGTCCAGGGTTTTTCACAATGTACACAATTCTAGTCCCATCTGCACATCAAAAGGACAAGAAAAAAAACAGATTTAAAGTTTACACTTCATTTTACTCTCCAAAAGGACCTTGATAAAAATGAAACCTACCCCTGGAACAGCAAAGATTAAAAACATTTATTTCAAATCCTTATTTCTTGTTTTTCTCTCTTCTCCATTATCTAAAAACAGAGCTGAAAGATGTGCCAACTAACCCTTCCTTTGTCAAGTGGCAAATAATGGAACTCAGCACTCAACAAGATTTGCACTTCTCCAAATAAAGGCTAAAGGCTCCCTCTCTTGACACAACAGGACCTGGTTCTGTTCCACAACAGGAATCCTCCCTACTTCTCAACATGAAGTCATCCTAAAAACAACCTGCTTATGGGGTTAACCTTAGTGATAGGAGCAAACAAGATCCCACCTGCCTTGAGGACCAAAAAGTGGCCTTCAAGATTTACCTGTCTGTACGGAAACAGGCATCTGTGACCTACAGAGCCAGGCACCAACCCAGCCCTGCCGAGCAGCTCACTGAGAGTGCCCAAAGGACAAGGCAGCACCAAGGTAGGGCATGGTCACTCTAAAATGCACTCTGAGTTACAACATGTGCCACACCAGTTCAGCGACCATAAAGGAAAGGAAAGCAATTACCGCGTTAAGTGAGAAGGCAAAACGACAACTATTAATGAGTTGGGTTTGGGTTCAAAAATTTCAAGATCCTTTTTCTGGCATGGGGAGATTACATTAACATTAAAAACATGCTCACCTGTTAAGGGAGCAGCAGCAACAATATGCCTGGGTCTACTTGAATGCTAAAGTCTACAGACAATATTAGGCAGAAGTCTCAACAGTTGACAATAGTGAACATTTTTCACACAGAAAATAATCTGAACAGCCTTATTGCACATGCTGCAAAGATAAATTGTAGAGCATTAAAAGAAGTTGTTAGACAGGATGTGTGTGTCCCACTTCCTCTTCCTTCTCATTGAAAACTAAACAACATAAATCACAACCAGTTATTTCAAATGTAATCAAACCCTGCCAGGCATCACTAGTTGCTAATGCTTTCCCTCTGCCCATCTCTCCTCACCATTAACTCAGAAGAATGAAAAAAAAAATCAAACAAAAAAATGCCCCACCCTCTGCACACCCTCACCTACAGACCCACAACCAGCAGACCTGATGATGTCTTCCCCTTCTGAAGATTAAGTAAAGCTAAAAAAAAAAGAAAAAAAAAAATAAAAAAAAAAAAAAAAAATTAAGGAAAAAAACAAAAAGCNGTGATTAAAAGGGCAACAACCTCACAAAAAAAAAAAAAAAGAAAAAAAAAAAGAAAAATTAGAGGAGAAAAACAAAGCGAAAAAAAATAGGGGGGGAAAAAGCAAGAGAAAAGGGAAATAAGAAAACAAACACGCAGAACAAAGCCACAAAAACCCAGCAAGCATGGAAGAGGGTCTGGGCAATTAAATGAAGGGAGCATTCTCAACAGTACAACACTATATGGAGCAGATACAAAGGTACAAGTAAATTTTAATCATTCAAAGCTTACATGGTTTCACATCATCAGTAACATTTATCATCCCACTTTTAGAGGGAGGAACTATTCAAAGCTTACACAGTTTCACATCACCATTAACGTCTGTCATCCCACTTTCAGAGGGAGGAACCATGAACACTTGCCTATATAGTACAAGCACCTTCAAGCAGATGTATTACTGTGCATATGGAATTAGAAAAAACAACCTGAGTCAATTATTGGTGTGATCAGACATTTTATAGGAGTCTTTCCATTCCTAACCCTTCTCATATCCTAAAATTGCAATTAAAGGTGAAGGGATCACATCTGGAAAAAGAATCATACAATTTCTTGCTTTTAGACAGCCACATTTCTCATATGGCAGTTAAAAACCTGCCAGAATTTCCCCTATAAACATGTTTCCAGCAATTTCAGCTCTCCCACGCAGTCTTTGGTCCTAGAGTAACAGTCTCCTGCAGAAAGGTTGTTTTTTATAAACACACACACACACAAATAATTTGGCCACACATTTCTCTTGCATGATGTATTGTTTTCCACATGCTAGCGCTGAAGTGTCCTACCACAGTTGACCATTAAGAGACTCCAAAGAAAAAGCATTAGTTTTGCAAAATACAAGTCTTTGCTACATTATCAAATACAAGAAGTAGGCTAAGAGAAACACAACCTTTGAGAAGGGGCCAATACTTACACACAAAGGGCAAAACTGCAGGTAGGATAGTGGATGAGGGAGGAGAAAAAAGGGAAGGAAGAGAAATACTGAAACGTAATTCCGAAAATTACCACTTTGGAGAGCAACTGGGATCCTCCAGAGATTTACACCTGAACACAGACTATGTTCCACAGATTATCTCTCATAAAATGTCAAAGGGAAGTGCGAACTCCTGAGAAACGAACACTTTATTTTTAAAAAACCCTAACAAACATGAATGCTAGCAATGTCATGGACATAACAGCTGAAGGATTCCTTTGGTCAACGTTCATCATCAGTCACAGGTCCACAGGGATGCTGTCCCAATCAGTTGATGCTGTTGGACAGAGATGATTGGCAGCTCAAGCAATCACAAGCCAATCCTCACCATTTCTGATCACTTCCCAGGGACACAGTCAAACAGTCCGGCACAGAGTACTCAGTTTCTTTTTCAAGCTAAAGAACAAATCTGCTGAGAAACCCAGACTACCTGGAGGAATAAAAACCTGAGCTGTAACACTAAAAATAAACAAGAAACATTTTTCTACACAAGTCAAAAAGAAGCGTAAGAAAGAAGAGCGTGGTTCAGAGGTTACAGGGTACCAACAGCAGAGTTAAACCAACTGGGAGCCTGCTTGAGCTGAACCATGCGAAAGAAATAGTGGGGCATGGCTATTTTTAGTAGAAAACTAGATTGATCAATTATATAAGGTGTTGGCAAACCACTAGTCGTAGTTTTATATGCATAGTTGTCGCTACCAAGTCAAAAGCAAAACAAAACAAAACCAAACCACCTGCCTTTCCCAAAACCAATTTAACTGAAACAGGTGCAGAGAAGACAACTCAGAAGACAGAGGACAGAAAAAAAAATCTGTTTTGTAAGGGAAGCTAAAGCACTTGGGATCCTCTAGCTTAGCAATTAAGTGCTGGAAGCAACACAGCTCTGTAGGTATGTCTTGTGTAAGGCAGGGTGGGCCTCATAGGAAAAGGAAGGCTTGTTTTGGGGGCTGAGGGGAGCAGACGCTGATGGAAGGACTCTCACTGCCCCAAAGCCAGAGGCACTACTCCATCTGGAAAGATGACTGGCAAACTGTACTTCAACGTGAAAAAAAATTTTAGCAGGGTCTGCACAGCACCTCATTTATATTTTCACCACTGTTTGAGCGAATCTTCCCTGGGTGGGACTTCTGTGGCTTATGTATGGTCTGTTCCCCCACTCAGCCAGGCACTTACATTTAGTACATTCTCCACTATAACAGAGATGTAGAAAAAATGTCTCCGAATTTTTCTGCTGCCTCCCTAGGGCACACTATGCTTTATTCACTCTTTGACATTTTATAAAGGTTTTTAATTTGTTAGAACACACGGGGAAAGGGAACGACGGCCCATCTAGATTTAAACTTTTCTTTTTTACACAATTGTTTGGGGAAATTGTCCCCCTTCAGCCCTCCATTCCCAAGTCAGTTGTACTTTAATAGTCCATTACAAGAAGAGAAACAAATCTCAATATTTACTTTTTGTTGAACTATCAGATAAACGCTAGGTCTATTTCTGTTCTATTCACATTCTCCCACAATTTCCATTACAAGGTATGAACTAAGCATTTTGACCAGAAGTTCCCCACTGCTAAAAATCTCAGTGCTAAAAGAAAACAGAAATGTTTATTTAGGTTTTGATTTCAAACTCAAATAAATTTTCAAATTTAAACTGAAATTCCCTGCAGTTTACCCCACTGCAAAACAGGCTCACGCAATCTAGGAGCTCAAAGACACCAACTCTAATTCCATTTTACTGGCAACACCTTTGGTTTGTTTAACTGCCCTGGACTACCAACAAAATGTATACTTCTTTTGGATTTCTTTGATTAGAAATGTCTCATGATGCCTTTCATTCTCTTCCCAAGTTTGCACAGCATCCAGCAAACATGATCACCTGCACTGGGTGTAATACAAAATACAGTACCATTTAAAATTAATTTTTAAATTGTTAGGATATGCATATATTCTGTTACTTGTTTTAATATTCTGCGTAAGGCAGGCATTAAAACCTAAATAGGCTGTTTGATGCTTCAACAGAAATCACATGCATGCCCAAAATAATTTGTTCCCAATGAATTTACATACTACTTTGCATATATCATACTCTAGTCTTTTCTTTTACTTGAAAGCATGACACTGTTTTGGCAAAGCAGCCATCTTTCCCCTACCCTACCTTCTGCAGCCTTTCTTTGCCTTGTTTTTTTTTTTTAAATATAAGTTCAGCTTGCCATACCCTATAATGTTCTGGAGTGATTACCTTTGAAAAAAGTTGTCTTCTCCAACTGGCAAACATGCCTCATTTAAAAAGCAGCAGCCTACTCCCAAATCTAAAGCACTAAGATGAATTATGAAAGGGGAAAGTGCACTTGATTTGAACAACTGATTATGATTTTCATCACTCTTCAACAGTGAGTCCACAGTCAATAAAAGGAAAAAAAAACCAAACTGAAAGGGCAAAAGTTATATTAAGCCTACTTCAGCTTTTTTTTTTTATTTTCTTATCCTTTTCTATGTATGAATGACGAGGTCTGAATCTCACCGAAAAACTTTGGCAAGACTGGTATATAAGACAAGACATCATGTGCATGTAAGAACCTGAAACTACAGTCCTAGAGTTAACATGCTCTTATATTCCAGTTTATGTTCAAGTGTTGTTGTTTGCAGGTCACCTGCCTGTATATCATGTTTCTACTGCTCAAAACCTGATAAAGCAAGCAATGACACAAAGAAAAGTAGTTGTATAGGACAAACAGCTTAAAAAAAATCAAGACTTTCTGACTGCAGGAATTAGTTTTTCTTTTTTCCTTGCTTTTAGAAGCACTAGAAATGTTTCACAAAACTTTACTTACAGAGCAGTGGTGCTACTTTGCTGATTTTTTTATTAAAGCAAAGCATAAATAAAGACAATATATGACTTACTTAAAACTGTTCAGAGTATTTAATCTTTTTCTCTAACTAGCTTTCTCTGCATTATAAGAACGCAGCTAGTCCTGCTAACAAGAACTTTATCCTTTACTTTCTTTTATTTCTTCAAAGGAACACGTGGTTATTTTGGACAGCAAGTTAACATGTTCTGTCAGCCATAAACCAGCTTTGAAAATTTAGTACAATAAGTTAATTTTGTTTGAGGATTATATGTAGGCAAAAGCAAATGTGACAACACCACAAACCCCAGCCCCATCCCCCCCAAGAAAACTCGTCCTGAATAAAGCTGTTAGTTTCACATAGCAGTAAGAAGAAAAATTCACTTGATACCCTGAAAGTTTTCATAGAAAACTGATATATAAATTGTTTTGTTTGAATGCCAGGGGCTGAATATGGGGTTTATGCCCACCACTGTTTAAGTACCAGTGACATCTGAAACTTACTCTAAGCCAGCATTCCCACCGTTTCTTCCACCAACATAACGAAGCATCCTTCAACTGATGGATTTGGCACCTGTATGACTGGCAGACACCTCTCATGTGCAACAAACCATTTATAACCTTATCCTTTCAGTAACACAGGAAACCAGTGTTCAGAGAGCCGGCAGGTGTGAATTTCATCACCCTACTTACCATGGATATGGATTCCACGTTTGGGAAGAGGCTGAAGGACAACCTATGGGTTGCAGGAAGAAAGGAGAGGCAGCACTGGCACCCTGTGTCTGTAACAGCCTGGTGCACCATTATCCCCATGGGACCTCCCCGTCAGCTGTCACTTCCCTGTGGCTGGAAGAACTGGTTGATGTGCAGTTTAGAGGAAGTTTCAAACTCACACCAGTGTTTAACTGCTCACATAGAACTCATGTACAACACACTTCCAAAACATGCATGAAACACTTCACTGTCACCAATAGTTCCTCTGCATAACCCTGTGATTAGCAGCAATATTGGCTCCAGGAGCCTGTCACCCCGCTGCGTTGCTTGGCCCAACACTTCTTTCCTGTGCACAAGTTCAGATCGGCTGGTGGCAGCACCTACTTCCAAAGTAGAGACCTGCCAGGGAGCCTGACATGAGGGGGAAGGAACGAAATCTCCAGTGGTAGTTCAAGCTAGCAACTTGTTGAAAATAAGCCTGCTTGTGGAAACGTACTGGAGTTACCAGGAAAAATGAACTCATTAGGAAAACTATGATATTGTCAAGAAAATAAAAAGCCTTTAGGCAACAAAAATTTTATCATTCTGGAAACCTCAGATGTCCCACAATTCACGGCTTCCTTGGCCCGATTCGCTCCTGAACTCTATTCATAGCCAAGCAGCAAAACGGAGATGCTAGGGGAAGACCAGCAAGGATAGTGGAAAGACCCATTAACAACATATGGGATTGGGAGCCAAGACGCCTGTGCTGAATTTGGGCACTGTCTGCTGCTGCTCTTAGCTCTGGGGAAGCCAGCAGGACCCAGGGCTAGCACACTCATTCCTCTAGAAAACATTGTCTCTGCTAGAGCCAAAGGCAACTCAGACACAGAGTTAAGGAAATTGAGTTTCAAAAAGCACCACCTCAAATCCAGAAACCTCACTGAAGATCCTCTGCCTTTCAGCATGGACACTGGAGCATGCACAGTTACTGGACTTGGGAGGCAGTATCAAGAAAAGAGTCAACATCCTATTACTGAAGCTGCTGAGCACCTCCCTCTCAGTCCGATTAGTGTCATCATTTTAACTAAATTATTCTCTCCAAGGTTTCCTGGAGCCAGGCCCACAAACCAGTGACCCAAAAGCCCATTAGGATTATTTCCTTTTCACAAATTATGTACACAACATAGATTATATCAGTCAGGACTGGAAAAAAAATAAAAATCAAGACTTCTTCTTTCCTTTTATTCACCTCTCTCCTTCTTAAATACATAACCCCTCAATAATTAAGAGCAGTTTTCTTGCTTTCCTGTATTTGGCACATACTGTTCTGACTGCTAAACAGAGTGCTTGCTCATGCATAAAGCATCAATTCTCTCCTCCTTGCGCTTGTGTGTGCTCTATCCAAACAATCTGAAGAGACAGGATGTTTAAATTTAAAAATCACTCTCTGGAAGGCATAGAAAAAGGAGCTTTCTGTTCCTGAAAAGCAACCCAAAACTTTGTCTACGTTTCATGACCCAGTGCAGCATTTCAGCATAAAACTCATTGTAAGCGACTTTCATTTAGGGCTGTGGTGATAACCCAGCAATTGCTCAGAAAGAATTCTTCTAGCAAATACTTCTGACAGCAACAAAATATTAAGACATCCAATTATTCTAGGAGTTCCCCCATTCTCCTCCCCAGAAATCAAGGGTAAAACTCCAAAAAGAGCAGGACCTCTCAGTTTTTAGCCTCAACTCTAACACTATTATTAAAATTGAAGCAGATTTGACCACTGGCACTACAACAACCTGGTGAACCAACTGGCACCATATGTTTGTGTTTGATGGTGGTGTTTCCTTCTTCCCCATGCACTGCTCAGACACAGCACCTCTGCTCCCTTCGATGGCTTTCTCAAAGGCAAGGGAAACCCTAATGCTCCTTCTCTTCAAATTTTACAAAGATGGTTTAACACCAGTAAGAAGCATTCTTAATTGTTACTGAAGTAAGCTTATATCATATATAAAAAAAATCATATATATAAATATTTATCTTTTAAAATAAATATATACACACTTGTATGTATCCATACATATATAATATATACACATTTTATATGTGTATTATATATATTTTATATGTATTATTATAAAGAACCAAACAAGGTCTCACTTTAAAATATTCCCTTCCTATTCTTGCCTCAATTTGTGGGTTTTTGGAAGTTCAAGATTTTCAAGTGAAAAGTATTTACATGTGATGCAACAGTCAAGAGGGTAAAAGCATTTGTAAAAGCAAAGCATATTATTCTCATTAAAGCACAGAACCTCTGGTTAAGTAATAAATAATCTGTTCCCAACTTTGTTTTTATTTATTATGCAAGTAAAGGAAAAATGACATTTTCCAGAAGCCCTAGAGTAAGGAACAACATATCTAGTACGTGAATTCATAAAAACTGGGCTTTAGTCTGCTTGAGTCCTCAAAAACCTGATGCCATGGATTTTTAACTAAAAATTTTTTTTAAAGGGGGACAAAATGGTACTTGCTACCCCTTGTCTCATGACCAACACAAGTCAGCTTATCATAGCCAAGGTTTTACTCCCTCTCTTCCATCCTCACATTCCAGCTAAAAAATATGATAAAAACATGCTGTTCCTCCAAATACTAAATTCAACCCACAGTCAGTTTTTTTAATTCTAGTAAAGAGTATTTTGCATCTTGACACATGTAATCCAGCAGACAAAGTCTCTCAACAGGTATGTTGATCAGAATAGATCTTTCTGTTGATCACTTTAGGATATGATAAACTACAGCCACTTCAGAACTGTCCACTAAGTCTTTAATAAAAGCCCAGTTTTGTACTGACACAGCTGCACAGAGAGCTTCCTGAACAGCTTTAAAATGTGAAGATCTCTAAAGTATTTTTAAAGTCTCATAAACAGACTTACATGCTATTAAAAGAAGTCAGTAATTCCCAGTATAGAGTATATATAAAGTATTTCCTTAGCATTGTCTTTCGTGTGCCTGAGCACCAAGCCTTAATGTATCCTTCCACATAGTATTCTTTTCTTGTTGTACAGACATTGTAAAATGACCCACTTCTTCTGACCATGACGAAAAGGTGACTACTTCAATTATCAGATGCTTAGGATTTCCCTAGCCACCCAAGCACGCACTGCCATCATTTTAATCCAGACACATGTAACAATATTACCTTACGCAAATGTTCACTTTCTAGAAGCAGCAGACGTGTTCACACAACAGACTTCTCCAAATTTATACACACACACACACACACAACGTGCTCTCAAGCAACCACCCCACCAGAACAGCTGACAAGATGGTCCCAGAAACGCTGTCTCTTTGCCATTTTACACTTTGAAATGTACGCGCTGAAGTAAACGCTTCGTTCACTGGAAAAACAGAAAACAGTTGTTCTAATTAACTCAGTACCTTAGAAATCTGTTCACTAGCAACAAAACAGAATAAAATTAGCTCTTCACCCACGATCAGGCAGTGAAAAAAAGCTTTATTTAAAAGCCAGGTATATTGTTCCAGCTAAGTGCAAGCCAAAGACTTCAAGTGACATTTACTTTGGCAACCTCACACAAATCAAGATCACCCATTCTGCTTTCAAAAAGGGATTTTGGATTGACCACATTAATGGGACAATGTTCATTCCAAGTATGCCAGTTCACACAAATCTGGTTTTCAATAGAAAAAGTCACAGACTAAGACTATTTCAATTCCCCTTGGAAGAAAACAAGATTTTTGTGAAAGTTGGCAGCATCCCTTGCCTTTTCTTCAATTAAGAGAACAAAGTCGATGCAGGAGAGGTGGAACTCGCTATTCAAGAAATACCATGAGAGCACAGAACAAACTGTGTTTTGCAAGGATCTGTAATTGCATGGACACAACAACCTTTTCTAACCAAAGCACAATGAAATGGGCAAAGCTGCAAATAAAAGGCAAGGGTGTCTGAATGCTGTTCAGAGAAGACATGATAGAACTAAGAAGCTCTCAATTGCCCCAGCCCAGAGACAAAAAGGGGGAAGGTTATATACAGAGTGTACAGAAAACGGCTGTTAAAGAGGAAAAACAACAAATAGCAGTATTGCCCAGAAGAAAGGAGCGAGCAAGGCAGCACCTTTGCCTTTCCATTACTCCCCTGAAACAGAGCCCAGCCAGCTCCAGCTCACACCACACTGGCACTCTGAAATTCCCCTGGAACTGGGCTTTCCAAGCCCAAAATGCTCTGTGCTGCATTTCTGAGGAGCTGTTCCACCATCGATCACAACTCTGAATCTCAGGATTAGAAACATTTCAAAGGCACTTGGGTTAAATCTCCCTATCCTCTCCTATTTAAAAATCAGCCCTAATCACTACTTACACACAGTAAGCTTTGGTAATCTTCATGCAAAAGTATTTGGGTGTTAATTCCTGGGGCAGGTAATAGGGATGGATGTTCTTTCCGTAACTAGAGAATTTTCCTTGAGCTAATTGAAAACAGGCGTATTTTGAGAAACACATTCTACTGCCAATAGTCTTGCAGGGAGGCAATGCAAGAATGATTTATGAGCTGTGAATATCACGTAAATCTGTCTTCAAGTAAAAGGTTCATCTCTGCATAGAGTAACTTTAAGTACTCAATTATCAACACTCTTAATTTTACATATTTCCTAACAAAGCAAAAAAACCCACTGTATACCCCAGCCCTTTCTGGGAGGTTGTCACATACCAAGTGAATGGGTATCATTTATATCTAAATGCAGCCAGAAAACCAAGGCTCAATTAAAACATTCTTAAATTAGATTATTTCATGTTTTTTCCAAGTCTTTTACCATCCCATTTTCACATTACTTTAGTATTCAGCACTTACTTTGTGGCCCAAGGGGAAGGCAATAGTTAGTCAATCTCCTGGAATCTAAAAGACCTTTTTCATCTGCAACAGTTGCTGTATACCTCCCCTTTTTACTGCCTTTTCCAGCAAGCCTTTTTAAATTCATTTTAATTTGAGGCCTGCATATGACAGAGACAAGAAAAAAATTTGTTCTAGGAAATATTCAATAAATGTCAAACACTTGAGCAACTATTCCGATTCTTGTTGGAATTACATTCCCCAAACTACTTCTGAGGCACGCACAGTTTTCTTTTGTTTACCATTTAGAAGACACCACTCTTGACCATCTGGATCTCTCAGGTATCTTGTGTCTATCACAACTTTAATTCAAGTAAAGCTGAAGCAGATACTCACTGTCTCCTAGCCAGATGCAAGCCCTGACCACACTGAACACAGCAGATGTCTATTTGTATTGCAGCAGGCAAGTCTGCATATATCAATGGCCGAAAATGCATTCAATGATAAAATATATTTTTTTTTCTAACGAAAAACCACACTAAATACTTTAGTAATCATATTAAAGTATTTCATTTAAAAGAAAAGTTTCGGAATTTGGCGACCATTGAGTTGGTTGGACAGTGCTGCCCGTGAAAAAAACCTGGGTTTGCAAGTTCATTTTCCCAGTCTGTGCCTAGTGGAAAGTACAGTTTAGTTTCTCAAGGTACAAAACATGCCTAAATCCTCCACCAGCACCTCCAAGAGATTTAGGAAAGGAGTGGTGCTGATTAGCCCTGAAGTCAAATCAGAAAACAGGAACACAAGAGCAAGAAAAGCAGCAGTATTAGCAAGTCGGTGGGGGGGGGAAAGTCTGTTTTTGTAAATGATGAGTTTTGCATGTCCATTTTAACGCAGCAACAGTGGACTGTGCTGATGAATGTGACATTGTACTCAACACAGTAGAAGATTACAAACTGCTTTCACTGAGGGTCTTTGGGAGTTGTGCCTTAATTCGGCAGTAATTCAAGCAGGACGAAGATGAGGCACAGCTGAATGCAGCCACAAGCGAACTACAGAGGCTCCACACGCTACTGCTATCACTTCTTCTCATGTCATTTGTAAAAAGACTGCTTTATTTACTTCTGCTGTAAACAAAGGTTTGACCCCTGGCATCGTATCTGGCTGGAGAGGAGCATTAACAAAGCTCTGAATGCTCTCCAAGACAATGGCTCTTGATTTCAGCCCTCTCCATTCAGCAAACATTCAAAAATGATGCTTAAAGCACTTTGGAGCTTGACAAAAATTAGAATTTGCATCCAAGGGTCAAATTTCAGGAATCTCAGTACAAAACTCTGGTATTTGATAATTAAAAGCCACATGTGTATGCATGCGCATAAATATGGATGGCTCTAGGCAGAAAAGGATGGATCTGCTTTTGAAATGCTGATCCTTCAGGACTCGATTTCAAAACGGTTTTGGTTTTTTTCCCCAAAGCAGTTAAAACAGCTAATTTGTAATTACATGCTCGCTTGCAGTTTGATAGTGGTGAGAAGTTAGACTCACCAGAGACTCAGTCTGAGAAGAGGTCAATCCACGGAGCAGGTACAGCACAGGGAGCAGCTCAGCAGCTCTCACCACATTAATAGCAATATACACTTCAGAACTGTAATTGCTATCCAAAACCTATCAATTTTGTAAGGATTCTTACAAATCCATAATTACAGAAAGGCAAATCCTCATCATAAAGTGGTGAAAACTATAGGCACGCAGTCCTAGAGGGAGCACTTTCAGCAGCTTGGCTCGTTAGCAAAGTATTTTTGCATTAAACGCCAATATCAAAGGCAAATGTTAATGCAATACCACAGAGCCACACTGAAAACTGCATTACAGCAGTGAAGACGTCCCTGCTTAATTTGCTCCACTATCCCTGCGCAATGGAATGCAACTGGAGCCCAGCGATGGCATTTTGCATTGTTTGTCAGATATCAAGCACAGCTCATTATGGAATCCTATTCTACAAAACCCACACCATCTGTGCCATCCAACGCTTACGAATGTTGGGCGCCAACCTTACCACAATGATCAGGAAGAGAATCCATTTATTCTTCTACCATCCAGTTGCCTTAATACAAAATGACTGGAAACCTCAACAGTACGTGCTGCTGCTTTTTCTTCTCAAACTTGGCATTTCTTTAGCAAAGCTTCATTGCAAAAGGAAGAAAGCAAACCACCTCAGATGTTTTGCTGGACAAGGAATATGGTTACGAACAAAGGTTAAAACTGAAAACTTGAAACTGCTTAGCAGAGGTGTGGCTGCTGAAACCTGACATAGTTGCGTCACCAAGATTTTACTTTGGCAAACACGGCTTCCTGAATTCAAACAAATCATAGACAGAACTATCTTTTGTTCCAGCAATAAGCAATTATTGCACAGACATGCTTTCAAGGTCACTAGCGGGAAGAGCAAACTACACCAGGATGTGTCAGTCATAAGCAATGTTTTAAAAAAGTTAACACCAAGCAATACATATTTAAAGCCTTTACACTTAGCAGGATACAAACTGCTTACTTCCTTCCAACTGGCCACAAATAAACATGCACAAAAATACCCCTAAAAAAAGCAATTAATATTTCATAGGTTTATATTCTTCTTTATTACACCTAATTTCTAACATTCTTTACAACCAAAACTAATTTTATTACTTTGGCAAACTAAAACAAAATTAAATGTTTTATTTTAATGACTTTGGTAGAAGAAAATGTTGCCTTGAAAACCATTTTAAGAAGAGAAAGACGCAAAACAGTTCGTTTTCTTCAGAACTCTATTGCCAAAGCATATTTTCAAAAGAAGCATTTTTGTATTTGTTAATGTAAGGCTATATAAGCTGTACCAATATTCTTAAAAACACAACAGCACTCTAATCACAAGCATTGTTGTATTTATGTTAGTAAAAACATTTACTTTTTAAAAAGGTAAAGTCAAAAGTTTCAACAATTCCTAAAAATGTCGCTTATTCTTTTCAGGAGGGCAATACATGCATTCAGATTACCACTGACAAAAACAGGCATGAAGAACAAAACCACAACAAAAAGCCAGTTTCAAAAGCATGGCAGACAAGAGTATAAAGAAAATAAACATAAGTGCTCTAGAAGAGATAGAGCACCCTTCTTAAGGATGGTAAAACAACTTCTGTTAAGACTGAGGAGGAAGATCATCCCACATTTGTCTGGCAGGGAGGTTTTACACCCTTCTTGAAATAGGCTCATGATGCCTGAAGTCAAATAAAAGACATTGGACCATACAGAAAACAGCATGTTCTCATACTGAAGGTAACTATTACCATGGGCATTCCCACGTCATTGTTAAAAACAGCAGTTTCTTTTAACTCACCTGTGTTTTCATCCTTCAGTTATGATAAACTGAATACTGCCAGCTGAATACTAAGTGATAATGAACAAAATTATGTGATTGCTGGGGGGCTTTTTGCCTTTGACAAATGTATGAGTTGTCACATCTGATGCGTTGACAGACGTAACTGTATTTCAGGATGTACAGCTATACATCAACTCTACTGTGCTTCAGACTACACACCACTACCCAAACACTACAAGAGCATTTTTTGTGAGACACTGTTCACCTGTGATTACTCTACTTAAAAATGCTTTCAAAGCACCTAATACGGGAAAATCATTATTGAATCTCTCACCGAGTGCATAGAGCAGAAGAAAACATCTTGACCTGTTAGATTTACTGCCTTCAGTGAACACATTCTCTCTCAATGCCCACACACACATGAACAATGATTAACTCCCGTAATTCAATGCAAACAGCAATAAAAGACAGGTTTCTTGCCCCAAGCAGAAAAGTCCAAGTTACAGCACCTTCCTTTCGCAAGCCTCAGAAATATGTATTGAGATAACACTTTGACATGAGGCCTCCTCTTGCCCCAAGTACTTTACATCCATGACATACAGACTTTGAAGTGTGGGGTTTCTACTTGAACACATCTGCACAAGCAATTCACACATCAAGGATTTACACATACCCCTCTAGGTAAAAAAACATAGCTAATCCACTATAAAGGCAATAGGCATGTAAACTGCTTTGCAGGTGTGCTTGGTAACACACAGTGAATGAGAGAAGAATACTCGTTAAGTGCATTATAAAGCTTAAAGCCTCTCTGAAAAAGTATTTCATTGCATTTGATGCTTACTAATAAAAACTGTCAAACATTAAAAAAAAGGTTTATTTTATAATCACCAACTATGGAGCTCCCTGTGCCAGAGGAGAGAGACATGACCACCAGCCACCATCTGCACTAGATTAGATGGAAATCTCAAGGAGTGACAAGATCCAACATGCCCACCCTGATTTCAACTAATATACCTTTCTCTTTAATAAGAGAAGAAATAAGTCAATTGTTATATTTGACAACTTCAGGACTGACTCTGTTACACCAGACTGTGCTCAGCCCTCAGATTTTTATTTGCATATTTGAGATGGAAATCCACATGCTATGGGATACATCCCAGTTCCTTAGAAGTTTTTTCCTGAGTGACAGGAGTGACTGCAAAGCAGACAGAATTAGGCAGTTGAAAGCGTTGTGGCTCCAACAGTCCCTAGTGTTTGGAAGCATTCGACCTGCTAAGGCAGTTCAGTTTCCAGCCAGAGCAATTCCTCCTTAATTCTGTTTATATTCACAGAGATAATGGCCCACACCATTATCCATTGATGCTACAGCCTCATACCACCTTCTTAAACAGAGAGAAGATACTTGTATGTTCATAAGACAAATAGTCCCTAATGATTTTCCCAAGCAGAAGTCAAACGATACAAATCAAAGCATTTGATTTGGGGGTTTTGTTTGTTTGTTGTAGGTGGGAGGGTTTGTTATTTTTGTTGGTTGTTTCTTTAGAAGGAAGTAAACACCTCCCATCACCCCTGACACACACTGTGGTCTCAGGTTGCCCATGTGATAGGGCTGGACTAGAAAAACATTCAGCCTGGTGAGACTACTGGTGAATCTATCAGAAAAGGGAATGCATTTGCTTCTCCATTTATGTTGATAACACATTCAGACATACTTCATTCTAGAGGGGGGTGAGGGGGAGAATCACAAAAACTAAAAACCACATCTCTGAAACTGGCTGATGCCCAAAATCATGATAATTCTCCACTTTTCTAAAAATTAAATGTTGTTTACTGTGACGCCTCCTACTTGCTCCTCACAAAAATGTCCAGATCATCTGAATTCTCAGAAGAGTTCTCGGCTTCAGTGGCCTCTGAAAGAGATGTGTTGTTCAATGTAAACACTGATTCTGTGAGAACAAGGATAAGGAAAAAAGAGTGGGTGGGAGTATTTCCTTTTCCTTGGATTTAGTTTCGCTGAGTGTTCATTGTTCACAGGAGATGTTCTACCTTTCCATTGTCTCATACATTTTCCCCACCCCTTTTTTTTTTTTTGATCCCTTGGAGACAAGCACTAAGATAAAGTATTCTTTTTTCTTTCATGTACTTAAAATTTGGTTGCCTAATTCTGGATTTAGAATCTACATCAAGGTCCTCTTTTATCTGTAAACTCATGTTTGTCCGGCCTCCTTCCTTCACGAGACAGTAGTTAAGCCTCTGTATATCCTCTTAGTCCAATATGCTGTCTTGTCTCCTTGTCACTCACTCATGCTGCTCATCAGGTTACTCTGTATTTTCTCATAAACTTGTCTAGTTTTAGCCAAATAACTAACTGTTCTTTTTCGTTTTTGTCCTTTCACCATGTGGCTCACACTGAGAGCAAAATGCACATTTGGAACAGAACAATCTCGTCATCCCCAAACTCTACCAGAATTCCTCGGCATATTCAACTGGTCATGACACTTTGCTGTGTTTTAATGCACCAGCTTGAGTATCATTTAACTCAACATTCTAAAGTCTGACAGTGATCTCTTCTTATTGCCAAAAAAAAGAAAAACCCCAACCAAACTAACAAAAACCCACCTCAGAATCATAGTACTTGTCACCACAGCCCCACATAATTTTCTCCTTTAACTATCTATTGGAGGAGGAACTACTTCACTTACTTCCTATTTTTCTGGGGCGACACAAGTAGACCATCTGCTTCACAGACTTATCACCCTTCTGATTTCGTTCCCAAGCATTTGCCTGATGTATTTTATGGCTTTCTGTATTGGTTTCGCTAGGGCTGAATTCCCCTTTTCTGAAGGGCCTCTGTTGACTCAACCTTGGTGTACAGCTCTGTCTTCCTGCTTCCCTTTTGTCTTTCTTTTCCCCCCTCCAGACATATGTATCCTTTCTGAGACAGGATGTTACTTAAACTTTTACAACCTAAATTTAATTATTCAAGATTCTTTGCTTCCCGAGTCAAACTATTGATGGCACACTTCTGTCTGAAAATGTAGGCAGGCAGGAATTAAGCTCCTTCCTCCACAAAGTCACTGGGCTTGTTTGGGCAGGGCATTAGCTATCAGCTCAGGGTGGTCACTTCAGCAGTACTCTTTTATCCTACATTTAGGAAAATATCTAGAAAAAAACCTCTCATATGCAAAAAAGACAAATATCATGGCTTAGTTTCCTCTATCACAAAGATTTTAAGAACATTTTTGACTCAGAGCTAATCTGCTTTTACTTTAAATAAGGGATGGAAGATAGAAGAGGAAAATTTATCTAAATTTTTTTTTTTCATCACACCTGGCATGTCTAACTAACTACAACTGACGTAGCAGAACTCTCTCAATCCCAATCAGCTGCCTCTGTAGTTACTGCATACGAAAAGCAGGCATTCAGAAACACAGGAACCTGTTAAAGCAGGTTGTGCAGTTCAGCTCATCTTTCCAGATAAGCATGTACTGCTGAAATTCCCTAAATACCTCTTAATGCAGGACTGTATACAACTCTTCTTATACTGGCAAAAAAATACTCCTCCTTCATACTCGGTGTGGTAAGAAAGACAGAGTAGCAGAAAACAAAAAAGAAAAAACATCATACCAAATTAAGAGAGCTAAAATTCTATGGCTATCCAGAATTAAGCATGAGAAAAGGTTCCACTTACCATAAACAACAACAAAAAAAATCCTCAAACTCTAAGGTACACAACTCTAATTATACCTCTGGTACTTTATGTTTCAGTAACTAGTTAAGGCTGGGAACATTCATTGTGTAGATAAAGGTTATTTGTTCATTTATTTTCAAAAGACACTGCACTATACGTTAAAATATAGAGGTACAGAGCAACAGGCTCATGATTAAGCCCCTTGTAATATAATTTGAAGTACAATTCAAACAACAAAAAAAATTAAATCAACATGAATCAACATTTGATTAATCCTAGATTAGTAAAGTCCATCAGAATATCAACAGCCAATTAGATACAGTATCATTTCCACTCCGCACATATATATGGTTTTGGTTTTAATACAGTTTAACAGAGTACTAATTGTAATTTCAGGCTCCTGAAATTACATGGCAATATCTGGACACCTTTAATTATTTTGAGACAAAAATCAATTTTGCACTTTTAAATCTATTCTGTGAACTACACTCAAGTTCCAATTTTGACTCAAATAAGAAAAATAATTATCATGAAATACCCTAAATTCATTATCTAAATTCACTTTGGTAGATGTGCCAGACTTACAAAAGCTCAAACAGAAGTGTCAGCTCTCCATGTAAGTTTTGAAAGCATATACACATCTTCATTAAAACAAACAACTAAAAACCCCAAAACCAAAAAACACAAACAAACAAAACCAAACCAGAAAAAAAATTAACCTTATTCTGAATTAGTTTCTTTTTAATATTTTAGAGGGTGAAGACTCGTGTTTCATGCCTACCTATTCCCTGATTCCAAGACAGAATAAACCACCAGGTGCAACTATGCCTCTTCTGTAGTATTATAATAATACTCTAAAACATTTCACTCAGCTGCTTCTTTTTTCTCTTCCAAGTTAAATGCAATCCTGTTTATTCAAGCACACCTATTATAAAATCCAGTACCTTCCCAACAAAGTAATGTCCAATACAATCCACCACCACTATCTACTGATGCTTTTTAAAGTAATCCTACTCTGCAATGTGTTTGCAGTGCATTTCCAACAGCTGGGTCACCCAAGTCAGAGGACTTCAGATACTTGTACGCATTTCTAATTCCACTGTTGTCATCCCAAGAAATGCCAGAGGAGGATCACAGCAATACGGACTGGACAGACAAATGGACACGGTGACTTCACAGATAAGGTTTAGAGCCAAGCAAACTTGTGTGTGCACATGACTATGTTAACAGATAGGCATTACACTTCCATTGCTTTCTCTTCTTAATGATGCCATCACTTTTACTTTACACCTAAAAAAATAACCCCAAGCGAAAAGCAGAGCAGAAAATAAATACAAGTCTCAAACACTGGGGCTGACAGTTCATTTATGGAAGTTATACTTTCATCTCACATCTCCAAGCTAAGCTTTAAACGTTTAGGTCAATAGCTACTTAGCCTACTGGAACAACCATTTATGTTCTCTTTTTAAATATTAACTATATTGAGGCAAAACACAAAACTCACCAAAGCAGAGAACAAAAATATTATTCTACAACTGAACCTGAAGAGAAAAGAGGAATGCATAGTTATTTTTAAGCACCTCTGTGGAAGTTGCACAAGATATCACATACTACAATTAGTCAACTTACGAGCAAGTACAAGCAGTAATGTGTAATTAGTATTTGAGGAAGGATGCATTTATTGCTGATTCTCCAAGAGCTAAAATCAAGAGATTGTCTCTAGAACACAGAATTAAAGAGACTTATGATTTCAGATTAGTCCTGTAACAGTAAGCTAAAATAAAAAACATCTCAGTGAGTCTTTCCATGAAATGGGCTCATTTTGCTCTACTGCCAATATAAAAAATATTAGATGCTGTATTTCAGAATTGACCCAAACATCTAGTACAACAATCCGTTCAACTTGGGAAAGTTTACAATAACACCTTTTTTACAAGTTCTCTCCTCCCTAAACAGTGTCACAGTGATCTCTCCCCCACCCTATACCAAATTCCTTAACTTTTTTTTTTTGTCCTGCCCTATAAACAGGTAATAAGACTGGTTCATTTCCAAAGTAAGCAATACAATAGGCTTTGACTTTCCAAAACGCCAAAATGTCTATATGTGATTTCAATTCTACAAAAAAATCCAAAGAAACAACAAAAAAAAAGGCATCAATGCACACCCATTCAAAAAAAAACCATTTCATGACACATTTGTTCTCCAATTCTCTTCCCTGGGAAACAAAGAAACCCAAGAAAGTGCATGGGCACCTAAACAACCTTTTCAGAAAGCACTTGTTTAATTAGACCAGCACTCATGCCAAATCAATGAAATTCAAAGTACTATATTTTAGTTAAAGCTAATGCTACCTCTTCTCTTGCCCATAAACAATCCTAATTCCTCCCGAATTGGGACCAATGCATAAAAATGGATGAGTTATTTTATAAGCCGAATGGAGAACCCAGCTTTCCCCATATGAATTATTTCTGTGTCCATACATGGCAGGGTGTGTGTGTGTTGCTCAAGGAAGTTAAACTTGTCAATAGTCTTTAGAGAATCAGCTGAAGGAGACATGTTCTTGCACAATACATTATTTTAAGCTTGCTGAAAGCTGATGCAATACACAAAATGCACATCTTCCTTTCTTATTTTTAGCATGGGGATCCAACCACTGCCCCACACTACACCAAGGGAATAATAAAATAATCTTCTAGTAAGGAAGAATTCTGCATGCCTACTAGACAGGATAATTACCACTGCCCGTACAGTACATGCTAATTGTACTTGGCTACAGATGATTAAACAAACACACTCAGAGGCTCTCCATCTGACTTTCAAGCCACATACAGAGAAATTCACATCTTATAAATATTTAACTGGAGGTAAAAATGGTAAGGCTTATCACAGCTGTCACAGCTTCATGCAACCAAATCAATTAACAATAGAAATCCTTAAGACAATACAGATAAGGGAAGCTTGTGATTACTCACAAAAACCTAACTGGAACAGACTGCAACGCAATTTCCCAGCTCCTGGAGCAAGTGTCCGCATGATCTCACCAAATCCCGCCAACAAAGAGGAAAGAGCTGCTAGTCCCTGCCAGGAGCTTGTTTTAAGTACCTGCTTGCACCTGGGGAAACAAAAAAATGCAGCAGCCAAGCCAGAGGAGCAGAGGGATGGAGTGGAGCAAGAGATGGTGGTGGAGAAAAGGTCAGCGCATCACAGAAGGAGATTTCCAGCTCTTCAGTTCTGATGCTACAAAGTTTTACTTGCAGTCTGAACTTTATTTATATGTAGTCACACATACTGCAGCTCAAACTTCAGTCAGCACTTTCAATCTGCAAGGGCAAAAAACGTGGAGGAAAGAAGTGGGAACTTGTGCATTTCTCTTTTGCTTTGTGGTAAAAGTGACTGAAATGTCAATTGGATGAATCTTGGGGACTAATCATACAGAAGTCAGTGAACAGCTTTCTTAAACTGCCTTTAATTTCAGCTCCAACCTTGTTTTGAATTCCATTTATTCTTTCATTGTAACTCTAGCTATGCGCTCATTACTTCTGACAGTTTCTGAATACCCCTTGATGTCATCCACAGAAACAAAGAAAACAATATTTTTCTATTTAGTACTTTCTGCCCCTGCAGAAATGAAGTTTCTTCTTCATGTTCTACTACGATGTGCACTGAAAGTAAAATGCAATGCTGTTATGGACTGAGCACCAGCCTCAGACCTGCTCCATCCACACAACAGAAAACCCTAAAAGCTCCTGCATTACAGAACTGGCTTAAGGCAACACATTTAAGACTCAGTGTCCTGTGAGACACTAAGGCATTTTTGGAGGACCACAATAAAAGCTTCTCATAATTATCTTTCTCAAAATTGCTACTAAGATTTAAACCTAGGGAAATGGAAAAAAAAAAGTACCATATTCATACGGTGTTGTTTACTGCAGTGGGGGAAAAATATCAAAAGAAGACTAGCGAAAGGGCAAAACTTTAACATTATTATTTGATAACATGCTCTACACAGTATCACATCCACAAGTTACAGATATATTTTCACATATAAATTGAGTTTTTATTAAAAAGCTCTATTTAGCATGAATGGGATTCTGTCAATAAAAACAACAAAGCTCTCAAGCTAACAGTGCCATCTTAACTACATTTCTGTCTTAAAAAATAAATATATAAAACCTCAAGGGCAATACAATAAAGTTTCTTCCTCTGGAATTTCTTCCAAAGCTGTGTACTGAAAAATTGCATTTTGGATCTCACTGCCACCACTGGATCATGCAGCTGAACTGCTTTGTCCGTACTCAACCCCACTAACTCCATCTAATAAACTTGCAGATCAGGATCAGATTTTTATCACAAGCTTTTTGTGCTTATTTCTAGAAGCACAAAAGACAAATTAACCAAAAGCTCAGTTCCAGTGTTCCCCACACTAATGCAGCTGCACAGTAACGACCAGATTACTAGTACTTATTAGAATAGCGATTATATTCTCCAAAATTAGTTTGATTTTTAAATTTCAATCGGACTGACAGACCAAGATGTTTGAAATGCCTTTATAGCTGCAAATCAAAGGTTGTACCCAGGGACACACATCCTTGATGAACAACAGAACTGAGTAAAAGCTAGTGGTTTTCTCCAAATTGAAGTTACCAACTTGGGTCAGAAACTCGAAGATTGCACATGATCTTGACTAGGTCACCACAAAGACCAAGACCTCCAGTGATTACATACAGTGAAAACAGAACACATCATTTCTCCCTGCGGCACCATAAGGGAAATTCCCAACTGCTCATGGACTTTTCCCCTTCAAAACCCTGCCCCAATTTTCCCCAACACCAAAGTCCTCTCTCACTGAAACAGCAGTTTAAAGTGGACTTGCAGCTCCTTCCAGCACATACACCTTGCTGCTCAATTCCATATTCAACTACAGCAAGACATGTTTCAGGCAACATGTACAGAGGGGAAAAAAAAAAAAAAAAAACACAAAAAACCAAACCTAAAAAAGAAAAATAACAAAACACAACAAACCCCACCCCACATCGCTGTCAACGATGAAAAAAAATTTTAAAAAGATATCACACATCTTGCTTTAGGTTAAACTCGGCTGCAAGTTGACAGCTGTCACTTTTTCCCTGTATTTGACAGCAGATTATTTTCAGAAGGGTGACTATTCCTCAAGGTATGGTGAGCAGGATTCAACTCAAAACTGAAGGTGTTCTCTTTACTGTAAGTACTCCTGCTGGTATCAATCTATATGTCCAGCACCTTAAACAATAGATCATTATTTTATTCTGTGCTTCCAGCAAACACTTGAGTGTTTAAGAATAAAAGGTCAATGCATCTCCATTTATCTTTATATTCCTTTACATTTGACAAGTCAATATCTCTAGTACCATGCACAGCTGTATAAATTCATATCTGGAATTTTTTCCACATTCATTCCAATAATTCTTAGGTTTTTGTTTTGCTTAAAAAAAAAAAAAGCTATTTGGAAAGAAAGTGTTGCACAGCTTTATATAACATTCAAATACATTGTATCAACACTTAGGACAAAAACAATCCTACGTAAATTTTCAAGAACCATCTTTTGCTCATTTCCAGAGCACTAGTTCTGATCTCTGCCACCAAATTTTCTTTTGCAGGTGACATTCTGACCATTATTTGCTCATACAAGTCAGTTAAGACATACTGAAAATGTATGTTCATTCATCAAGGTGCCTCACACAAGATATTTTTCTTTCCACAGATTTTATGGAACGTAAATCATCTACCAAACCCTTGTCTACTAGAGAAGTCAACACACTCGTGTGTCTTTTGACAGTCAAAGCTGTTTGGCTTAATTAAAAGGCATGCAAAGGTACCTTTGGTTGTGCAAACTTTTTCAAGTTCAAATCAAACAGGCAAAGGAAAGAACATGTAAGTAATAATGGAGTGAGATTAGCAAAATTAATGCAGTAAGGCACAATGTAAGATTCACCTGACTAATGCCCAGCTGTGTGCATATACTTTAAACACAACATACCTGTTTTAACACAGGCCTGCCAATGCAGCAGATCATGGTGGGCACTGGGTGAGCTCGACAAGGAGGGGAAGGGGATGCAGAGGGAGGTGTCAAGAAGAGCAGGAAAAGAGATCTGAAATCCATGCAATAAACACGACACAGGACTATCATACTAATCCTCCCTTAAGACAGGAGTGTTGGACTGAAGCATTCCAGCATTAAGCTGCTGTGCAATACTGGAAACCCTGCCTCTGCCCAGACAGTGTTCTCCCGTATCTGCAACTCCATTCCTCACATTCACATGGTGGGAAAATTCCCCACAGAGCTCACAGGCATCAGTTGTTCCTGGGCTGGAAACATGCCCTCTCATCCCCATTTTCTCCCTAGCAAGTTCATAGCTTCATGGTGTTCAGCTGTGACTTCCCAACACTCACTCAAGTTGTCTCACTGTCCTGTAAAACAGGACAGTCAAACCCCATCTCAGTCAAACCCTGGCTTGGATGAGCCCAAGTTTCAGGACAGTTGTGCTTATAGACCTTGGGGTTATCCAAGCCAAATACAAGCTTGTTTTCAGAGGAAGAATAATTTACAAAACAAATTCTGAAAAACAAACAATAATTTGCCATCATATCCAGAAAAGAGTCTCACAAACCTTAAAGAAAAAAAAAAGAAAAAAAGAAAGAAGTCATGCATTTAACAACTTTAAAACTTCAGTGACTTTAAAGCAAAAATTATCTAAAAATAGTTCTGACATGCTGAACTCTCCTGATACTTTGTGGTTTTCCTGCCATGCATTCTCCTTAAAACCCCTCTTCCTCAACTGCTTTTCCTACAAAAGGTCTCCACACACAACCAGCACAATAAAGCTTAAACAACGTAAATTAGCACCAAAAAAATTAACTCAAACCAGTTGCAATTCTCCCTTTAGCATCTTTTCAGGTCGAATCACTTTGATTGAGCCACTTTCACAAATCTAGACTGGTTGAAAACAAACAAACAAAAAGATTCCTCTGCTGGACTGTCAGCTTTCCACAAACAATTCCCAATTCCTTCTTAAACACGATGCATTTTCAGAAGTCTACAATATTAACCATTTCCATTCCAGTGTTAAGCTTTCCACTATTCTGTTTAATAAATCTGCATTGCACAAATGTAAGGATTGGGTGACAGATGAAGATATGTGATTATTTTTAGAAGTGGGATGAAAAACTAGCTGGGTCACCAGGCTTCAAATGCAGAGGTTGTGGTCTAATGGTCCTGCTGGCAGCTGATCTCAAGTGGTGTCCCTCATGGGTCAGTACCCAGGTCAATACTGCTTCATCTGGTCAATGGGATGGACACACCCTCATCCTATTTAAGAGTAATCAATACGCCACTCCCAATGTAGTTTGAGGGAAAAATTCAGGTCACATTAAATAAATAACTTTTGGGTTGCGTCATCCCCCTGCAGGTATTTAAATGCCATGTAGATGTAGCACTTAGAGTCATGGTTTAGTGGTGGACCAGGCAGTGCTGGATCAATGATGGGACTCAATCTCAGAGGTCTTTTCCAACCTACACAACTCTACGAATCTATGACCTCAACCTCGGGGAGGAAGGAAATGATGGGGTATAGGGCTGCTGCTCCCCAGCATCAGGACAAACTGGAAGACTGGTTTGACAGAAGTCTCACAATATTCAGCAAAGACAAACACAGAGTCTTGCAGCAGTGTAGGAAAATCCCACACAGCAGTGCAGGCTGAGATGACCAGCACAAAGAAGTTGAAGATCCAGGTGAATGAACTGAGAGGGGTCAGCAGGGGACCCTTGCAGCAGCCAGGGCTGCCCACACACTGGGCTGTCTGAGCAGAATTGCAGCCAACATGTTGGCAGGAATGATTATTTCTGTCTGGGTGGCAGCTAGACACATGTCCAGTTTGGAATCTCCCAATAGAGAGGGAGATTGACTGGAGAGAGTCAATGGTACAGCTCTTCACTACAGTGGGGAGCAAGAACTACAGAAAAAAGGTGCATCAAACGCTATTCAGAGGTGCAAAGGGAAGCGGCAACAAAGGAAACTCCAACTCAGCCACCTGTTTTAGCTTTTAAATACCCTCAAACCATTTTTTTTTTCCTTTGTACCCTGAGTTGTAGCCTTTCCTTTCTTGCAGATATTCAAAACCCAATTGGAGCAAGACCCCAAGTAACACTATCTGTCTTTGAAGCCACCACTGCTGGAGCTCGAGGGTATTGGACCAGACGACCTCCAGTGGTTCCAACCTACATTTTTCAGTGATTCTATGATCTATTCTAGGACAGTATGCATGGTATAGGATTACAAATGTAATATACCAGCAAGCCAAATGCACTGCCAGCCAAAATGCAAGAATAGAAGATACTACTCTACAGTCTTTTGACATACCCGTGTCAGCAGATGCTCCAAAATGCTGGGTCAAAACTCCCAGGGAAAGGGCAAGGGGAAGAAAAGAAATCCAGAAACGCAAACACACAGTAGCTTTGACATATCTGTACTTAAGGACTTCTACCTTAAATATGGCAGATCATACCTTTCTGCGGCTCACCTTTGAGCAACAACACAGGTAGTACAGATGCTGGTAGTACCAATCTGGCTTGAAGGGGAAAAAACATCTGGGACAAAAGATAAGTGTTTTGAACTGGAAATTTTTAGATTTGGTTGGAAATTTTAGATGCTGGTTTACCGCCACTAGAACCTAGTCTGAAGTCACAATTCAATGACTGATTTATTGATGTGTTTAAGCAAATCCTGATGTCACTTATTAAATACATATGTATCACTCATTTTGTCTCAGTCAGAGGTACTTCACTGCAGGACATCTTGAGGAAAACTTGGGGAAGAAATTTGTTTGTTTAAATAGAAGCATCTGATAGCCAGCCAAAGTCACAATGAAAAGTCTGTAACAAATACCCCAGGGGAAACAGATTTTCTGTAACACAGCTGATACAACAAACTTTCCTCCAATATAAATGTGGCACTGGTGTCTTGCAGAGCCAGTATGACTGTGTTTGGGAATTGAGACCACTGGACATGCTGGGCCAGAAATTCAGCTGATGTTAACCAACAGAATCCCATCAAGGAGAAGAGATCTGACCTGCTGTGCTTTTGTTGCATGTGTTGAGAAAACTTCAGTAAAGTCTGTTGTGATAACTCTGGTTTGTGTTGATGGACAGTCCTCACAACAGAGAGCCTGTTAAGAACAGGGTAAGGGATCAGTCATTTCACTATCTGATAGTTTAAACAGGGACTGGACAGAACTTATCGCCTCTTTGAAGAATGTGAAACCACTCTACACACATATAATACAGAAGTAATTATTATTTTTGCTAACAAATATAATTAAGATATTGCGTGTCTAAAGTCTAAGTAAGCTTTAGAGGTCTAACTGAAATTTACTATGAAGACTGGAACCCTGCCATAATTTAGATTTCCTGGCAAGGTGAAACAAGGAACCTCCACCGCTGAAAAACATAAGTGCCATTAGAACTTGAAGGCAAGATGAGAGCCAGTAGTAAGCTGTTACACACACACTGATCTTTCTGTAATCACAAGCACATACCTCATCTACTCTACTGAAAATTCTATTTTCATTTGAAAACTATTATTTTGAAAATTTGTTTTGATGGCCTGTGGGGAAGAACAAAGGGAGAGCAAAAAAACAGGCTCATCCAGCACTACACTGCTGAAAAAAGTTCACTTACTCCATGTTGCTTAAGGTTGTGGGCATTTACAAACCAGCCCACAAGCAAATCAAGGAGACTGAGGAGAACTGAGACTGAGAATAGTGGAGAATTTATGCACTAATATGTAATTAAAAAACAGAGGTTGAGACACGTTGCAGACACTCAGCCATTACTAAGAATGCAATTCCGACATTTGGAAAACAGCCTCTATTGTAAGAGTTTCTGCATGAGCTGAACAAATTGTTATTGAACTGAGTGCAATTTATACAAGCATACATGTGAAAAGAAGGAAAAGAAAAAAAAACATAAAGACAATGGAAAAGAAGGGGGAAATTATTTCAGTAGAAGATTCCCTGTTTTGCTGGCCAAAACATTAAGTCTTCTAGAGACTTCTGATGAAAGGAGTACATTCAAACATGTTGAATAGGTACTGCAGGAATGCTGTCAAAAACATGGCAAAGATGCTAAATGCTGAACTCCTCACCATTCTTGCCAAGCTGCAAATTAACATTTTGAGCATGCATCACAGTTTTGCAAAGCAAAGCCACCTACACCAATAGCTTAAGCTACGTGCAAATACACATTAATTCCAAGAGTTTTTGTTAGCTCCCTGGTTGCAAAGAAATAAAACACAAAAATAGCTCAACTAACATGTGTCTGCAAATCAGCCAACAAGCAAAGAACAAGCCCTGTATGAACAGATGCAAGGGGAGGAAACAAAAACCCCATACCTCACAACTAAAACCCTTCATGAGAGCACGTGTGGCAGAATGTGATCAGTGACTAAAGATGCCAACACTTATCAGTTTCTAAATTCCTGTCTGCTGGCTTGTCAAGTGTCATTTACAAAAACGCAGCCTGAGTGAATGAGACTTCATGACTCAAGACAGTGTAGCATCAGAAATACAGGGTTTAAATAGATACATCTGGTTAATTCATTTATAAAATAGAGAAAAACTGAATAACCACTTTGAAGAAAGCATGCAGTTGCATCTAATATTGGTACCACGGTTCATTAAACTAGAAAGGTTACACAAATAAGAGGTTTAGACACATCCAATAAAAATATCAAGAAAACGGAATTGTACAATTGCACTTTTTTGACCCCCAGTCATGTCACTTCAGATTTGCTTATTTGAACAACCAAAGTAAGCAGATTAGACCACCAAAAAGAGCTGGAGAAACCACTGTCTATCCAGTCAGGGAAACAGAAACCTGAAACACTTGTATTTAAGCATTTTAACCAGAGAACACCTCCTGCAGGTAATTTTTAAACAGTTACACCTCCTCGTTAGCAGCTTTACCAGGGAGTATCAATGCTTTGCAGAATCAAGAACATGCCTACCATTTTCTTCTTCAGACATCTCACGCTAAAAACTTCGAACATACCCATACAGAAATAGCAAAGTATTCAAAAGGTGCCTTTCAGACCAAATATTATCCACTTATAAACATATCCATGCCAGAAACTATAGCATTTTTTTCAAGTAACACAGAGGAACTTCTCTCTAAAGAGATTAACTGTATCACAAAGTTTTAACACTCAACAATACTCTAGATTTTTATGCAATGCACCACCTTATCTTTCAACACATTTTGGTTATTGCAATTGCTGTGCTCCTAAGGCATCCTCTCCTCCCCACATCTTCAGCTTTCTGCAGACTAATGTAGTATATTAATTAAAGGTTTAAGTGTTTACTTAAGATATAATGCTGTCTATTGTCTTCTTCTAGCCCACATTTCACCTGAGGAAACACCATTAGTTTGTGTGGAAGGATACGCTGGGGGAGGCAAATGCACCTTCCATTATAGCATCCCTCTCTTTTTTTTCAATCTTAAATCTTCATACTTGCAGCAAATTACTTCCATGTGGGCCTGTGGTCTTCATGCCTGATTTCAACTCAGGCAATTCATGTAGAAAGACTGCTCATTAGAGCTCATTAAAACACCCACCCCACACCATCTTCCTTGTGCTCTGCACAGAAAATTGGTGCTGACATAACTGAGCAATCTGCAGAATTCTGCTCCAAAACATTGTTTCTGTCATAACTAACTCCAAGATCTTAGATGCACACACACCCCACACCAGCCTTCAATACCCTGCAAGAGCACAGGTGGGCAGGTTTTGCCAGCTTGCAATGGTTTTTCTCATGGGCTTCTGACTCCCAAGCAAAATCTGGTCACCTGGTAGAACAAGTCAAATAATGCTCCTGAATGGCTGAATCTCACAGGCACCATAGGAAATACCAGGAAAAGGAGTCCCCAGAGAAGAGGGAGCTGCTGGTGGGTGTGGTGGCAGTGTCTTCCTGAAATCCTGATGCAGAGAAACGATCACAAACCTTAAAAAATGCCAGATGGTGCCTCACTGCTGCTACATCAGCTATCTGTAAATTAAAAAATGTATGCTAAGAACACCACACCATGTATGCTAATCAGCCTTACATGTAAAGGCAGGTTTTCCAGGTTAACTGCTCACCAAATAAATTATTTTTAATTCTAAAATAAATTTAACAGTAGGTAGGATTTTATTTGCAAAGCAGCATTTCTGAGGGTGTTCTTAATAACAGCAATGGAGCAAACAAGCCTGATCTTGCAAAAGCACATTCATTCCCTGTTTTCTCAAAATAACTGCAAGGAAATATCCTGCTCCCTATACAGAAGGGCTTGTGAATATGTTTAAACTTACTCTGTGTGAGAAACAAGCCAGTCAACAGGAATATCTAACTGCAAAGGACTGTTTTCATCTAAGATGCGAAAGGCCAGGGCAAAGGTTTCATAGAAAAGCGATAAAACCCTTTAAAATACACAATTTGAACCAAAAAAAAAGTCTAAACCACAGATAAAGATGACCACAGAAGTACTTGAGCCTAAAGAGAAATTTCATGACAGCCCTCTCTAGAAGACTCCTGCATAAAAATGGTACAGTCACAAGCATGAGAAAAAGCTCACCATTAGCAATCCCAGTCCTCCATACTGCTAAATTTTGCTCCCCTTCTAATCCTGGCCTCCTTCCTAGCATACTTCAGAAATAGCTCTGTACAGTAGGTTCTGTACTCCAGAAACTATTTTACTCAAGTTGCATCTACAAAGATGATGCTTCTTGAGAAATCAAGATGATTTCTTTTAAGTTACATGTACTTATAACATCATTCAAACTGACCTGATTATAAAAAAAATTGCTCACATTGACACTTATTGTAAACAGGACATATCACAGAACTCCATTTTCCTGCATTACATAAAGAAAACCTGTATTTTGCAGACACAAACAGTTAACGCCTCACCAAAGCACGTGAAGAACCTCTTTACTTAGATCATCCATTCTAAGATACTGGAGCAAGCCTCTAAAGGCTTAAATCCACAAGGCTCTGAAGAATTTTATATTTCACATTACTCCTGAATAATTAATAATTTAATCAATATTTAGCCCCAGGAAGTAGTAAAAGAAGGATAAAGTTTCCAGACATGGAAATAGGTTTTCCAGATATTCTGACTTTGTAATTGTCATGGCCAAAACTAAATCCCATACTTTCCTCTGCCATGAAGTAAATACAGCACATAGCCTTTCTTAAACCCCTGAAATTTGACAGGGGTTTTTGAATTTTGTAGCAGCAGAAATAAAACAAGGGAGGATGTAGGTGAGAAAGAAACTTGGAACGGGCACTTTTTATGCCGAGCTCATCATCTGTGTTATTAATACATTGTACCTGGACCCCATGTGACGCTTTGAGTGAAACTGAACAAAGAATCTATTGACATCGGTACAGTTATTATTTCCTACAATACTGACTTATAAAACACTGGTAAAACTGTGTGAGAGATTAGTAAGTAAAAAATCCAAGGAAAACACAAATAGATACACATAGTAAGAATTGAAATGATCATCCTGAATGACCTTGGTACATGCTAGTGCCCCTATCAAAAAGAATAAGCCAAGGACTATGATCAAGTTGCCCAGGGCAGGAGGGTGAGAGGATTACTACAACCCACTCCTGAAGCAAGGGAGTTCCAAGTGACCTCCAATACAGGAACAATTACAACTTCATTAACTATAACCTAAAATTACATTTTTCTCACCTTACCATAAAAGTGCAGCTGCAATTACTGAGACGAAATACTTAACCAGTGCCTTTGACATGAACCAAGGTTATGCCTGTTTCTAAGGTTCTTTTTGCAGTTCATGGGTGCTTTTAGAAGGGACTTATCAAAGAGAATAAGCTGACAAGGTCTCAGGAGTATATTTCTTTCAAAAGGAGATGAATGCTGCACTACTGTTGGCAGCCAGAGCCATGGTTGCAAAACAATTTTCATTATAATATTGTTAGCATGTTTTCAGAGGTTTATAACTTTCTCAAGGTTTTCCCTTTTCATTTGAAAGGCTTCACATTCACTCTGGGAACTCTCTTGATAAGCATCTGAATATGCTTATTAAAAATACGTATTAAAAAAGAACTGTAATCTAAAATGTGATCACGTAGGGACTACATAATGGTAATGTATGAAAAGGTCTATAGGATCAATCTAAACCTGACAGTTCAGGTATGCAACCACATGTTGGGGAGTGGGATTTATACACGCAGAAAAGTAAATAGACCCATTAGGGTTGGAAACAACCTTTAAGATCATCAAGTCTGACCATCAACCCACCACCATGTTTCACCACTAAACCATGTCCTCAAGTGCCATCTTGTTTTTTAAACACTTCCAGGGATGGTGACTCCTCCACTTCCGTGGGCAGCCTATTCCAATGGTTTACAACCCTTTCTGTGAAGAAATAATGTCCAACCTAAAACTCTGCTGGCATAAACTATTATTTTGCACTCTTTATTTTATTCTGCTTGTAATATACCTCTGGATTCATAGCCTCAGTTCACAAAAAAAAAAAAAAAAAGAGAAGCAAAGAATTCTGAAGAAGTTTAATATAAAACAACAAATTATAAACCAGCAGCCTTCCATCTGGAACTATTCAGAGGCACATATGGTCATATTTTTAATGTAGAAAAGTTTTGTAATCTGATACTTATTTGCCTTTCCTATGATTAGCTGCTCCACAACACACTAGCTTTAGAATACGAAGCTCAAAATCAAGTCTTATAAATGAATTATTAAGTTAAAGTTTTTAACTCACTAATTTCAGGTTACATCCATAAAATACACATTCTAAGAGACGGAATTAGGCTGGCTTATTTTTTCTTTTAGCATACAGCAACAGCAAAACCAAATTAAAACACATGATCTGATCTGAAGCATGTGTAACTGCCTTAATAAGGACAGCAAGACAAACAGTGATAATCAAATGGGATGATTGTATCATTAGCTGATTTCAAGTTTGGGTGTTGTTTGGTTCAAAAAACAGTACTACATTTGTGTATATATGATTTTTGAGAGGACACAATGACATAGCCTAATGTTACACACCCATCTTTTTCAGGAGGCTTTGGAAAGGAAAATCTATTCTGTCTTTTCACACCCCCTTTTTGGAGGATGGCAGGAGAAGAACAGGAAGAAGTGGAGGAAAAGGAATAGAGGGAGAAGAAAGTTGCTGGGTTTTGGAGAGAACAAGAATGTTCAACAGCATCCAACTGGCTCCCCTATTGCTCTACTGCCATACCAAGTAGTTTTTCCTCCCTCACAGCATCAGTCCTGCAGCCACGCCTCAAGGAGATATTTTCACCTCTGGGGTGGGAAGTGAACCACCTCCACCATGCCAGCAGACAGGAGCTCCAAAATGGAGACAGACAGGTCTTTGCAAAGGAGAACAGGATCACAGGCTGGCCATACTGGGCAGCACACAACAGCCAGGCACCTTCTTTAATTTCTTTACCCTCAATTCAAGAGATCTTCAAAAGGGCAGAGGCAGAGTGTTCTCTCTGCAGTTTCCAAAACAAGTTTTCAGACCGCGACCTGCCCACTCACTTCCAAGACCCCCACATTTTCTGTTCTCCAGAGATACGGTGACAAATTGATCCTCCCAGTAACCTCCTACACAGCCACTAACTGTGACCCCCCAAAGTCAAAGGCAGATGTGGCACTGGTGCAGCCTCCTCCACCTGGGCTCCTCGGGGAGGGCAAAGCTGAGCCCACAACGCCCAGCATCTCAAAACTCCTCAGAAAGACCCAAGGGCTTCTCCAACGTGACTGAAAGAGTAGAAGAGCCACTGCTCTCAGCCAGGACATGCAAGAAAGTGGTTACCATGAGATAAACTGTCCAGCCTGGGAACTCAGACCAGGAATCAGCTGATTTCCTGCAGAAACTCATCCATTATCGTGCTGGCGGGCACACAGCATGAACCGCACTGGGTAGCCCACTGTCCTCTGCTGCCAGAGCTGTCCCTCACCAGCCCCCTGCAGTCCCCCAACACAGCTCCATGCACCAAAGGGTTTGAGCCATGAGATGGTGCCAGCTCTTCCCAACGTCCAGCACAGCACGGTACCATGCACATAAGCTCACACACACAGAGCAAAGCACACTCCCAAAGGCAGCAGTGCATTGCCCATCATCCAAGGAGGGAATGCAGTGAAAACACAACTAGAGCTTGAATCCATCTGGTTTGCTCTTGCTGACACTTTTAGAAAAGTTTTCACGCAAACAGGCACACTGACCTACTAAAGGACTATAAATTACTGCCTCAAAACTAAAACTGAGGGTTTTTTCTGGTAGGTAGAAAGTAGCTGAACTGCTCAATATGCAGCTTACTCAAAAGGGAGTAGAAAAGTGAAATGCAAAATGAATGCAGAACACCACACACGACAATAAAAAGATCACAGTATGTAACAGAAGAGCTGCAGTATCTCTCGGTAATTATAACTACTCCATAAGACTGCTACAAGTCACTTGCTAGATCAATAAAAGCAGCAGCACTGGAAGGCACTTAAATACAACTGTGTGTTCAATTACAAAACCAAAGATAAGTTTCCTACTAATTATGCTGATGCATGTGGGTTCAAAAAACTATTCTCAGTAATAAAGCAGATACAACACACACTGTGCACGTGAAACAGTGTGCACGGCAAGAAATCATTAACTTTAACACCACAAAACATAAAGATTATCTGTAAAAGAAGCAGAGAATCTCCAGTGATCTGATGTTGCACTTCCTTCTAAGTTTCATGGGTAATTGCTGCAATAAAAGTCCTTGGAAAAATGAGTTACGTCAAACAAAACAATCAAACCATAATGATTAACAAATAAGTAGAATGTACCTCAGAGTACAAAAAACTCTTCTCTAATAAAAATGCCTTTAAAATACAATTATTTTTATATGCTAAAAAAGTGTAGCTCTATTTTACAAAAACAAGTAGTTTCCTGTTTCCATAGTAGGAAACCATAGTAGGTTATCCTAAAATGCATTAACCATTCCGCAAACAAAAGAAAAATAACCAAAAAATACAAATAACAAAACAACCCCACACATGTAGGAATCTTCAGAAACTCTAAGAGCCTATTTTACAAATGTCAACAAAACATTTCCTTAATTCATACAACCAGGAGTAAGTAAACTGTCCCTAAAAACAAGTAGAAACTTACCTACTTTCAGTGTTCACTAGTGTGGAAGATGGTCCTCCTGATGCTTCTAGTATATAAGCACACATTAAAAATTAGAGAAGAGGGTAATGAAGAAAGCCATATGGCAGCCATCATCTCATTAAATAAGAAGGATGGTTCTCGTTAGAAGAGAACTGAGGAGACCCTTGTTGGACCGAACAGCCAACATAGTGCAGCAGCAGCACCCTCCAGCTCTAAGATCCCTGGGACCGGCCCAGCAACACATCAAGTTCTCAGAGCATCAATGTGATGCAGTTTTCCATTTTGAGAATATTAATGGTTAACGCAGCACAAAGGTAAATGACTAAAACCTATCCGAACATATGCTTCCAGGAGACAGAAAACTGCTTCTACAATGCTGAAACCACTAAAAACCAGCATCTGAGGAGGGCACAGATCAGAAAAAGGGTGACATGACAAAGCAGCCCATGACAAGCAAGGGCACAGGAGGTGAACATGGGGTGTATGTTGTGCACCACCAGATTTGGACAAAGAATTTTCTGCAGAGCAGGGCTGTGCTAGCCTTGCTGCCTGCATGCCACAGAAGCCCCCAGATATGAGGCATGACTTTATTCTGTCACCACCAGGATGTCAGGGACACACTGCCAGGGATCCCCAAGCTAGGGCATCAACAGAAGCGCCAGTCACCAGTTGAAGCTAAGGAATCCACGAGGTAACAGCTTGTGGTACCAGCATAGAGGGCCTCCTCATTTCACAATTTATGTATTTGCAATGTACAAAAAGGAATATTAAGTGCATGTCACCTCCACCATTCTCCCTAGTGCAACAGTACTGCAAAGGAAGACAGACCCCAGGACCATCCTTCTCTGCTGTCCAGTGTGCAGGCAGGATGATCAGCACCTTTCCCTGCCCCCTCCCGAGGACTGGGTGCAGCTTTGCAGCTAACAGCAAAAAACACTCAGGATCCACCTCAAGAGTTTTCCAGCAAAAACTTGAAGTTACATGGCATTCAGTGAAAAACACAAAATAATATTCCACATGGAATAAAAGTTTTAAAAGCCCCAAACAATCACAATAAGACATCCACAGAGATACTGGAGAAGGGAGGGGAAGTTCTACAAAATTAGATAGTGTTGGACAACGTAGGTATTCACGGTGAGAAGCACATGTCACAGCAGTCTGACACAACAGGAATACACACAAGGTGCTCTGCAGAGAATCCCTCCAGCAGCTGCAGCTTCTCAGCATCCCCATGAAACCTCCCAGAGACTACAACAGGGTGGTTCACACAGCCTCCCATTAGAGGCCTTTCTTCCAGGGGCAGACATCTTCCTTTCCCTTCCCTACTACACAACTGCTTGTAAGTCAAAACTATATATGATATGTAATAATTAACATTACCCCTATTTTGTGCAAGCACAGAGAAGTCTCTGCTGTCGCACGACCCAGCTTCCCTACGCACCTCTTAGGACCACATCCACAGGGGATTACCAAACAGAGGCAAAGATGGTCTCATCTCTGGTCTCACCCTTCATCTCAAGGGTCTTCCCCTGGATGGTTTACTCCAAATCCCAGTGGGCATGTGGCTCAGCTTCCCAACGTGACAGTGCCCGCAGGCAGCACGTGGCTAAAGGCCGCCAACAGCTGCTCTTCGTGGAGCTTAGAGAACATAGGATACATGAACTATGCACGACACAGAAGAGGAGATGTTAACACACATTACAGCTGATGAAGCAGGTGAAAATCACTAGGAAGTGGCTGTTTCTGCACCTCTATTTCACAATAAAGAAAGATGCAGATCAAAGGCAGAAGCCGGTACCTGAGGCCATTAAGCCGGCACTGCAACTCAAGGGTCTGTAACATCCCAGAGTAATTAAGCTGATGAAAAAAACTGAAGAGCGAAGAGGCAACTCTTAGATGACATCAACCCTACCCATTTTTCTTCTAAAAATACATACCCAAAGATCATATGATAGCACAGAAGAGCTGTTTGCCAAAATGTAGCTTCTTGTTCATCTTAGGCAAGTCACTTCTTTCTAGTAAAGATTTCTATCTTCTTCTGCCTGCTAATTAGTTTAACTTTGAAGGTATTTTGAGTTTTAATCCATACCCCGTGTGCAAGAGACTATGTAAATAGCAATATGGTAAAGAGAAAAAAAGCTGCTTCAAAGTCAGCTTAAAGTTCTGCAAAATCAAAATACATACTGCAATGCATAAGATAATCAAGATCCCGTAATACTGACAGGAAACTAAAATGTGCATAAATCATACATACAGGTGATACGACAAGAAGAAATGGCCTCAAATTGCATCAGGACAGGTTTGAATTGGATATTAGGAAAAGTTTCTTCACTTGTGGTCAGGCATTGGAATCAACTGCCCATGAAAGTGGTGGAGTCAACATCCCTGGAAGTGTTCAAAAGACATCTAGCTATGGCACGTGGGGACACTGTTTACTGTGTATGGCAGTGCTGGGCCAACAGCTGGACTCGATGATCCCAGAGGTCTTTTCCAGCCTTAATGATTCTCTGATTCCATAATAGCAGTGTTTCAACTGAAAAATGCAGATATACTTTAATGAAATTATAAGAGCACTGTGTAATGGTTTTATGCAGTTTCTGAAGAAGTCAAAAAGACCTGTTGTAGATGCTGCTGAAAATGTAATATACCACCAGTTTCAGAACAAGCTGTAATGGCATCTTTGACATGTTCAGTTATGGACTAAAAAAGGCCAGACTTTGATTTCTTTAAATAAAAGTGGGGGAGGGGGTGGAGGGATGTCAGTGGGTGTGTTACTATATATATATATATATATGCAGACACCAGAGTCTGGAAATTTCCCAATTAGTTCCAGAAACTAAAATAAGGACTATTCAAATGTTATCCGTTTAAATTAACTTCAATTAAAGGCTGAAAGGCAGATATAAGTGATCTTATCAAACACAAATCTGCACAAACTGACAAGTACAACTTATGCTATATGCTGCAAATAGTCTATGCAAACTTTCCTGTCAATTCTCTTTCACTTTCCTGCAATTCCCTGCCATTTTATCTATGGCTTTGGAAAAAAACATCCCTTTGTGGTCTATAGAAAACAAACAGCAAGTGTTGCCATTCATTCACAAAAACCAGCATCCAAGTTAGAGCCCTTTTGCTGGTAAAGCTGCTGTAGCTATAGGAACTGGAAATTGAAATTTCTACTGCAAATTAATTAGGTAAATGCAGATAATTAAAAGCATGTTAGCAAGAACCTCTACACGCATACCTGTATTATTTACCCAGGCAATAGCTGAACAGATAGGCAAGGGGAAACAAAAGGTAAAATCTCCACTCTGTCAATGCTAGCAGGACTATTTCCTTTTATTCTTGACTTCAGTATATCCAGGATAAACGCATAGTTTACAACCCATAAATATCCAAGTTAAAGGACTGATGTTTAACTCTTTGGTGGCCCACACTTGCAGTATCACTTAAAGCAGGAAAACCTGGCAAATAAATGGAAGTAAAGAGACTGAACACAGAGGCATCAGAGGTCCAAGCCCTCTGTAAAAACAATAGGAAAAAATGTTGAGTGATCCCTGGGGGAGTGGAAGCTGCACATTCTCACTCCATTTAGAGACCCTCTTACTGAACACACCAAGCAACTTCCTCCCTCTCACAAAACAACCCCTTGATGGTCCCAGGAGAGCGCCCCAGGTTCAGAGCACACAGGTCTTGCAGTGCTCCCCCAGCAGCTCAGGGCCCCCTCTGCATCCCACAGCTCCAGCCATCTTCAGAGAGAGGTCTCATCTGAAGCTGTAAGATTTTCTGCAGGCACAGAGAAAGCAACACTGCTTGCACAGCTTGCAATCTTTACAATGTGTTTTGAAATACCTCAATGCAGTAGTAAACAGCTTCATTCCTAAGGTGGATGACCACTTTGATATTTGACTACTAAAATTCAAATTAAATACCCCCTATTCCTCTATAAGCAGAACACTATACTCACATACAAACATTCTTGTAGCAGAACCACAAGCTTGGCACACACATGCAAAACGAATGATCAAAAATCTGTTCAAAACTTGGATGACTTGATATAAAGAAAACTGTCTCCCATTCCAGTTCAGTAAATAGGATGCCAGATTAGAGTGCCACAGGTCACTGACAAATTATTCCAACGAAAAAGCAATGTAAGGTTCCTCCAAACAAATATTTTCTGCACTGGCTAATGCACACCACGATATTTAACCCATAAGAAACCATTCTGCAGTACACCAAGATTGGTAACGACCACCAATCTGATGCCCACAGCTTGAATCCCTCTGGAGTTTAAATAACTAACAGCTATTAACATCTACAGGTTTGGCATCTAAAAATGAAAAATGGAAGTCTATTACAGAATGAAACTTGTCATCAGACGAGGCTTTGAGCAACCTGGCCTACTGGAAGGCTGTCCCTGCCCACAGCAGGGGCATTGGAAGTACATGATCTTTAAGGTCCCTTCCAAGCCAAGCCATTCTGTGATTAAACAATAGCTTCTAGTCTCTATTTGTCCACATCATGAATAAAGTAGGATTGTTTTTCAGTTCTTGGCTGAGGTGGTTCTAAACTTCAGAGTTTAAAAATTTGAAGATTGCCAGCTTCTATCTGTTTTCTTTGCACCTAAACCAGCTAGCATGGAAAAGCTTGATGCGTGATGTTAATCTCACACAGAAATTACTTGTATGCTTTGACAATTTTCCAACTGAATCATAAAAATGTATATCAGTTTGTAATACCATTACTGACTAATAGGGTAGACTTTGGAAATGCACCATCCAAAGCTCTACAGCACTATGGGGCCTGCCATCATTTCTTCCTATTTAGTGTTTGTACCAAACAATTCAAGTCAATTATTCTAGCAAACAGCACAGGAATAGTGCCATATTACAGCATCACTTCTAATGAAACATTAGTAAGAACAATAAAGTGTTCAGAAAAAAAAAAAGTGTTTTCCAAGAATCTGAATTGTTTACTGTTTTCTACATCTATGCCTAATACCCATTTTCCTCTATGTTTAACAGGAATACAAGCAATTTCTATTTTTAAAGATACTCTGAAAATATCTCAAATCACCCAACTCTCTGTTTATAACCAACCCTTCATCCCTCCAAGCATCTTTCAGAAAACACCATGGTCACAGATCATAGAAAATACAGAAAAAAATCCAAATGTGGAGAATAGCACTGATAACATGTCATCTTTCTTAAATATGTCATATAATTTTCACAGAAAAATGCCATCTCATACGTTGAATACTTAGAAAATAGACGCGCAGATGGACTCAGTGCTGTTTCATGCTTATCCTACAAAAGGATAAAAAAAAAAATTAAAATTATAAAAATAAACAAACTAAGAGTTTGGACTGCCTGTTGTTGTCCCCCTTGCCTCATGGCTTTAAAGGACATGTTTAAAGTTCAGAAAGCAAGCACCACAGCCACATGAACTACTGATTTCTTGCCAGGTCTTTCTGATGGCATTTGCACAGTAAATGCTGGGAGAGTAGGAGAGAGCAGTTCAATGCAGAATTTCATAGTTAAACAAAGTTGTAATTATCTCCTTGTTAGAGCTCTTGTTTAAAAGAGCTAAGTGATACTATGCAGACATGAGTACTGCCATGTCTCTGAATCTTGCAGCTGAAAGAGTTCAGTTTATGGTTCCTACTGCTAAAGGTTCCTCCTTTCCACACCTCTCTTCGGAAATGCCAAAAAGCACATTTTTAGAAATGCTGTTCTGAAATTCCATTCAACCAAACTACACCCAAAAAACTCCCAAACTGTACAGTTGCAATGCACGTGAACATATCTGAAGTGGACTCTGCTCCCAGACAAGCCCGGATGGAGGTGTGTGGCAATCACCTCAGAACTGCTCCCACTCAAACCATGGTTTGACCACATCCATCCAGAGATGTGTGAGAAAATCTTTAACAGCAACCCTTTTTCTTCCATTTCACGTGGCCGGGTTTCCAGTATCTACTGCTCCCAGAAAGGAATTCGGTCACCTGAGCCCTACCTAATGGATTACATCTAAAAAAAAAAAGTTAGTCTGGGGAGGTGACGTCCTTCCTCAAAAACTGAACCTGTAAGACTGGGCCCTACTCTGCCATGTTTAAACAGAGCTTGCCAATGAAATTCAGAGTTCTAATTAAGTAAAGATCCATATAACGCTCACAACAGGAAATGTCTGAAGAAAATGGCATGGTCTGCTTGTGACCAAGAATAAGGGGGAAGGAAACAAACTGGAGTCCACCCCATTGCTGTTCTTTTGTACAGTGATGGGCACAAAGCTCGTCAGAAACCTGCATTAAAGCAACATTTTTCTTTTGTTCTCAAAAGAGAAAAAAAGTAACATATAATAAACTGTAAGTAAACTAACAGTTCTACCATTCATCTTATGTATATTTGGGATTGTTAAATTAGTTATGCATGTGCAGGCTTGCTTACCTCAGCCACCGACTGAATTTAAGGATTTTAAAACAATTTCTAGTACCCTTATGTCATCATTTCATTAAAAACCATAAAAAGTGGTGAAATCATTACCTCTGTGTTTGGACAGCAAATATAAATTTCTTGTCAACAGCCATTTTCTTGCTTTTGTGTCTCAACTTAGAATAAAGAAATCCAACTCTTTTGTTTTTAAAATCATAAGGTTCTCATGAAAACGCATTTTCATTTACTTTAACTAAACCACATTTCTAGCTCTAACTAATTTACAGCATCCCTTTAGGGAGCTAAATCTGGGGCTTAGAACCATTTTTTTTAATTTATCACTGGGTTTCAAACTCCCAATTTCCCAGAGGATTATGAAAGCCTGCCAATTCAGCTTGATGCATTAAAACTGTTTACACAAATCCAAAATACAATCAAACATAAACCAGTTTGGTTTCAACCGCCCCCCACCTTATTTTTTAAGCCCAAAGAAACTGGCAGGAGAAATGAGAACCAACTCCAGGCTGGAGCACTGCATTTACAGCTATGAGTGGACTGCCAGTGAAACGAGAGAACCAGGCAAGAGGTAACAGTGAGTATTTTTTTTTAATTCAATACAACATCGGAAATTCCATGTAATTGTACCTCTCCAAAACAAATCATATCCATTTACAGTGCATAGCTGTTGTTCCCTCTCTTGCCCCTTACACTGCATTTCTATTATGCATAAGAGTCACTCACAAATAAGCAGCTCCAGAAAGTTAAGAAGAGGTGTTTAAATACAAAAAGTAAGCCTACTTCTACAATAAGACAGATTTGCACTCAAAAATATCTTGCTTAAAAAGCTGCAAGAGCATGCAATCCACATCAGTCGATGGGGCACAAAGGCAGTGTACACCAGCAACCAAAGAAAGAAACTTGGTTCTCCAAACACTCACTAAGAGTTGTCCTTCCAAGGAACAGCACTGTCATGCAAAGCAGAGCAGTGCAGCCATTAAGGAGTCAGGAAAGGGGTCGAGAAACCAGCAGTTAAAGAACAGCAACACACAGCTATATTTAGTAAACAAGTTAGGCTGAAACTATTGAGGATAAGCAAAAGAGGAAACCCACTGAGAGGCAAAACAGTCAAACTAATTGAAAAAACCCTAGTTCATTCAACCCAGTAAGAAGTCTTAGAGTAGAAAGCTGAAGAATATTGTAGCATTCACTGATGGTTTGTAGCATGAATACTTACAACATCGAGAAAAAAAAAGTTAAATAAAAATAAGAAGTAAAGGAGAGCAGGATAGAGGAAGAAAAGAAACAGACAAAACAAGAAAAAACTTTTTATATGTTCCAAGATTTAGCAATAAACTCAGCCTTTTAATGATTATGGTGTTTCTCTCCACTTCCACCCTTCCATCAGCAGCACCCATCTATTTGCATTGACTGAATGATCAGCTCAGACTCCAAGCTGCTCCATGGACACAAGCTTTGTCAGTCTGAATGCCCACGTGTGTACTTGCTAAAGGTGACTCAAACTCTCAGAAAAGCTTGCACATCACCATGTGGTGTTTACAGGTATCTATCCTTCAGCATCCAGTGAAAGAAAAGTCCAGAAAACTAGAATTTTGCATCAATTTTAAAAAAGCAGATGAAGAAAAAGAGGCAAGTAATTTCTCTTTAAACTGCTGGTGCTCACTTGTTTATAGAGAGGAAAAGCGAGGCGAGCATTGGTTCCACCTGAGCTTGTAAGTAACTGTAAAAAGATTTCTCGAAAAGGAAGTTAGTGAAGCTTATGAAAAGTTGTGTATAAGCTGATTTTCATCTCCTAAACAGAAGAATGTCCCTTCTAGAAATGCTCAACACCAGCAAGAGCAGAGAGACTTGCACTGTCATCATACATGCCATGTACTATAAAATGAATTATCCTCTAACACCCTTCCTATTACATTATGTGCGGGTAAAACAGGAAAAACATTCTTGGGCTTACAATCACACTCATTAAGGATTAGATTTAGCAAGGACCTAAAGAGAGAAGGGAAAAATAAACCTCGGTAATTGATACAAACCACACCAAGTAGGGAAGCAGCTACTCTGAAGAACAGCGAGTGACATACTGATCATCCTGTACTTATTGAGAACACGATCAGCAACATAACACTGCTTACAAAGCAAAATGATGCTTCAGAGAATTTCTAAGAATACTGTTTTGACCAATTTTTTCCCCCTCTTACATACTTCATGATATAAAGCACAGAAGGAAAAAATCCTTTCAGAGTAGATTCTTCAGGTAAGAGACAATCCTGTCAGATGACTCTATTGCCATATCAAAAGTATTCAGTTAAAGAGTATGAAAAACACACTGTAAGGCCAGAAATTATTCTTAGTATCCCAAGCATTAAAAGCCTTTCTAAAGGAGAGAGAAGTTCTAGAAGGAGTTCTAATAGACTCCTGTGTTTGAGATATTGTTTCTTTTTCTTGTTGTTTGTAAAAGTGAGAGTGTTATGAGGGTAAATATTGCCAAATGCTCTGCAAAAATAGGATTGTTTTTTAAGCAAGCAATTCTTTGCTTTTCAGCTGGCTAGAGAGCAAAGGGTTCCTCCTCACATGAACTAAAGACCTCTTTAGCAAAAGGTGAGCCGCCACCACCACCAAGTTTCTAGAGCAAACAGCCTGTTCCCTCCTTGCTGCTGGAGTTTAATCACCCCTGGCACCAACCAAGGCCATCCTTCTCGGGCAGGATAGAATGACGTCCTGCCAGAGTTTTTATTTTTAAGACGACCAGCACAGTGACAATAGCACACAGCAATCCCACAACCAGAGCCCCGTGGATTGGGCTGAACTCGCTGTTGCTATGAGCAATCGCACTGCAGCACCACGGCCACTTCTGCAGTCTAGACGGGCAACGATTAAACTTAACATTCTAGCCCAAATAAATGACAAATACCCCACACACTCATTTTTCTCGGTAGTGAGCCCAGCCAGAGATGAATCACGATGCACACACGCTTTCCAGTCCCACAGCACCGGGACCACAAGATCGTCTCTGCCTGAGCCACCCTGAGCCCCGTAGCACACCTGCCCACACGCACTGGGGGTTTTGGAGAGGCCTTGCTGGGTTTGAGCAAAGCCATGGGTTCCACAGACACTGTTGGCTCTTCCAGTGCAGAGGAGCAGCACGTACTCATAACACTGCCTCAGAACCTACCCGACACTGACAACTTCTACACAATACCCAGCAGAAGAAATGGGGGAAAATAACAGGAACTCACCTCCATGTCACCCCTAGAGTAAGCAGATAGCATATAAACTGCAGTTAGTAGCAGTATATGTACAGCGACAGAATATGTAGATACCACACAAAACAATAAAAAAAAGAAACTTTCTTATTATGTCTCCAGGTCTTCCTCCACCAACAACAGCAGAGCAAAGTATTGGTCTCCACTTACTAATTTCAGCTCTCCTTTGCTTTCTATTTCTATGAAAAAAAAAAAAAGCACAGGCTCAAAATTCTTAAAAAAAAATTACTACATTATTCTGCTTGTCCAAGACTTCAAGTGATTTTAGTCTTTCTCTGAAAATATTTTCAACCATAGAGAATCCTTCAGTAAAGACTCCTTCCAAGCTTCAAGGCATCTTGCACAGCTGTGCAAAAACCATGGTTAGAATTCAGTTGAGACTTTTCCATTTTTTTATGAGTTACTATTCTGTCACAAAGCCCAGCAATGGAGAGTCCTTTTGAAATGCATTTTCCCACGTTGTTATCACACAGTGGTGACAAACTTGGAAAAGGCTCTAATGATTTTTTTAATATAATCTGATGAATGCTTCCATATCTTTGTTTACAATGAGTTATTGTTACAGAGTTAAATTAGCAGAAGCTTTCTCAGAAGGGAAAACAATGCAAGAGCTAAAAGCAATGGAAAACTGTCCACTGAGCAGCACTCCTCACCAGCCCCAGGCAGCCTATCACAGCTGGCTCTTCATAAGCCTAAATCTAGCAGATCTGATGCCTTAGACACATAGCAAAGTCACCCTAAGAGCTGACAACTATGCACAGCACCACCTGGTCCCACCTACCCTCAGCTGAAGGCTCCCAGTGCTTCCCTCCCACCACCTGTCATGCTTCTGCTACTCCATAACAAGCCAGTTTAGGCAGAAACCCCCCAAAACAGCAGAGGTGAGCAGGAAGGCAGTCAAGTAATACAATCCGTGATGATACCTAAAAATCAAAATTATTGTTGGCAAAACTGTCAGTCTGCTACAGCCCTCTGATGGGCATGTCTGAACCAGCTCACCATGGGCTCACAGGCACCAGTATGAGAGTGGACGAGATACAGGGCAGCAGCGCAGAACGACCTGGAGGGAGGGATGAAGCAGGACAACACTTATTGACGGCCTTAACTGCACTATTTCCCACATGGCCTTTTTTGTTTGTTTGCCTTTTTTTTTTTTTCCCTCTTTTGCTAGAACTCTCTGCTTGACTCTTTTGGCAGAATTGCCAGTGCTTTCTCTGCCCTGATGCATATCTTCAGGCTGTTCTGATGAGGACCCTGAGACGCAAGGGAACTTGGCAGCGTCCAAGCCAGACGCCCATGCTGTGCTCCTGTCTCAGCCAGGGCACAAGGCAAGAGCCCAGTCCAAGTTCACAGACTTCTTGTTCCCATTCAGAAGCACATTCTTTTACTTCGAGGGATGCATCTGAAAAAGCAGACGGCCAGAACCCATTGAGCCCTCTGACAACCATCATATTGGAAATGCCAAATGTAAGATGCGACTGTCCTACTTGAGACAATAAATGGGATTCAATAATCGCTTTGGTACTGGCGATATTCTAAAGGTATTGAAGTCACAGCAAATGGGAAATAACTCAGTGCTTTATCAAAATAATCAATACATTTCAACTGTGCAAGTTAACTCACAACATATAGATTTATTCCTTTTACTGTATATAGTAATTGTACACTATTAAGTAGAGTGCTACATAAGCACTTACTAAACCAATAACCAAAACAATTTTCTAAATTACATATAAAATGGTTTCTTTCATCTGTTTATTCTCATAAAAATTTCAATGCGGAAGCCAAAAGAAAACAGCTGCGTAAAGTATTTTCAACTGCAAGAGACATGCAAGAAGGTATTTCTGCCTGTGCTAGAGGGCACAATCTGTAATAACATTTTGCCTTCCAGATAATGACAAGAGGCATTAAAAGGACAACTTGCTCTCTAATAAGCTTGCTTGACTGGTTGAGCATGCACATACATAGATAGCACAGTTTTGCCAACAATAATTTTAATTAATTTTTACATTTCATTCTAAATTAAATTAATTTATGGCCTTCCTAAAAGACATTTAGCAGACAGCTAATTAAATTCAAGCCATTAGATTTTAATTAGAGATGTTAAAAAAAAAAAGGTCTCAGAACAATTCACACATCTTTGTGAACACTATGTGCTCATTAGCAGCGAGAACAGCCAACAAGTGATTATAAATACAGAAGAGGACTAAGCAGCATGATTCAAACCTGGAAACAAGAAAGTCACGTAAAGTTTCATACTTCAAAGCTAAAGATTCTGGGAATGCCCTCTCCTCAGCTCAAGTCCAAAAAGCCTCAGTGCATCAGTGCTTGCCACAAAAGCAAAATCAAAGGCTAACTAGCCGTGAGTATCATAATACATACTTTAAAAGGTTGAGCTGAGCTTAATCCTCATTAAATTCTAATAAAATCACAGTGCCTTCCTGAACAAACAGTGAAACAAATTAAAGGTCCAGATGGAGCCTCCTTTAATAAGGCACATGGGATGCCCCAAAGAGCCTGTCACAGCTCCAGCACAAGGTGCTGGGCCACCCGACGGTCCCGTGCCACTGCTCAGCCAGCAACCTCCACGCAAGAAAGCGATGCTTTACAGTTTCATAATAATTGCTTTTTTCTACTTCCAACAGAAAACAGTTATTTCTAAATATCGACCTCACGGGACCAATACCTCATGAGTTAAAAGCAATATCGGTGTGCTTTGATATGGTGATCAGTTCCTCTGCTGGGTTAAGAGGTTCATAAATATTAACCATGGCACATTTGCATATGTCACCCACAGGCACAATCTTCGCTCAGAAAACCGGGAACAGAACCCGTACAATTCCTCCATGTGTCGCTTTTTGATCGCCAGATATAAAATGGCCATGGCAGTTACTTGAGCAAGGACAGTATATCGGGCAAAGAGCCAAACTACCAAAGCATACTGTTAATTATGGTGCACCAGTTTGGCTTGGACAGGTGCCCAATACGCTGGAGTTGACATTTCAAAAACCTGAAAGGTTAGGATCACACTCAGAAGTATTTAAATGAGTCAATTTTTCCAGAAAATTGAGAACTATTCACTATTACTACAGATTTCACAGGAGTGACGTGAAAAAAAATTAATCTTATTTTTAAGAGGCACAGATTTATTTTTCTACAAAAGATGGAGTGCATTTGATTACGAAATGCCTGCAATAGATGCAGGAGCACTGAATAAGATGAGAGCGGCAGGCAGGCAGCACTGCAAAGCCAATGGTCTTGTAATTTGCAAAAACAGTAACTTACAAGGATTACAACTCTTACATTTGGATACATTTTCAGTTCACACTTGTAATCAGGACAGCTTGGTACTACATGCAACCTGTCCTCCAAACAAGTCAGAAAGTGGGCCGGTGGAGTATTTTTTCCTCAAGAAACTGGTGAGAATTCGCCGCAGCCTTCACAAAACTGAACGGAACGCAGCCTATCAGTTTTCTGGCCATATTTACATGAGCAAGCAGTAAATATTTTCGACCGCCCCACGGGTCCCGGCAGAGGAACCTGCTGCCCAGGGAGCCAGGAGGGCTCCTCGGGCGCACGGACGGATGCTCGGGCACCGCGAAGGCGCCGACTGTCCCGTTAACATTCCCGCGGACGCCGCCAGCGCCCCCAGGTTTTCAGGGGGGCGGCGAGTCCCGAGGAGTCGGTCCGAGCCGGGACAGGGAGAGCTGCCCGCGGCTCCCGGGGCGCTCCGGGCTCTCGCTGCGACAGCGGGCCCGCTGCGCCCGGACCGACCGCGTCCCTCCCGCCCCGGACCAAAAGGGAGAGACGAAAAACAAAATAACATTAAGAAAACCCCCAGAACCCCCACCTAAGCCAAGGCACCAGCCCAAAGCCAAGCAAGTGGCTCTGGGGAAGCGCAGACCCGCGGCGAGGGAAGAACAAAGAAGGCAAGTGCAGCCGGAGCTCTCGCAACAGATGGTTTGAAGCTGACCAGATTTCGCGCTGGCATCCCCTCCCCTCCCGCCGCGGGCGGTGTTCGCACGCACCGGCCCGGCCGGCCCCGCGTC